>CM044559.2:3454383-3766883 GCA_024416835.2 Perccottus glenii | reverse complement strand
ATGTCTCTCAATGCCGGTGTATTTAAAACACGTAGGTCATTGGGAAACCCGAGCACTGTTTGGCCGGCTCTGAGGTCGTTATAACGCTTTTTTCGGGGTTAAATTAGAGCTAGAAAACAACGGTGGCGGTGGAGGAGGAGATTCCATATTAGGAGCACAGAGGAGAAGGCACCCCCCCTTGTGTGACTTTCGGTGAGTGTTTATGGTCTTTAAGTTGTATTATTGCCGTTATAAATGATGCCTGCCTGTGTTGTTGCCGCATTTGAACGTCTATACACCGTTTGGGGTGGTTATTACGATGTTCTGAATGTTTATTTGTGTATTTTCCTTCCGAGTGGGGGATGGGCAGCGTCGTAGGGTAGTGCTCGTGCGTGGTTTTGTGTTGGAGAGCGCGCGCTTCCTTCCTGCAACTGTAGCTGCCCTTAATAACACTCATTGTTAGACTTTTGAAGCTCAGATATCAAATATATCAAACCAAACATCCTTGGGAAGCTGATATAACATGTTATTTATGTTATATACACGTTATTTACCCAATTATCATATTATAATATCACTTGAAAGTCTACCTATTTAATTTAGGCCACTTTTATTAAGTCTGTTTGTATATTCTCCCATTTACTTTGATTAGGAGATTATTACAAGTGGATATGTACATTTAACAGCACACCTTACACAAAGTTATGTGCAACATAAACAATGGGCCTATGTTACACACAAAATTTATAAAGAAAACATTATTTTTACACAACACTTTTCCAATCACTTGTTATATTTCACTTTTGTTGCTTTTTACACATTACAACTTCTCTCTGAAAGTGACACTTCTCTTGTGTTTTGGGCTTTTGTTTACATCAGAGAGGTTTTCTCTGCATTTGAAGAAGGTATTTTTACAGACACATATTGCCATCCTGCCACATCAAACTGTTGTTGGCCTTTCTATTAAATCCATTATAAAATTGTAAAATTCACAGCTTATAAATTACAATAGCGTGCGGTTTTGTAGCAGTATGAGAGGCTGGAGGTATAGTTGTGTTACTGATGCTGCTGCCATAACCCATTGTTTCCAGTTCATTCCTAGCTTTCTGAACTTTTATTTCACAAAGTTTACAGAGCTTGAGTTTCTATATTTTAGGACTCAGGATTTAATCTCACAGGTTCTGCTCCTGTTGAATCCAATGTTTACAGCAAATGCAATACTGAATGCAATGCTTTGAAGCAAGAGCCTAACTGTTGCTTATCTGAAACGGGTAACCGATCTTGCTAATAAATGCTAACTTTGATTATTTCTTCTTGAAATATGACAGAACATGCTTTATTTGAGAAAACATTGTCATTTTGTGTTTTTCACTTCTGTTTTTTGCCCCAGTAGAGATTCTGTATTGTCCAATGAAATGACTGTAGTGTTTAGCTACACCTTTGAGTGTCTGTACTACACTGTGGAGACCACAGCAGAGGGATTACATAAGTATGATGGCCCGTTACCCTTTTTGAGACACTTTTAGTTTGACAATGGATCCTGGCACAACCCGTACAGTACTGAACACTACAACTCCAATGGAAACAAGATGGTATATACTGACTGGTATTATTACTGCAGTTCCACACTAGTTTATGTATGTTCCACAGTAATTACATTGTACTAACATATACAGTGCTATATTCAGCTTCTTGCAGCCCGGTTTCAAGATTACTAGAGTGCTGTGCAGCTGGTTGCTCCAAAGCCATGGGCGATGTGGGGGAAGGGCACACATACATAACACACAGGCCGCAGAGGGCCACATGCCAACCTTGTGGAGCTCAACTCAATGACACAGCCTCAGATAAGCCTTCTGTGTGTGTATTTAGGAAAGGAAACACACTCTTTGATAGTGACTTCACAGTTGTATTCATTGAGAATTAAAACACTGAAAACAGAAGTGTCTCGTTGAGCATATGTAGAATAAACCTATATTTTTACCTGACAATAATAGTAGTGACAATTGCGAAGTAAGTATTACATGGTCTGGATCCAGTTTTGCAGGTTGTGTTTGTGGTTTGCCGTTTCACCTTTGCTTCAGTTGGCACTTGAGATCTGCTCGGCCCGTTCAACTTGGATATTTATGTCTGCAATACTCTGGTTACGAGTTATCTTGTCTCCTGGCTCTGTTCTATGACGCCATTTAAACCACAACCCTTGCACTAAAAACAAGAGGTTTGGTTGTTTGGCGTTCCCACTCTGCAAACCACAATGTTTCAAATACAGTTTTGTAATGTTTATTTTGAGAACACTCCTCGAACACTCCAAATGATAACATCCCAGCTGCTCCCAGGCAGTTATTGGCTGCTGGTGACAGACAGGGAGAAGAACAATGACAATAATGAATTCTGACAATCTTTTGTACTTTGTATCTTTTGTACTCAAACTCATGTTCTTATTACATTTGTGTTAGATACACAGATCCACACTGATTCTTTTGTGTAATCACAGTTATGGACCGGGCAGTCATACTGCAGTGTTTTCAATGGCTGAACACATCTGTGTTAATGCAGAAAGTGTTATTATGTCAGTGTTTGCATGTTGGTGTTCTAAAGAGCATCTTAGCTGGTCACTACTTAACATATCCTGACAAACTTTCAGATTTTTATGTTCATACATGCAGCACATCGTGCTCATACTTGTTCAGGGTAAGTCTGTGTGGTTGAAGGGGGAATGATGTTAAAAATTTGTTCTTACAACCCCGTGCTGGTGGTGGCTTATGTGCTAATTCCGTCAAAGGTATGCAGCATATACCTAAAATGGAATAATGTACACACTCCACTTTCGTAGCCAGTCACATGATATAAACATTTTACACACATACCACAACAAAACCACCCACTACAGTATAATGTTTTTATGAACAATCTCCACACATAGTTTGTACATGACACCCACCCAGAGAATGTACTATGTTGCCAGAAGGAGATTCTTGCATTTTCTGTATTCATCTACAGAGCGTGTACATGGTTTCTAATGTATGAATCAGCTGGCTCACAAATGAGCCAACCCCTTCACACAGTACGTTTAACATGCAAAACAAAATATATATAATATATAATATTAAAATATAATATTATAACCACAGTTGTATACAGCTGCAAACACCTTACTCTGAATAAGGGGTGCACTTATTTGACATTAAAGTAACACACCTGGATGCGGTTCAATGTCGGACTGTTGCTGCATGTTTATGGCTTAATTAAATTTAGGGCAAACACAGAGTGTTCTCCAGAGTTGGACAGAGACATGTGCACAGAGCAACACACATGTAAACAGAAAAACATGAAGAGCAGTGTTAAATAGTTACTTAGTGTTACATAGTGAGACATACTCACTCATTTTTAGACCAGTGAAGAAACATAGTTTCGGTTTCGCTGCCACTGGCTCCTCAGGTTTTGCAAAATTGTTGTTAATTGAAAAATGTATAATTAATAGCATTTATATGTGGATCAGATATAAATAACAGAGGACCTGATTTGGCCCATGGACCTCAGTTTGGATACACTAGGTCTTTACTGTCAGTAGCTGTACAGAATAAGCTAGACTACCTTAGTTTTTTGATGTGTTCATGTGCTTTCCGACAGTACAGTTGCTGAATAAGGAATACTTTATTGTAGTGCTGCAGCTATTAATTATTTTAGTAATCGAGTAATCTATCAATTATTTAGTTTGATTAATAGATTATTTGGATAAATAGCGTAACTGACTGCAAAACAGTTACTGCTCTATCTTTGTAAACAAATAAAAAGATATAACATAAGATTTTCTGTTTGAATTAACATAAATGTATTTTTTCTTGATTGCACATCCATCAGCATTGTAATGGCACTTCCATTTCACTTTATATGTGCCTTAAAAAAATAAAACACCTGAGACTAAAATGCTATTAAATTAATATAAGAAAATACATAAACAATCTAATGTCTAAAGGAGTATGACAATGCATTATATTGCACATTCATTTTTCATTCATTCATTCATTCAAATTTACCTTTGTATGTTTCAATGCATTTCAAATGCCCTAAAAGAATCAGGCTTAGCCTAAAGCATGGCATAACACACAAAATAAAATATTATAAAAATTTATCCAAAAGCTAGATTTAGTGATGTGCATGTGAATCAAAACACTGGCATTTTCATATGACAATAGAGTACTTCTCTGAATAGTTCGGTGACTGTCCTGAGAATCGGAGGGAGAGAAGAGCGGGGGTGGCGCTCAATTAACACAAAGCTGACAGACAAATGAGCCGAGTCCTTCACGGAGACTGTGATTGTTGAAATTTGAAATTAAAGTTATTGAAACATGCGAGGACCTTAATCAAACAGTTTAAAGTAAAGTTCAAACAGCTGCAGAGAGTACAAGGTTTACAGCTCCGGGCGCACGTTGTTCTCATCATCAGCTCACTGTGGAGACTATTCTGAAGAACACACTGTAAATGTTCCCACAATGTTCATCCAACCAGGGCACGCGGATACAACCGGTGCACGGTGCAGATCCCAGTGGATGTGTGAAAGTGGCTTTAGCTGCCACAGGCATGGATGGATGTGCCCCCCCTTCAAATCATCAAAGCACCATAAAAATAATCAAGGCATTTTCATTATCAAATTACTCAATTTATTAGATGAATCGTTTCAGCCCTACTTTATTGTGTTCATGTGTTGACTTGTAAAGTCAAAGTGTTACCATTAAATGATGAATACTGGGTATATTTGCTGGCTTTATTGGCATTTAACGCTACAAACAAGTCAGCTTTAACTGTAGCGTCTTTTCTCTTTTTTATAAAGTTTTAATGCTATGACTAGTGTTGTTTTTGGCGGCCTGTTTTAATTTTAGTTTTAGTCTAGTCTTTGTGTCAAGCTGTCATTTTAGTTTTTATTAGTTTTAGTCACGTTCATACTCTTTTTAGTCTAGTCTAGTTTTAGTCGACTAAAAGTCTGAGCATTTTAGTCTTATTTTAGTCAGAATTATCCATGACTATTTTCGTCTAGTTTTAGTCGACGAAAACTGATGACATTTTTAGTCAAGTTTTAGTCAATGAAAATTGTATTTTAGCCTCTTTTTGGTAATGCAATTCTATTTAACCCAGTCAATATAGTGTAAGTACAAGGGATGTCAGTCAGTCAGGAACTAAGAACCCACTTCTCTCTCACTCACACTCTCACACACTCTCACACACTCTCACACACACTCTCTCACACACTCTCACACACACTCTCACACACACTCTCACACACACACATACTCTCACACACTCTCACACACACTCTCACACACACTCACACACACACACACTCTCACACACACTCTCACACACACACACTCTCACACACACACACACACTCTCACACACACACTCTCACTCTCACACACACTCTCACACACACACACTCTCACACACACACACTCTCACTCTCACACACTCTCACACACACACACACTCTCACACACACACACACACTCTCACACACACACTCTCACACACACACACACTCTCACACACACACACACACACTCTCTCTCACACACACACACACACACACACACACACACACACACACACACACACACACAAACGCGTTTTTTCTCAGTCGTTTTCAGCTCCAGTGGCTAACGTCTAAAGCTAACGTTAAAATGAGACACATTAACCACAGCCTCATGAGTGGGCTTGGCATGAGCTTTCTAATATAGAAAGTAACGTTATGTTAATGTCTTTTGACTTACCTCAATTTCATTATGGAATGCCTTGAGATGTCTCTTAAGGTTTGTGGTGTTTTTTCCTGTGATTTTGTGGCCGCATTTCTCCCCATGACACTCACCGCAGTCTAAATATCTAAATAATGCCGCGAGTGATGCTTGAGGAAGTGACGTCGCCTGCGTCTGCGCAGTGCAACCTGATGCAGCCTCCCGAAAGGGAGACACAGCAGGAAACAGAAATTACTGCAAAAATACTACGACTAAACGAGACGAAATGTTATAACCTTATTTCGTCTCGTCTCGTTTTGGTCAACGAAAATGAAGAGACATTTTAGCATAATTTTTATTTTGTAAACCACATTAAGTCTCGTTTTTATTCGTCAACGATAATGCATTATACATTTTATTATAGTTATTGTCACATGATCAGCATTTACGTTGCGTCTCCGCTCGTTTACGTCACGTGATAAAGGTTCGTTGACGACGATATTTAGTCATAATTTTCGTTGACGAAAGCAACACTAGCTATGACACTTAAATAATGACCTAAACCGCATAACCAAAACAGTAAAAAGTAAAGTACAAACAGTTGCAAGGAGTGACAATGAGTGGCCCCTACATCAGAGACTGATGGCTTTCATACAGAAACAATCAAAATGTTTTTTATAAAATCCACCCACTCTTTTTATGCCATTGGTATGGAGCCCTTGGCTCTGTGTTTATGAGCTCTATTTCTGACTGAAGCTACTTTTCACTCGTCCACATGAAAGAGACTGAGGCGCTCAGACAACACACACAGACCTTAAACTGCAGCGTAGTTAAAAGGTGGTCTATGCTAAATCAAAGATTTAGCATAGACCACCTTTTAATGTGGGCTTCAGTTTTAACCAGACTCGTAGGCTGCTGCAGGAGAACTCCAGCTGACCTCAGCTCAGATGTGCACTAAAGACATGAGTTACACACAAGCTGCAGAGCCAGTCACTGGCCACTCACAGCCCACAATCCTCTGCTGGGACAGGGCGTGGGGATAACGAGACGTCTACAGTAAATATTTACTGTGCACAAGACGCTTTTTTACCCTTTGACAAGTGGTGAGAACGCTCGAGATAAGAACTCATTGACTGAACGCGTTTAATTGTTGTTTTGGCATAACAAACATAGGCCTAAAAAAACTTCCATAAATAAAGCCATAAAGGCTGAACGAACAAGCATTTGTTTAATTCTCTGTCGTATTATCACTAAACTGACTGGCCCGGCTGCGTACTACCACTACCTGTCGTCTCTCTAAAGCCTGTGTATCTAGTTTTATATTTCTGCTTTTTACAGTACCGTGTTTTTTACAGGCGGCTCAACAAACCTAAATGACAGAGCTAAAGAGAAGGGATGGCTGTGCACAGGCAGAGTGAAAGCAACTGTTGAAAGTTCAAACTGTGAGCAGCCTCACTCAATGTACAGCCGGCTTACCGGGACAGCCATCATCCTGACTGTCCCATCGGGAAATCTGCTGAAGTTCCCAATTAGCCACGCCGGCCCTGAGTCTAACCCAGGAGTGCCCAAACCTTTTGGCTCAGGGGCCATATTGACGTAAATAAATGTCATACGGGCCACCATGAATTTTACATGACACCGATGGGGGAGGGGGGGTGGTGGGTTGCTTTTTTGTATTTCCTTTTATTTTGCTTTTTTTTACTATGCTTTCTGCTGCTAGGTAGATCTGATAACTGCCTGACCTGGATAAATGTAGGTTAAAAAAAATAAATTGAATGCAATTATATTCAAATTATGAAATTTGACTAAAACTCAAACCTTTATTCAACAGAATCAACAAATAACATGTTTGCATTAATGCGAAGGGTGATTCTGAGATCTTGACTGCAGTAAACTGGGCAGGTCTGGTTCAAAAACGATGGTTTTAATGCGCAAAATGTCAAGCAGGTGGGAGTCGCACGGTTCTTGTTCATAACTGAGAATTAAGGGTGTGCAAAAAAATCGATTCACATTTGAATCGCGATCCAAGCTTTGCCGATTCAGAATCGATTCATAGAATTCCAAACATCGATTCATATATATATATATATATTTTTTTTTTTTTGTCGTGTTAATATTGTCCTGAAATGAGTTTAGCTCAGCATTCCTATAGATGGCGCTGCGTCGAATTCACACTGACGCCTGCACACGCTTGTCATACTAAATTAGTAGTCCAGTGGAGAGTGTCGTAAAGTAAGCTTAGCCGCTGTTAGCTCAGTGCTGTGTTTCACTCACCTGTCCTCCGATTGTGATGTCGAAGAAAACTACGGGGTTATTAGGGTTTGAAAGCTGAACAGACATCTTAAAAATAACTCTTGTAGCCAATAATTATTTACACAATGAATAAGCCCCTCTACACGCCGACTTTTGAACGTAGAAGATATGCGCTCAAATTCCTACGGTGGCCGGCCAGGAATAGACTGGCTACGGCACGCCAAAACGGACATACTAGAACAAACGCAATAGACGCTGACGGGAAATAAATCGACGATCTTCAGTAAATCTTAGCTAAGTTAGCTAAGCGCTATTTATGCATCCCTGGTACTAGTGTTGCGTCAGAAAGAGTGTTCTCAACTGCCGGAGACATAATAACTGCACAGCGGAGCATGCTCACTCCAGAACACGTAGACCAGCTTCTGTTTCTACAAAAGAATTTACACATTCCAGCTAGTGGTAGACCATGAACTGGTTACACACACACACACACATACACCTAAATGTTGATCCATTATGTGATTCTGATACATCACACAAGTTCTGTTAAATGGACTGTATTGCCAGAGTTCTAAAAAAAAAAGGGCCTAGTTTTATAAAGTTCAATGTGCCCAGTCGTGTTCACATTTCAACAGTTAACCTAGTAGCCTACAGCACTTTAAAGCTAAATGAAACTTGAAATGTATTTGAAAACTTTGCACTTTTTAGTTGAAAAAGGTTTTATTTTTGCATGAAGACAAAGTAAAGTAATATCAAACTACATTGAGTTTTTTGTGTTTCTTTTCTTTAAAATTGTATGTCTACTACAATCAATCACATAGGAAAACTTAAACTACATTTACATACTGTGAATCGTTTTTTTGGATCGAGAATCGCTTTGAATCGAAAATCGATTTTGAATCGAATCTTGAGCCTAAAAATCGGAATCGAATCGAATCGTGACATTTTCTGAATCGTGCACCCCTACTGAGAATGTCTTCTCACACAAGTATGTCGAGCCAAACAAGCTTAACATTTTCTTAACAAATGTTTGAATCTCTTGGAACCAGGCCATATATCATTGATTTTATGACAGAGGCTTCGGGCCAGTGGAAATATGAACGCGGGCCGCATTTGGCCCCCAGGCCGACTTTGGGCATGTCTGATCTAACCTATCAATAGCGTAGTGTTGAAACGCGTATGAGACGCAGCCAGTGTGAATTGTCAGACTGAACAAAATAAAAAGCAGTTTAAAAGCGTGAGACGCTGCCATAAGGCAATGGGGGTTAGAGAACAGGCCACACTGCATATGCATCCAGGAGGTTTTTGTGTGTTCGAGAGTGGGGTTTAAATTTTTAAATGTACTGCATTTACAACATGAAGTGGATGGCAGTGATTGCACTTAACAGTGTCTTCAAGAGCAACATCATTTATAATAAAAAATGTATTGGCGAGTGAATGTTGGGAATGTTGCCCATTATTTAACATTTAGTGAGTCCAGTAGATGTGATGATAAGTGCATAATGGAGGCATTCACAAAAACATTTTTTGCTTTGCTTATATATAACACACAGGCAATGGAAAGCACAGAAGCACAACACAGAGACTTTATCTAGTCTTTGCCAGCTGCTAAAGTTTCACTAGGTTGCCATCAAAACGTGCCACACTCTTTGGCTCCAGCTCTTACTCAGCAGCTGCTATGGAGAATGCACACTGAGCTTTTCGCTAAGCTGGAAGACCACTCGTGTAACACATAGGCACACAGGCACTGCATGAGTGTTACATACAAACTGAATTTCTAGTGTCACAGTGATGATGTGTGCGTCTAACTGTAGACTGGTGAATTTCTAAAGTCTTTGAAATAACTTTGAAACCCTTTCCAGCTTTATGTAAAGCAACAATTCTTGTAGCTTTTCTGAAAGCTCTTTTTGGCGAGGCATGGCTCACATAAGCATTTTCTTCTTGTGCATAGTAAACTCCAAAAGTTTGAGGGTTTTTTATCAGACAATGTAGCTGTAGGCCACACCTCCAAACATATTATCTTACCGAGATTTTAGGTGTGCTATAACTATTGCTCCATCAACTAATCCTATTAATCGATAATAATCAATTAAATTAATTGTCAACTAATTTCAAAATCGATTTAATCGCTATCTGGGGTATTCATAGACTGAAACCTGCCATGTGCCGGTGAGAAGAGGGTTTTATTACAAAGATAGAGCAGTAAATCCACAGAAACAGTGTTTTTTGATGAAAATACATCCTTATGTGTACATATGCTCAATCCACAAGTTCTGTGGTATACTTGTAGCTTTGTCGGGTTCAGATTTAATAAAATCTATTTAATTTTTTTGTAGTAATTATCATCAGTTTTAAGCCGGAACACCTCAAGGTTTTGACCACTTGTTTTTGTTAGTCCACCAGGTCCTCATGGATTTACACGTGCTTCACTCTCCGATTATTAATCAATTATTCAAAAAAATAATTGTCAGATTATGTAATATATGTAACATATTATGATTATGTAATTGATCAATTAAGTTTAACTTCAGAATTTCTTTTTTTCTTTATTTTATCAGTAAGTCCCATTGAGATTGCCATCTCATTTACAAAAGATTCCTGAGTACACGACACAAAAGACAATTAAAACAATTAGTAAAAAATTTATTTGCATTACAACATCTGTACAATATGTTCAATTAGTCAGGTTGCCCCATCACATAATTAACAATTAATTATAACAGTTACAATCAGCAAATAACATAGAGGTCACAAGCATTTAAAATGTTCTTAAGGCAATAACACCAGTCAAGATTAACTGATTTATGAGCTTATTCCATAAGTGAGGTCATAGTTTCTAAAACCAGTTTTTCCTAACTCTGTGTGAATTTGGGGTATTTGTCTATTTTGTGACCGTGTAACATTTTTCATTAGTTAATTAATTCTGTGAATAAGTGCTTTTTAACAGTATTGATACTGTGGCTGTTTAATACCGTATATAGTAAAACCAGTTATTGTATCACTCTAATAAGGATAAAATACAAATCCTGATTTTGTCATAGGATAAAATAATAATAAAAAATATTGGAACCATTTATTACCTTACTCCAAATATAATTTGTAATTTAAATAATTGTTAAATATTTGTTTGTTGATTTGGACATACTGTTAGCAGCTGTTATGATATTACTTATATAAAATGCACTGATGTAGACTTCATCTGAAAACTTAAAGAACCTATTAAGGTGGTTTGCTGGAGATAAAACCAGCTTTATGATTATTTTGTGCAGCAGCAGGATTCTCAGGAGATTTGTGAGTTCACCAACTCATGAAAACTCATGTGACTGGCTGTGATTCGGCCAAAGATGTGGCAGCACTGACAGGTATGGATGTGTTTCAGGTTTGAAGATGTAGCAACCGTTTTACTGTTACTAATGAAACAACATATTGTTGCTCTGATTGGATAAAACTGTGGTCACTCACAAATACTAAATCTAACCACCGACCACATACATTCATCTAAAATACCTGCCCTTTCAGTGCTTTCTATGGAAGCCCTGCAGATGGTACTGTGTAACAGGCAGACTATCTGGGAGAGCCAGGATGGTGCTGTGATGAGGTTCTGGGAGAATAGATAATTATTATTAAGTCAGTAACAGTAACACATTTCCAATTACTTTTATATGTCATGTCTGTCCTGCTTATTTGTCTTGTAAAGTGTGTCTGCTGCAAATGTGGAGCTTAAGAAGATGGTTAGTTGTAGAGGAAGCAGCCAATTGATTATTCAATCACACAGGAAGATGTGGGGCAGCACAGTTATGTAACAACGGTTGCTCAGCACAGGCTTCAAGAACAGACAACAGAATGGACAAACATGAACAAAGCCACAGCATCTGAGCAGGACGGTATGGGCTGACAAATGGTATCAAGTAATGTCCAACTGTTTTAGGCAGGAATTCTTTTTATGCTCTTCTATAAATATCTCCATAAGCCACAGTTTATAAAAGACACTGCTCTGGAGTCACAGTGTCTTATACCTGACTTTTATTGTTCACTGTTAATGCTGCTGCAGTAAAATACATTATATTACTTAAATACTTTGCACACATTTAGTTACATTTGTGACGGCATTCACTATGTGTCATTAACGCTAATTAATAAATGTAAAGGACGTGGCTTTGGTGGATTATTTGGCCAGACCAGGACCAGACCAGAACCAGACCAGGACCAGACCAGGACCAGACCAGGACCAGACCAGAACCAGACCAGGACCAGACCAGTACCATACCAGGACCAGACCAGGACCAGACAAGGACCAGGTCGGTGAGTCTTTTCTCGTTTGAATTGGCTACATGCACACACTCTGTGCTGTTGTGTGTTGTAAAACATTTAATAATTATTTTTAGTGTTGTACAGAGCTCTTTATTTAAAACAGACAAGCATTACTGGTGTGGACCTGCTTACATTATTTCTCTAAATTGTCCTGTTTCCTCGTTAAAAGCAGCGCTTGGTGGAGGAGAAGGTGCGCTTGTTGTGGTACATTTATGGGACATTTATTATGCCGCTGTGCATCAACGTAACTTCCCCTCGTGTTTCTGCTGAGAGGCAAGTGGAGTTGTATTGTACAAACACCACTGAAGCTCCTTTCCTTTATCAATAAGAAACCTCCTAATGTCTTACTGTTGACCTCATTACGTAGTTCACAAAGGCAGTGACCGGCACTGACACTGACACCCTAAGACAAAAATAGAATACAAAGTTTTGTAGTATATATAATTGTAACACCTTTTAAAGGATAGGATCCACAAACTGTGAGTATATATCAGTTATATTAAATGTGACGGATTGTAAATTCAATTGATTTTTCTTTTTACCTTAACCTGACTTGTTTAAAACATTAAATGCTAATACCTGGCTGATTTGCTCAGTAATCATAGTCATTAAACAAATACACACAATAAAGTGTAAGAACAACATGTTCTTACTGCGGTGTCCGATGGCACTTAAACACATCAAAAGCTACAGCAGACTAGCTTGTTCTTCTAAACCTTTTACCACATAAGCAGAGCACAATAACTGACAAAAAAAAAAGCCGGTGGCAGCATGATCATATTAAATAGTTAGTGTCTTTGTTGGTCTAAAAATGATTGAGCGTGTTTCTAAACATTGCTCTACATGTTTTTCTGTTTATGTGTGTTACTGTGTCTCTGCCCAAGTCTGGAGCATGCTCAGAGCTGTCTCCAACCTTAATTGGACTAAGGCGTAAACTTGCAGCAGTAATCAGACAATGAACCATATTATCCAGGTGTCTTATTTTGATTTTAAGAAATTTGAATGACTGCTCCTATAGTAGGGCGTTTACAGCAGGATAAAAATCTCATTCTGATCGGACAAAAGGGAATAATTTCACTGTCTCTGCCTGTGAGTTATGTTTTTTCTCTATACATGTTTTCTGCTGGCCATGTCCTGCCATGTCGTTTCATTTATTTGTGGGTGGTTATTAATGACACTAAAAGAGCAAGCAGGTAAATTATATATGGCGCTTTTCCACTACACAGTTCCAGCACGACTCGCCTCGACTGGGCTCGTTTTTTTTGGTTTTCCACTGCGTAAAAGTTGTACCTGTACCTGCTTCCAGGTCCTTTTTTTCGTATCACCTCCGGCGAGGTTCTAAGCAGGCTGAGGCGATACTAAATTGTGACATGAACACACGACAGACTGCTGATTGGCCAGAGAGAATCGTCACTGTTCACCACGCGCCATCGTTGCAAGAGCCAGACGGAGTATCCTGAATAACCCGCCATTTTTAAATAGTTTGGCCAGAGATTGCGTGATAATTTACCCAGTCCCAGACTTTAGTATTATGGCAACTCGGAAAAATGCTCCGTGGTCAAACGAGGAGGTGCAGACTTTTCTTTGTTTGGTTGCCGAAGAGAAGATCCAGCGAGAGCTTGATGGGGCAACGAGGAACGAAAGAGTAAACAAAGAAGTCTCCGAGTCGCTGATGGAGGACGGTAAGTGTTTTAAGTTTACATTACATTAACCCTGTAGGTGCACTCTGCTTGAGAGTTTTGTTTTCTTTAGGCTGGCGTTTGGAAAGCTGAAGCTCACTAATAACAATGAAGACTGTAAACTTGTGTCGCAGATAGCAATTGCCGCTAACTTTTAGCTCTAACTAGTTGCTAGCTGCCTGCCATTGCTATTTCGGAGTGTGTTGACTTTTGTATGATCTTTCTATTCAAGATTCCTTTTTCGACGAGCGAGAATGGTTCTGTGGCTCCCACTAATGCCACGTTGGCATCGGCTGCAGCGTCGGCATCAACAACAGCACCAGAACCATTAGCACCAGAACCATTGGCACCAGCGTCACACCGGCATCCGGTTAGTATAATAGGAGAAAAAGTAAAACCTTCTAGCCTGTTGTCTGTGAATCTATATACACTTATTAATATAATTAAATTAATATTAATCGTGTTTATAACCCATTAGTATATCATATATTATTATTAATATAACGTCAATGTACTTGCATAGCAACAGGAAGCATTCCCAGTTATGGGAATCAAGATTCATTAATAAACCTGTTCAGTATTTTTATAACTTTCGAGACATACACAGTAATGCGTACCATGTGTACTGTATACTGTATGTATACTGTACACATGGTAATTTCAAATGCACACAACGTTTGAATTAAACGTGAAATCGTTTATCTTTATTGTAATTCATTCATTGTAATTATTTTTTGTCCAGGACGGAGGAAACGACAGAGGGAGCAGGAGCATCTGACTGTCCTGAGGGAGATGCAGACATCTGATATGGAGTTGAACCGGACACAGCGAGAGCGGCATTTACAGATGGTACTCGACGATGCAGCACATGCAAGAGAACTAGAAGCGGCTTTGAGGACGGAGTAGATTGCTGCAATGTCGTCCTTCAACCAGGCCTTTCTGGGAATCCTGGGCCAGCTTGTACAGGCACTGAACCGGCGGGACGCTGTTCCACCACCCCTGGACTGAAAATGTATATTATGTAATAATTAAATACAGCATTTTTTAAAATTGTTTGCACTACATGTAACATGTATATAGTTGTTTGTGAATTTATATTAGAGTTTGTTCTATTTGTATGTGTGTGGTTAAATAAAACTTTTTTGAAACTTATTACAAATAAGTGTCTTTTTTGATGGTTTGCTTTTGTACAAGGGTTTGACCATGTATTTTCAGATTTTATACTGTGATAACCTTAAAACAGCAGAGACAACATTTTTAACGATAATGTATTTATTTTTTTAGCAATTAAAGTAACGCATCAGACCCTCTCGTACATCACTGCCTTCCTCCTCTACACCCTGTGCCACTGCCACCACAGGCTCTGCTGCTGCAGGTGCATCCCAGTCATTGTCTAAATAGTCCTCTCCATGACTCTCACAAAGGTTATGCAAGCACAGCAAGTAAGAATCATAGATTTCACCATTGTAACATCACAGTCATTTCTTTTCATGAGACAACGCCACCTTCCCTTCAGTCTACCAAAAGCGTTTTCAACCACAACCCGTGCTCGACATATTTTCCTGTTGTAGATCTGCTGTTCTACAGATCTGAAACACATAAACCATACACATTTTAGTACGTAATACTGGTAGCTATAAAGTTGTTCAAATACTTTGTAAGTAGTAACTTATAGTATTTACACATATGTAAACGTTAGCATAACTTAGCCTCTTGCGTCGGCTTTGAAAAAACAGATTCGTCTCGTAGTCTGAACTCTGTAGTAATTCCCAAACTCTCCTGTTATCAGCATTGTTTCTTTTGCTGCCCTCAGCTCTCCTGAAACAACGTTTGCTGTCTTGCTGTGAGAAACAGCCACATCCCGAGGATAAAAAAAACATAGACTCGATTTCCTCCATTGTTTATGTGTGTGAGTAGCGGGTGTGTGTCGCGTAGAAGATTACGTCACGACAGGTTCTTGCGGCGTCGCTATGATGACGACTAGGTACTATTTTGGAGGTACTATCTGCAATGGAAAACGGAGGAGCGAGCGAGGCGAGTCGAGTCGAGCTGGTACTGTGTAGTGTAAAAGCGCCAATAGTTACCATGGTTTCTGACTGTGGACATTATTCTGTTACTATTATTTCTTCAAATTCGTTTTCTGGAACACCTTTCACTGTGGGTCTAGGTTGATAAACTGGTCGACTTCAATCACAGCTGACTATAATCTCTATAATTACATGTTTGATCGATTTAATAGCATTGTGAGTTAGGAGACAGCAACAGGGGGCTATTGGCAGGTTTTGCAGATTTCTGCATTTTCTAGAAAATGCAAAAATCTAGAAATTTTTAGAAATAAAAACACTTTTATAATTAATAATTAAGAAATTATCAACAGCAGATCCATATTGTCTGTTTGTGATTTAATAAAACAGCAGTAGTGTGGCACTATACTATTGCTTAAAATCAATACAATATACATTTTTTTAGGAATTGGTACTTCATTTAAATATCTGACCTGCGCAGTGTTAATAACGCACCGTTTGGCTGCGTTCTGCCTGAACGGTGTCCTGTTCAAGTCTCGGTTGAGAACACACACAGTATGTGCTCTAAAATCCTAACCACATCTTGTATTGATTGATTGGTAGCTTATATTTAACACAAAGCAGATCAATTAGCAGCTAATACAAGATGTAGCCTACCACCGAAAGTAACAAACCAGAACTTTATTTGGGTGTGACAGAACTGTGACAGAACCCCAGCTCACTCTCAGGAAAGGCTCATTACAGACAAACGCAAGTTTACAGGAAATACAGAAGGTTTGTTCAGAAAAAGCCAAAAAGATAGAAAACATGCTTCTCTGGCATATTGACAGTGTACAGATGATAAAGATTATAGTTTATCTCTTGTGCTCTGTATGGTTGTGCGCTCTGAGACTCTGTGACTGTGACAGAGGCTTCTCTAAGCATGTGTAAGTGCGTATATTGCTGCGTGGCTAATTTGCAAATCATCACAAAACAACAGCAAAGTCACAAACTGACATAAATGTAAAAGAGATTAGATATGCATTTTAATGTAGTTTTTAATCTGAATGTCATTGGCATTTGTCAGTCAGCAGAGCAGAGTGTGGAAAATATTAGTTACACATTCCCTTTGGGGAATAAAACTTATCTATTTTAATATTTTAATTTTTTAAGTGTTGCTATCCCTGGCTGTAGTAAAAAGCTACATAATTATAAAGTCAGAGCTCAAAAGCCTGTAACGAGCAGGACAAAAAGAGAACTTTTATAAAGCAGTTTTATCCCATGGTTAAGGTATTGTTCTAGTACCAGTATTGTGATACTCAAGCAAGGTATTGAACTAAACTCAAAAACACTAGACGGCATTTTTTTGCTATTTTTTTTTGTCTGGCTATTGAACTAAAAAGCTAATTCAAAATGTATTTCTTGTTCAAATATTTAATTTCTTTTTCTGTTCAATGCCACTTCAAGACAATAGTAGCTAAGCAGCAGCAGTGTGCATTTCCCTCAGAGTGAAAATAAAGTAGTTTAGGTTGGATACTAACTCAGGTTGGATACTAACTCAAAGGTCAAGTCTACAAATCTTTTCAAATTCTTGTTAAATGATGCTTTGAACTAGGGCTGGGCGATATGGCAAAAATGTGATCTCGAAATAAAATATCTATATTGAACGATAACGATTTTCGATATTCGATACAAGTTGTTAATGCTTCCAGCTTAAAAATAGTATGCCTGAATGACTGAAGCCACAAAAATGAGAGGGTTCATTAAATTACACTTTAAAAGTATAGTTTACTAAAAAAAAAATTACACATTTCCAAAATGTAAACATAATACTATTGTAAACATAATTTGTAAACATTACAGTTTTTTTCCAACCAGAAGACTAACTGTAAACAGTGTCTGGCGTTAAGAGGTACATTAAATGTGCAAAATATAAACATAAAAATATACAACTTCTAGCAAGTGCACACAATTTGTAAAACTTTCAGTTGTATTTTTTATTCTTTTTGCCAGGAAGACTGGTCTGTAAAAGTGTCTGGATTTAAGAGGTATTTTAAATGTGCAAACGTAAACATGAAAAATATACAACAACTAGCTAGTGCACACAATTTGTAAAACTTTTACAGGTTTTTTGCCAGAAACACTAGTCTGTCCACTGTGTCTGGCTTTAAGAGGTAGATTAAATTTGCAAAATGTAAACAAAAATATTCAACTTTTAGCTAGTGCACACAATTTGTAAACTTTTACAGGTTTTTTGCCAGAAACACTAGTCTGTCCACTGTGTCTGGCTTTAAGAGAGATTAAATTTGCAAAATGTAAACAAAATATTCAACTTTTAGCTAGTGCACACAATTTGTAAACTTTTACAGGTTTTTTGCCAGAAACACTAGACTGTCCACAGTGTCTGGCTTTAAAGCTGCCCTGTGGCAGGACACTATATTACCACCTGTGCTAAAAGCACGCTCTGAGGGTGAGCTGGTGGCAGGAAGGTGAGGTCCGCAGAAGGTGTTGATGTTACTGGGGAGGTCCATGGTCCTATTGGGGGAGTCCATTTCAGTGGTGGTGGAGGTGTTGATGGTGGTACAGTCAGATGAGGATCCTTGCCTGGTGAGGCAGGAGTGCTTTTTTCATTCAGTGGCTGAGGACCCTTTCTCTGTTCAAGAGGGCGCCCAGAACCATTTAGGTGTCTCATGGAGTGCAGGGGATTATCCGTTAGCCTCCTGACCCCGCCCCTGTTTAGATGTGGGCCCTTTCCTTTGAACAGGTCGTCACGTTGCCAAAACAAGTTAAAGTTATCAATGAAGTGTACTCCTCTTGTCTCCCAGGCCTTGGACAGCCATGTATTCAATGCAAGCAGCCGACTGAATTTATTGATCCTTCTGTCTATGTTTGGGAGTGGTCCACTGATAAAGGATTGCACTTCCAGGTTTTCAAGTTTATCTAAAAGCCTGGAGAAATCCTTTTTTAAAACTTCTGATTCCCCCTTCCTGGTGTCAACTGCACCCACGTGTAACATCAGCCGTTTAATCCCTGTGTGTTTGGACATGACTTGGGGGAGGAGTGCTGTTATATCAGTGACTGTAGCACTTGGAAAGCTGCATGTAGCAAATCTACCGTTATCTAAGTCTCGGACAGCACCGTCTCCAAGCAGCAAGATATCTCTGACCTTCACTTTTGACATAGATTCTCTGTCATTGTTTGCCTGGTGCTTTTCCACAGATTCATGTCTCCTGTTCTCCATAGAATAAGCTTGATTTACTCCATGTTTTTCATTTACAGCAGAGTTTTCTGGTTCATTAATCTTTAGCTCAGTCAGTGGTTGGAATCTGTTTTTTAGCTGGATGTCTGGTGATGCTACATATGCTCTTGTGATGCCAGCATTCTTTTTTCTAATCCAGTGCTGCTTTGGCTGGGCACCAAGTTTATGCCAGGTGGTATCATTTTGTTTAAATCCCTTTGCTTTGCTCAGTTTTGGGAATGACACTGTATCATCCAAGTTTAAATTCACAGTCTTACCACATTGTGTGATCGGTATTGTCTCCTGAAGTCCTCTTTCAGATTCCAAAGCAAAAATCTTTGTTTGTAGCACACTGATTTCCTGTTGATATTTCCAGCAATTTTGGCAGAAAGAGTTTGTAGTAGTTGTTTTTACCCCAGACATGTTGAAAAATAGATACCAAGGCTCCAGTCGCTCAAGTAGTCCAACGTGTTGTTTAAAAGGTAAAAAAAAAAACAAGTAAAAACATAAAAGCAAAATCCAGTTAAAAGAAAGTAAAAAGTGATGTAAAAAAGTTAAAAAAGTTAATCATAAAATCATTGGCTAAATGTAGAGATAACTAAAAAAGAAAAGTAAAGCAGGCATGAGCAAGCAGAGGTGCGACTGCACTCTTCAGAAGCAGGAAGCAGACTAACATTAAGTGTTAGTCTTAAAATTTTTACTTTCTCTTAGAGAGTTGAAATGTCCATTTTTGCATGTCCTGCGGTGGGACGGCTGTATTTAAAGAATATTATAATTCTATTTGTCAGTATTATGAGTTTTTATCTTTTCAAGATTAAAAAGAGTGCATTTGTTCACAAAGCAAAGCTGACATAATGTGCCAGAATAGTACAACCTCAGTTTGACTAAGCAGCCCACACACAAAGATGTGGTTCATAAACACGTTGTACCTGATGTGCTCTGCTTCGTTGAGTGATTTCACATTGTATCACACTGAGTGTTTCAGTTTTCTCACCATCATTAGTTTGGTCTGAGGGGAACAGGTTCAACACAATCTCATGTTTTAGGAATCCTCTTTAATATGAATTAGAGCATATCAGAGCTGTATTAAAATAATGTCAAACTAATGTGGCATATTGCAAAGTATTCTGTATTGACATTCAGTGGTTTTAAAAACTATGCTGAATGAAAAAATAATTGACAATATTCAATTAGATTTAAAACATTTGCCTCATAAATGTATTACAACTTTCACACTGTAATTTAATTTTTGCAGTTGTTATTTGAATAAGCATATATATATATATTCACTATTTTAAACTAATGCAGTTTTATTGTTGACACCATTTTTATTGGCATACACTGGCACGGGTTATATCCTGCTTGCGTTTAAGGCCGATAGAACGCATTTAGTAACATGCCGTCTGGAGCGCTATAGCTTTATTATTTATCAATGACTGCACTAATACCAGAGTTATGACAGACCCACAGCCATGTTTCTCTTCGAGGGATCTTAATGATTGATAGTTCATTTGAATGTCCCTAAAGTACAAATATAGGCAAAGTATTATTCAGTTGGTGTCGCCAGAACATTGCTCTAATGATCAGCAAAGTCTTACAGCATGGCCTTTCTGCTCAATAGCTCATGTCAATTTTACGATGCAAAAACAGGGGAGGTCAGACGTAAAGGGAAAGTGCATGTAAAGGATTTACATTTGCACAGATCTGTTTGTGGACATTTATGTAATTTTACAAATGCATGTGATGCAAATTGTGTAACTGTTCCACACATACACTGCTTTTGTTGACTTACACACAGATCTCTCACGTGACCTTTGACCAGCTCTCATTCATGTGTGTGTGCTGTGTTCAAGGTCTGTGGAAAACTGGAAAAGGAATATATGCATTTCTTGCCAAAATTAAATCCTAGTTGCTTTCATCTGAAGTTGCAAATATGATTTTTTTTTACAGTATGCTAATTCTTCAAAACACATTATTTTAGACACAATTTTTTCTCCATACTCAGGTTTGAGTGATGTGCTGGTACATGTTTGACTTTGTACTAACTGTTGACTGTGGGTAGGCCT
The DNA here is from genome assembly GCA_024416835.2 of Perccottus glenii. NCBI lineage: Eukaryota > Metazoa > Chordata > Actinopteri > Gobiiformes > Odontobutidae > Perccottus > Perccottus glenii. The sequence continues at coordinate 3,745,628 of CM044559.2, read as the reverse complement.
GGGCGAAAAATTGATTGAATGAATTAATTAGATTTTTTTGTGGCGGGCGATTTAAAAAATAAGTAAATTGAGTGTTTGTGTAACGGCGCATTTTTGGCTCCCCGGAGCTTCCGTAGCATTAGTTTCACATAGCAGAGCAGTATGGCAAGCGACAGCAACAACATCATAGCGCACACAAAACAGCAACAGAAAGCGACAACATGGCTACCGGTAGGGATGGGTATCGTTAAGGTTTTAACGGTATTACTACTCTTATCGATACTGCTTAACGGTCCGGTACTTTAACGGTATTCTTATCGGTACTTTGTGTTGTGTTTTTTTTTTAAGAACAAGTTGAGAACAGAATTAACATTTTCAAAGCATATATATATATATATATATATATATATATATATATATATATATATATATATATATATATATATATATATATATATATATATATATATATATGTATATATATATATATATATATATATATATATATATATATATATATATATAGTAAATAAACTAACTTGAAGTGCTGTGCATTTAAGTTAGCCAAATAAATGTTTACATTTACATACTGATTTTTCTTTATTTGGAATTTTAAAAACAAGTAGAAAATATGATTTCATTCTCTCATTTCTCCCAAAAGAAATCAACAGAATTTCTACATAAGGTTAACAAACCAGAGAGATTTTACATTTATTTTAAATGACGTGAACAACGTTGATTCAACATGAATTTAGCATACATACCAGACGTAGATGGGGCAACAACCAGAAACGAGCTAGCTAGGCAGTCGAAAACTTAGCATGTCTCTGTCTGCACCTAATGCACTTTTGAAAGGTGCTTAGACAGATTGCTTGTGTTTCCGCCCTTACATGCAAAAATATTGTTGCACTTATGACAACGAGCGTTGTCTGCATCAACTCTAGAGAAGTGTAACCACTTTGGAACGTTTTGCTCTCTCCGCCATCGTCACTCTTTGTATTAAGCAGGAGTTTTCGTACTGTTGTGAGTGCTATTTATACTATCTATGCGTCGCCGCGCCGCTTCTTGTGGTGTGGGACTGACAGACAGCCTCTGCGCGCGCATGAGAGATCTCGCAGATCTCACAGACAAACGTCGTATAATATCGCAAATTAGAAATGTTTGGTAAGATAAAATGTGCATGATAAGTGCATGATCTCTTCCCCATCGTCACTCTTTGTATTAAGCGGGAGTTTCCATACTCGCGCTCGTTGTGTTGTGTGTGTGTGACTGGCAGACAGCCTCCGCGGCGGCATGAGAGATCTCACAGACAAACGTCTTAATATGATCGCACATTAGAAATGTTTGGTGAGATAAAATGTGCAAGATAACATTATTAGGCAAAAATACATAGTACATTAATTTCTTTCCCCTCCAGTACCGAAAGCAGAACCGAGAAGCGCCAGATCTTATTGATACTACGGTCTTTCATAATTTAGCCCCGGGGCCAGTTTAATACCGGGTTTCGGTACCCATCCCTAGCTACCGGTGAAAGGGGGAAGTTTGTTCCCAAGAAAGGAATAAAATCATCTGTTGTTTGGAACTGGTATGGGTTTGCTGCGACAGACGTGGATCAAGAGACCCCACGCTGCAACATTTGCCTAAAGCCCATCGCAGTCAAAGGCAGCAGCACCATAAACCTATTCCAACACATGAAACAGAGACATCCAGCCGAATATGAATAATGCCAGTCTCTCCGAGACGAACAAACCCGCAGTGACCAACAAGTAGGCCTGGGCGAAAAATCGATTAAATGAATTAATTCGATTTTTTTGTGGCGGGCGATTTAAAAATAAGTAAATCAAGTTTTTGTGTAACGGCACATTTTTGGCTCCCCGGAGCTTCCGTAGCGTTAGTTTCACATAGCAGAGCAGTACGGCACGCGACAACAACAACATCATAGCACGCACAAAACAGCAACAGAAAGCAACAACATGGCTAACGGTGAAAGTGGGAAGTTTGTTCCCAAGAAAGGAATAAAATCATCTGTTGTTTGGAACTGGTATGGGTTTACTGCGACAGACGTGGATCAAGAGACCTCGCGCTGCAACATTTGCCTAAAGCCCATTGCAGTCAAACACGCAGTGGCCAACAAGCCTTAGCTAAAAAACAGCTAACTGTAGCCGAATCCTTTTCACACGGCACCGCATATGACAGGAAAGGGGCACGGTGGAGAACAATCACTAAAGCGGTCACTTTGCACATAGCCAAAGACATGGTACCCATATATACAGTGGAGAAGACTGGGTTTATTAATTTGATTAAAACCTTAGACCCCAGATATGAGCTACCCAGCCGCAAGTACCAAGAGGGTGTTCATTTATTTATTATTCATCCCAGAAATGGGGGTTACATTTGTCTTGCTTTAAAATAAAAGCAAAATTTGCTTTAAGTTGTCTGCCGTTTGGGGGGGGAATCGGAAAAAAAATCGTAAATCGAATTAAAAAAAATAAAATCGGAGATTTTATTTTTAGGTCATATCGCCCTACCAACGAGCCTTAGCTAAAAAACAGCTAACTGTAGCCGAATCCTTTTCACACGGCACCGCATATGACAGGAAAGGGGCACGGTGGAGAACAATCACTAAAGCGGTCACTTTGCACATAGCCAAAGACATGGTGACTTAAAACACAGCTGGGAATTTGATTCCAAGAGGGTGTTCATTTACTTATTATTCATCCCAGAAATGGGGGTTACATTTGTCTTGCTTTTAAATAAAAGCAAAATTTGCTTTAAGTTGTTTGCCGTTTGTACTTATTGCTTTTCTTAATAAATAGGGGAGGGGGGAAATCGGAAAAAAATCATAAATCGTATTTAAAAATAATATTAATAATATCTGAGATTTTATTTTTAGGTCTTATATCACAGCCCTAACTGTGGGCCTCAGAACTCAAAGTAGGCCTGGTATGATATGAGACTGTGACAGCAGGAGAACCGCGAGGAAAAATTTTGCTGTGCCTTGGTGATACAGTTTGAACTAGGGCTGCAGCTATTGATTATTATTATTATTAATTAATTAATTATTATTTAATTTTATTAGTCAAATTAGGGCTGGGCGATATGGACTAATTATATCTCAATATATTTGGCTATATCTCGATAGACAATATATATCTCGATATCTTTACAAGGAACAAAAACAGCTGCAACAACTCATTCACAAAGTAAATGTGCAGTCTGTGGTATGTAAACAAATGACAAAACAAAAAATAACATCTTGCTCTTTTAATCAAGTATTAATAAAGTGCTTTATCCTTAATGACACTCTTCACAAACACAGCAAGTCTATGCTACAGCTTAAGATTATGAGCCTGTCAACAGTGTCAGGGTTAAGTGAAGCCCTTTTCACCGTCACCTTCATTATTAGCGAGGAGACTACTGTTAAACAGGTGGAGCTCTGGTCTTACATATGACAGGGTCACATAGTCCTCCCCTGATAAAGCATCAGTAAAGTCCTGAAGGGGTTTTAGAGCTCTCTGAATGGCCTCCAGGACCTCTATGTACAAGAGGTCTTGTTTTTTTGTCAGCTGACAAGACTTTGGCATTAGCAATTTCTGGTTCCAGAACCCTCTCAACCATTTGCAGTCGTGATCCCCAGCGAGTGGTTCACTCGGTTATCAGCTGGTGAGCTGGCAGACCCTGCTGGAACTGAGCTTCAGCCAGGTCTCGACTCTTTTTCCAGCTATACGAGAAGCTGCTCACAGTTTTATTGCGGTGATGCGGGGGTCCTGCATTCCATGTCCTGTGAACAAATACAATAAACATGTTTGTTATTATCACTTAACTTGTTTTTTAAATAATGCCTTCAGTATTTAGCTGTAGTTATATAAACAGTTGCAAGTAACAATGAAACATGATTAAGCAGGGAAATAAAATGATTTTAAATTACATTGTACAAATTAATTATGTTTGGTTATAGTCTAGACAAATCCATTATTATGAACAATATTTTAATGTACTACACTCACCAATGGCTAAATAAAGCCTGTGTCCACAACTAGGGATGTAACTATATCAAAATCTCACGGTACGATACAATTACGATATTGACCTCACGGTACGATATTTATTGCGATATTGTGGAAAAGCTCACTTGTATTGTTAAATAACTCACGATAGTGTTTGTGATGATAATAGCGAAAAAATACTGACATTTATTCTGCTTTTGCCAGTCAACAGGCAATTTATTGTTGTATTCATGGATCCATGACAACATAAAACGCTGATCACAGTGCTTTTAAAGTGCAAGTTGTAGTCAGGAACATCAATATATAATGTATAGTAATATTTGGTTGCATAACTAATTCTTCTGTGCAATGTTCAAGTTTAGATGCAACTAGAACAATTGTAAACAATAGGGAATTCCCTTTAAGTGCAAACAAAGATTAAGTTAAGTCAGGTTTAAATGTGCAAGGCAAATAAAAGCAGCCTTTTAAAACTGGTATTCAGGAACATAACTTAACTTCGGCTCAAGCTTGGCCACTAAACTTTTAAATACTTTGCCATCTACTGCAGAAAAGGGACGTAAATCACGCTATGTATTCTGTGATGTACCTTGGGATTTCTTGAGCCCTTGCGCTGTTTTGTGGCATAGTTGTTGAAAAGGCCTCTTTCTGGGTTTTTTGACTGGACAGGACTCTTTTTGTGGGAGAATCTGCAAACTTTTCGAGATGATTGGTCGTCAGATGACTTTGCATGTTGCTTGTGTTTCCCGAGTTGTATCGCAGTTTACTGTGGCAGTGCTTGCACATAGTCCATTGTCTGTCCACCACCTTCTCTCCTTTTGCGTTTTTTGACACGGCGAAACCAAAATGTTTCCAGACATCTGATTTAAAAGCTGCAGGGGCTGGCACAATCTCAACTTCGATTTTGTTGTTTTCATCCTTACAAGTATCGCTGTCGGCCATGCTGGCTTGCTGTGAGCTTGTGTAGACAGCGTGCAGCGTGCAATCCTATTGGCTTAACAACGGTTGTTGTAATGTCGCGGCGCAAAGGATCATGGTCTATGTAGTTAACAATGATTTGTTCCGCGGGACTGGGTTTATTCCTCTTGCTTTTTGACGGACACCTGTTCTTTTAATATTGTAACCCAACCACGACGATATTGAGACACGTTTACCACCGCGATAGCGCGATATCGTCAATATCGTTACATCCCTATCCACAACGTTAAGTTGCAAGGTGTTGAAAATGTTTGTTCCGTTGTCAGTAGTAATGGCCACTAGTCCCGCTCAATTGAGTTTCCAAGCAGACATCTTTGAGTGCCTCTGCAATGTTTCCCCCGTATGATCCTGGGGAAAGTAGGTAGTTTGCAGGCATGCACTGTTTATCTCCCAGTCTATAATAAAATGGATTTTCACGTACATGTAGGGCTCGCACGTCCTGCTGCTCCACAAATCAATATTGATATAAACAATATGGCAAAATTTATATTGTGTTTAAAATTTTATCAAAATATTGTTTATATTTATATGTCACCCAGTCAAATAATCTATTAATTATTTGGTTCGATTTATTGAGTATTTGGATAAATAGCGTAACCTCATATTTTTAAATTATGTTTTAAGTTCTTGTTTTATCACAGATGATATCTATTACAATATGCTATTAGATGATTAAATGTTTTTTTCTTAAAAGAAAAAAAACGTGTGTAATTCTCTTTAATAACATCAGAAGTCACCTCTGTTTTGAATACGCAGTTTCAGTCTGTAACCTCTCAGTCATTTCGCAAACTTCACCAAAGTCCTTAGAACATATTCATCAATGTTTATGTCATAATCATGCTTTTTCAGTTCCACTTTACTTTTTATTTTTCCTGTTTATGCCGAAAGCTGATACGATAGACTGACACACATCTTTAAATGACTACAAGGAATAAGATTAATTAAAGCCGCAAGCGGCGATAAAGGCCCTCGCCTCCCTTGTGACCGCGGGGACACATGCACTCGGAGGATTGCATTTCGTGCTTTAAAGCGTAACCTTCACGGTAATGTCAAATAACCGGGCCTGTGCTACTGCTGGGGCCTGCTACACCACCTTGTAATTTAGAGTTAAAGGTCTCCACAATCCCTGGTTTTCCTGGGAGCTGTCTGAACCTTTGAAAATAATAGATTATGCTTGGGCTAAGGCGAGAAAAACAAAGTACCGGCTGGAGATTTGAGATGACTCAGGAATCGCTGCACCCCTGTTTAAAAGGCAAAATGTAAATGTAACTTGTCTAAAAGTACAAGTTTACAAGTTCCAAAGAATTCTGAGGAGTTTTCTAAGACTCTAGCCGTGGCTCTGGAGGGCCTCCTCTAAAGGAAGGATCCTGGCAATTGGGAAATGGCATTTATTTCCCAAAGGTTGCCTCTTCACAGACTCATTACGACCACAGCCACAAATGTATCAAAAACAAATTGATAACTTTTTTTGCACACGTGTCTAGATGATACTCACCAAATTTGGAGCTGTTTAGATGAAAAGCCTTTAGACACAAGGGGTGCGATTTAGGTGGTCACGCATTCCACCCAACAAAGTAGATGTTCTGTTGAGTTTACGGTATGGCTGTAATAAACTTTTCTGTTTGCCCTGAGGTGTCCTATGGATGTACCAAGTTTTGTATTTCTACATTGGACAAATTTACTTTCATTTTCCATAGAACCAATGTATTTTGACTTTTCTAGGGTCGCCACTGAGTCATTTTTCATATTTTTTTCGGGACTTGAAATACATAACTTTTTGCCGGGCTTGAAGTCTGGGACCAATAAAAATGACTTTTAGTTGCACGTTTACTGGGTCAAATTGAAAATCATTTTTCAGAAAAATTATAATAAAAAAAATATATACCAAATTATAATAAAATAAAATATAACTCGAGCAAAAACGACAAGAAAAACGCCTGTCTATTTTACACACATGTGTTTAGCTCATTTTGCCCAAGTTTGGTGTCTGTGGAATGAAGCAGCTATTTTCTGTTGTTTTTTAAAAGAGAGGTTGTATTCTAAGTCGGTTCACATCTTCAATTTAAAATGGCTGCCTTCCCGTGTGTGATAGGGTGTGGTCCCCATTGACCTTTTTGTTCATAAGCCCATGCTGGATGTGTGTACCAAGTTTCATTTGCCTACGACAAACTAAAATATTCACTTCCCATTGACTTTTTCCACATATTTGGGACGTAGCTATGGCAACACATTTATAGATAGGGGGTGGTTGTCATTGGCTTTTATGCTCGTCATGCCATAAGAGATGTGTGTACCAAATTTCATGTCTCTATGATAAACTAAATTCTTGGGTCCCATTATAAGTTTGTAGGGGGCGCTGGAGAGCCATTTCTAAAGATAACCCTTTTATGTACATATTTTTGTGTTCAGGTCATGAATGTGCACAAACGCCTTTTTGGGTCCGACTTGATCCGAGAAGGCGTTTGAGAGTTAAGAGACCTTTTATTTTCACAAAAATGGCCACGTAGTTACAGGCTTGCCACACCCATACCCGATAAGATATCAACAACAAAGTCACAACTTTGGTTGGCGTGTCTAGATGATACTCACCAAATTTGGGGCCATTTAGATTAAAACACAATGATTTGCATCTTTTTGCGCAAGGGGTGCGATTTTAGTGGCCATGCGTTTCACCCCACATGGCGGACTTCCTGTTGAGTTTAGGGTGTGGCTGTCATTGACTTTTCTGTTTGCCCTGAGGTGTCCTATGGATGTACCAAGTTTCATTTTCTACGTTGGAAAAAGTTACTTTCACTTTCCATAGGCCCAATGTATTTTGACTTTTCTAGGGGTCGCCACTGAGCCATTTTTCGTTTTTTTTTTTTCGGGGACTTGAAATACATAACTTTTTGCCGGGCTTGAAGTCTGGGACCAATAAAAATGACTTTTAGTTGTTGGTTTACTGGGTCAAATTGAGGATCATTTTGCAGAAAAATTATAATAAAAAAATATATACCAAATTATAATAAAAAAATATAACTCGAGCAAAAAGTCTAGAAAAACACTTGTCTATTTTACATACATGTGTTTAGCTCATTTTGCCCAAGTTTGGTGTCTGTGGAATGAAGCAGCTATTTTTTGTTGTTTTTTAAAAAAGAGGTGTATTCTAAGTTGGACCAAATTTTCAATTCAAAATGGCCGCCTTCCCATGTGTGATAGGGTATGGTCCCCATTGGCTTTTTTGTTCATAAGCCCATGCTGGATGTGTGTACCAAGTTATATTTGCCTACGACAAACTAAAATTTTCACTTCCCATTGACTTTTTCCAAATATTTGGGACGTTGCTATGGCAACACATTTATAGATAGGGGGTGGTTGTCATTGGCTTTTATGCTCGTCATGACATAAGAGATGTGTGTACCAAATTTCATGTCTCTATGATAAACTAAATTCTTGGGTCCCATTATAAGTTTGTAGGGGGCGCTGGAGAGCCATTTCTAAAGATAACCCTTTTATTTACATATTTTTGTGTTCAGGTCATGAATGTGCACAAACGCCTTTTTGGGTCCAACTCGATCCGAGAAGGCGTTTGAGAGTTAAGAGACGTTTTATTTTCACAAAAATGGCCACCTCGTTACAGGCTTGCCACACCCATACCCGATAAGATATCAACAACAAAGTCACAACTTTGGTTGGCACATGTGTCTAGATGATACTCACCAAATTTGGGGCCATTTAGATTAAAACACAATGATTTGCATCTTTTTGCGCAAGGTGCGATTTTAGTGGCGCGCGTTTCACCCCACATGGCGGACTTCCTGTTAAGTTTAGGGTGTGGCTGTCATTGACTTTTCTGTTTGCCCTGAGGTGTCCTATGGATGTACCAAGTTTAATTTTTCTACGTTGGAAAAAAGTTACTTTCACTTTCCATAGGCCCAATGTATTTTGATTTTGTAGGGGTCGCCACTGAGTCATTTTTCTTAATTTTTTTTCGGCGACTTCAAATACATAAATTTTTCGCCGAGCTTGAAGTCTGGGACCAATAAAAATGACTTTTCGGCATGTTCACTGGGTCAAATTTAGGATCATAGGTCGACAAGCAAGATAAAAAAAAAAAAAAAAAATCCGAGCAAAAACAATAGGCCCTCCCGGTCATCACCGGCTCGGGCCTAATAATGCAGTCTACCCTTGATTTTAAAATGTCACAATAATGACTATATTAAAAACACTCATATGGTAACCTCCATATTTTGCTAGTTCACTTGATGTGTTTGGGGTATGGTAAAAACACAAATCGAACTAACTGAAAAATTATACAATGTGATCTAGTGCGCCCCGAGGCCGCATCACGGTGTACACCAACTAGGGATGTAGCGATTAACCTGGCTGGTTGAAAATGTATTCATATGTGATGTTTCCAGTCAGTTGAGATGTTAATTCAATTGGGATTCATGTTTTGAACAAAAGGGCTGCTCTGTTTACTGCAAAAGTCTTTTTGTGATCATGTGTTCTTAACATAGAGATGTGTGGTTACATGTAGAAAGTCAGCTTTGATTCCTTTTCTCTTTAAAACACAGGTGGGATGCTCTGAAATACCTTGAGCACATGAATTCAGGCTGAGCAGAGCTTTGGAGACTTGATTCCCCCGTAGACTTAAACTCTGTTCACAAAGACAGATCTCCAGCTGGGCATGTAAAGCCATTTTCACACATTCAGCCTAAATCGTACCTAACTTAATCAGGATTATTTCATGCCCTCTAGCCGCATGTCTCTGTTTGTACATTAAGTTTGCAAAACAGCTGAGTGGAATGACGCTTAATTAGCTTGACAGGGCTAACACAAAGCTAAAATACAAACAAACCTTTGCAGTGATTTTTATTTATGTGACTGTAGTGAGTGAGAGCCTGAGGCACTGTCTGTGGGGTGAGGTTTACCGTCAAACCTGTTGTAAAGCAGTACTTGGCCCTGTCATCACACGCTGCAGTCACAATCACTTATGTAATGAACACAAAGGTCACTGAGTTTAGATGCTGTTCACCAGGCGCCTCTCTCATAGCCACTGTCAACACGTGAACAACTCTATCTCGTAAATTTCACACACTAAAGGGGGATTAAACAGAGCAGGAACAGGACGAGTGAGCGCTGTGTGGACTTACTTTTGCAGCAGTTAACAAAAATACCGCCATTTGTGATTGGTGTGAAAAAGCCTGTTTGCTCATTATGGATTTATTTCATTTATGGCCAGCAAAAACACAATTAGTGCTGAAGAGTTTCTCTGTTGCAGGTCTGTGCTCATGCTCCTGGCCTCTGACTGGAGAATTGGAGAATTTTATACTATCTTTAACTACAGTTGTGCTCAGAATTTGTGATTATTTTGGGTCATTTTTCAGAGAATATGAATAATAACACAAAAACTTTTCTTTCACTCATAGTTGTGGTTGGGTGATTTATTGTCAAGCAATTGTGTGGCCAGTCCAGAACCTTCACTTTATGCTGTCAATGACAGGTCGACTTGGCCTTGTGCTTTGGATCGATGTTATGTTGGAACGTCCAGCTTCCAGGCTGATGAATGCAAATTTTCCTTCAGTATTTTTGATAACATGCTGCATTCAAGTTTTCTGTGTCTTTGTAGCTCACACATCCTCGAAGCAATCAACCTCCATGTTTCACTGTAGGAATGGTGTACCTTTCATCATAGACCTTGTTGACTCCTCTCCAAATGTAGCGTTTGTGGTTGTGGCTAAAAACTTATATTTTGGTCTAATCACTCCAAATGACTGTTCCAGAGGTTTTGAGGCTTGTCTCTGTGCTGTTTTGTAAGTGGGATACTTTGTGGCATTTGTGTTGTAATGGCTTTCTTGACCATGCAGCCCATTTGTCAACTTTTGATCAGGGTCATTTGGGTAGTTTCTGTTGTCATTATGATTTGAAAAGAGTAAACACAATTGTTTGTCAATAAATAGCTTCACCCAAGCACTAACTATGAGTGAAAGAAAATGGTTTTTGTGTTATCATTCATATTCTCTGAAAACACTAATTCTTCCATGAGTCGTATGAGTCTGGTCTTTGGGTCCCGTATTGATGGTAATAAACTCGCCTGCCTAAGATATCCAAAATTTCTCAAGCCTGTCTTTTCTATTGTGTGACTTTTCTCAGCTCTAAGGGCAACTCAAATATTCTCTAACAAGTACAGTTACATTTTATTGTCAGTGTCCTCATCAATCAAAACCAAAAAAATGTTGGCAAATGTTCCTCAGGCAGATGATTTCTGCAGCTTTCAGCATGTATGTTTTCACTAACTCCCCCTCACAGTAAACTGACCCCCAGTGGACAAAATAGGAATAGCGAAATAATATTTTTCTAAAAATTGCAGTTAAAGTCGTCCATGTCATTTTTGCCCTTTCCAAATTCATCCCACGGGCCGGCTGTTTGACCCACCTTAACTAGATGCCACAGAAGTACATTGTGTAGCTCAGAAATAATGTGCTACAGGCTGTGATTAACATCTTCTTTGTGTGATTTGTTTCAGTGATATTATTTTGTATGCTTCATGAGGGGGTTAGAATTAGGGCTGCACAACGTTAGAAAAAAATTTAGTGATGTAATAAATGTTTTTAGTGATAAAACTTTTAGCATTAGCCTCATGTTTGGAGCATGAGATATCTTTTATTTGGGTTTGACTCAACATGACCAGGACCAGTGGTGTGTACTGAGATTATCTGTGCTGTCCGGTTGTTTACTGGTCCTGTGTTCTTGTGTTTTGTTGTAATTAGGGACTGATCTGTTGAAACACAGCTTACCTTTGATTAGGCCTGGGCGACATGGCTAGGGGTGTGCCGGTTTCAGAATTGGTGATGACGGTTATGATGTGAGTCAAATGTGACGGTTCATAACATAACCGTCGGGCGGGGTTATTAGTTTGAATAAACGAGCAGACACTGATTACCTACTTGCTCTACGTTTATTTAAAATTAACAGCAAGACAACGAGCAGTGAATGTGCTTATTAAATGAATCACACACAGTGAACGAATCCTTAACCAAAAAAAAAAAAAAAAACTTTGCAATGAACGTGCTTTGTTTTAAATAAATCACACACAGTAAACAAAACCAAGTTCCGTGACAGGAACACCAACATGTTTACTTTACTCGGTTTTAGTGACGATCTGACAGGGGCAGCTATGTTCCCCGCAGTGCTAAAAACTCGCTCTGATGCTGTGCTTGTAGCACAAATACACATGTATTTACGTGCCAATTTTGCTAAGAGCGGATAGCGTGTTTCATTGTCTCGCCACCATGCTAGTGGATCTGCCGTAGAGTCAATTGGTTGTTCTTGGAGATAGCGGGTTAACTCCGTGTCAGCGGTAAAGGGGCAGAGATTTCAGACCTCCGTTTATTAAGGAGATCTCCAAGATTGTGCACAGACCTCTCCCGAATCATCTCCAGCAGCAGCAGCAGCCTCCGAAGCACCACTAACTCCGCCTCCGCTTCCTCGTCAGCTGATACAATTTCCCCGAGTGCATCTTTTGTCTCCCCCAATCCATCCCCCCCATTGCCTCTGTATCGTGGGTCAAAGAAAGATGACTTTGCCAAAAGCTCCTGAGTGGCTGGGGCACAGTATTTGTGCTAATGTATGAGGCATAGGCCTACGCTGAGTTTCATTTACGATGAGATGCGCTCTAGTTCACAGTGCAGTGCAAGTGAACGCTGGCGCGCTGGCGCTCCATGTCACGGTTATCATTGTCTGCTATATTTGCTTTTTATTTATTAAAATACATGCAATTGGTTAATAAAACATTTATTAAAATTAAGATAACATTTGTACAAAACAGAATTCGTTTTTAAGAAAGGTTTTCTACAAAGCAGAATTTAATGAAGTGGTAAATATCATGTCTGACAATTTACAAAACTTCATTAAGTGGTAAAAACCATGTCTCCCGATATATTGCGCATCTTATGATCCTATCTAAAAAATGAAAATAATTTTTGATAAAAATGTTTGTAAAAAATATTTTAATGACACGGTTTTGGCGGTTACCGATCAGAGCGCGCGCTGACACGGAGTTAACCCGTTATCTCCAAGAACAACCAATTGACTCTACGGCAGATCCACTAGCATGGTGGCGAGACAATGAAACACGCTATCCGCTCTTAGCAAAATTGGCACGTAAATACATGTGTATTTGTGCTACAAGCACAGCATCAGAGCGAGTTTTTAGCACTGCGGGGAACATAGCTACTCCCTGTCAGATCGCTACTAAAACCGAGTAAAGTGAACATGTTGGTGTTCCTGTCATGGAACTTGGTTTTGTTTACTGTGTGTGATTTATTTAAAACAAAGCACGTTCATTGCAAAGTTTTTTTTTTTTTGTTAAGGATTTGTTCACTGTGTGTGATTCATTTAATAAGCACATTCACTGCTCGTTGTCTTGCTGTTAATTTTTAATAAACGTAGAGCAAGTAGCTAATCAGTGTCTGCTCGTTTATTCAAACTAATACCCCCCCCCACCGACGGTTATGTTATGAACCGTCACATTTGACTCACGTCATAACCGTCATCACCAATTCTGAAACCGGCACACCCCTACTTTGTATAAAACAGTACATTTCTGACCTCTTGTCCAATAAGCAAAGTAAAAACTGCAAAACATATATTTAAAAGTATATTTATAACAAATTAAAAAACATCTGATTAATTTGCAATTAATCAAGAGTTAACTATGGACAATTATGCAATTAATCCCGATTAAATTACTTATTTACCAGTAAAAAAATAACAAGAGCAAAGCAGCAGCATTACCCTCAGAGAGAAAATAAAGAAGTTTATGTTGGATACGTTTTAGTTTTAGCCATCTCTGTCTCCATCAGAGGTTGCGAATATTATCCTTCATTGACATTTTTTTTTATCCTTTACCTGATCCTCCAGGGACCCTAGTGTCAAGTCTCCAACGCCCCGCTGTGCGAACATTTACAGTGTGTGTTCTCCAGTGTAGTCGAGACCGCTTTGCATCTGGAGCTGAAACCTTGTACCCTCAGCAGCAGTTTGAACTTTATTTTAAACTGTTTGGTTATTGTTCTCACATGTTCTAATAACTGTCATTTCAATATTAGCGCAAGAATCACTGTTTTTGTGAAGAACTCGGCTCATTTGTCTGTTAGCTTTGTGTCAGCGCCGTCAAGCTAATTGAGCGTTCACCCCCGCTCTTCTCTCCCTCCGCTTCTCAGGACAGTCACCGAACTATTCAGAGAACTATTCTATTGTTATATGCAAATGGCAGTGTTTTGATTCACATGCACATCACTAAATGCAATGTAAACTTTCAAATGCAGCTTTTGGATTGACCTTTATTTTATTTTAAATGTGTCTTTAATGCCATGCTTTATGGCGAGCCTGATTATTTTAAGGCATTTGAAATGCATTGAAACATACAAAGGTAAATTTCAATGATAAAGGATGTGCAATATAATGCAGTCATATGCAGTCATGCAATCAAGAATAATTACATTTGTATGTTATTTGTTAATGTGTTTCTGACTTGTTGCTGAAAACAATGCAGTTACGTTTTTTATACAAATACTCACTTAATAAACAAATAATCAATAGGTTACTTGATTACCAAAATAACTGAGACTTGCAGCAGTACTCTGGTCTATGTCACGCTATATTCAGTTGCAAAAATGTCACAGCAGCTGAGTGTGAGTAGTTTCTTCAAACCACCAAATACTTCTGAAACTGTTATTAAAGGTGAAGAAAGAGGACATGATGCAGTGGAGGATGAAATAGGACAAAGAGACAAAACTGAACAAGGCAGGCAGATGTACAGAACGGCCACTGAATTAAGTTCATTTTTATTTCCTTTTGTAGTGGGAATCAAATTGTGTAATATACTGCATTCTATACCTCCCTGTATTGCATTTTAAGCACAAAATATATTTCTGCTGTCAGTGCAGGAAAAAAATTTGCTTCGTGTTGAACATGAAGTGCTGTTTATGCTCGTCTTGTAATGGCTTGAAATGTATTATTAAAGCATAAAAATTCAAAACAGGTAATAATAGATTAGGACGAAAATTTTACGACTGCCCATCAAAATGACGGAGAGTGAGGAAGTCTAGCCCAACCTCTGGTCTCCATAAACCACTTCTAATATATTTCCTCTGCACACAAAGACGCCAAAACTGCGCCAACCTCGTGGCCAATTTGCATAAATCAACAAAAGTACGCTGCAAGTTTCCTGCCACTTCACTAAATCAAAGCATTTCAGAGGTAAAATGAGTAATATGAATGGATTATTAATGTTTTTACTGTCTACAGAGTCACCACAGACGTTATTGGAGCTGCTCTGGAGCTAACAGCAGCATTAGCCACAACACAGTGTGCAGCGCAGGGTTAGAGGAAACTTTTTTTTTTCTGTTAAATTCGATTTAGCGATATGACTATTTTTGACATTGTCTAAAAATAGAAACTCGACTTAATTTGTTTAATTTGAGTTTATAATTTTAGACAATGTATTGCCCAGACCTACCTTTGTGGCAATCAGTTTCCTTCCTTGTTTTGTTTTGTTTATCTTCCAGAATAGATGAATCCACCTCAGTCGGCGGTCAGAAGTCCTAAAGGGATAGTAAAGTAAAGCCACACTGACTAAACCATGTTCTGCTGCAAATGGGACCGCTGAAAGACTTTTAGCACTTAACAATTCAAAAATACTACTCCAGTGTCTATTTAAATGTGTCTATTTAAAAAAACGGCTTTATGGTTTTAGACTACCACAGTTTTCCTCTTGTAAAGAAACACTTAATACTGGTATTAATGTAATATGAGCTGATGAGATTTTGCAGGGTCTGGAGAAGAATTTAACCAGAAAACTGGTCTCTGCAGCACTAGAAGGTCAAACTGTTACACACCTGTTCTGTACGTCTGCCATGGTAGCGCACGGTCATGCTTTTTGTCTTTTTCTTTTGTTCGTTTTTGTTGGATACATTTTACCTGGTTTAAACCTATATGAGCATTGAGTGGATTTATTTTTTTTTTTTTTTGGATTGGATAATTGCTTCTTGTCACTTCTAAAGACTGATGCAGGACTGAGAGCAGGTAGGCTAAGTCAGAACAGTGCTGTATTTTGATGAGAGCAAAACGGAAGTACATATTCATTTGCTTACAATTCCTGTGGTGTCTGATGAAACCCACACATAAGGTTTAACTATAACACGTGTGGCTCCCTCGTGTCTGTTACGCACCTCCACCGCATCACATGCCCCAGCATGCCTTAGACACACAGCAACAGTGAAGCAGGTTGTGAGTTTAATACTGGCCTGTTGCATATTAAATCAAACCAGAGAAAACATTGCAGATCAGTCCTTTCAAAGCTTCAGGAGAACTGTGTCATGTGAAGTGTTGCATAGTGTCTGTGCTATTTACTAAATAATTAGAATATTTTTTCATCACCTACTGCAGCTTAACATGCTTCTACTTAACACTCTATCTTGACACTGCTAGACTGAACATTATCCAATGATATAGGATTAATCAACGGTCCCCTTCGATTTAACTGATAAAGGTGTAATACTGCTCAACCCTTTAGGTGCCAGGGTTTATTTTTTAGAAATACAGATTTTTGAGATCCAAATCTCAAAAGGCTGTGGTTTGAAAATGAGAAGAGATAGAGTCCTACTCTAAACTAGAAAAATGTCAGGGATGACCCAAAATATATGAGTGAAATAATTTGATGCTTTCAATTTGCATACCATGCCGTTATATATTGACGATTATGTTATTGACAGTACATACAGAATGATGAACATATGATAAAGTGGTGACACAGTGGTGTTCCAGCTGTAACACTGGTGAATGGAACCTTAATGTAAGTCGCTTTAAAAAAATAAAAATAAATGCGTCAACAAAAATGTAAATGTAACATTGTTGAATGTAAGTCGCTTTGGATAAATGCGTCTGCCAAATGACTAAATTTTAATTTAAAACAACATTAGTAAACTACACCGTCTAATATTCACATCTAGTCATTTAGCAGTTGATACTTACGGGTTAATTGTCTTGCCCAAGGACAGAACAACAGTATGAACTGTGGGGGGAGCGGGAATCGAACCGCCAATCTTCCGGTTAAAGGACAACCACTCTACCACTGAGCCACTGCGCCCCTAGTATGTGTTAGCTTTATCTGTTCTTATCCATCCAAATGGCATATTCAGTATTTTTGTGTGGGACCTCATATTGCAAGGCAAGCACACAGCCATCACTTTTATTACTAGCTCTGCTTTTACTAGCGCGTCCGCGCTGACTATGTTTACCCCTGCCTCTCCCTCCTCTATTGGGTAAAGTGTCAGGATGAACAACATGTATTTCTCCCACACGGCTGTCACTGGAGCCGCATTATTCTCCCTGTCACTACTGCGGCCTAGACGAGTATGACTGCCCCGGCTTCTATCACCTCTGCTGGGTAAAGCTACATGTGCTAACCGCACACGGCTTCCCTTCCCAACATCCTCGTCACTACCGTGGCCAGAGCGACTAGTTTCCTCACCTTTTCTTTCACTGATATTGGCGAAAGTGTGGGGAAAAATGGCGTGTCCTTCGTGTACACTGAGAGAGGCACTAGCTGCGGTGCCGCCCCGGTCACACACACACTCTCATTCTCACTTTCCCTCGGCTGAAAAGACTCTAAAGGCAGATGTTCTCCCTCAGAATCAGAGTCATTACTAAAGCCAAAGCTTCATCAGGAGTGTATTTTTATATGCCATTTTTGCATTCACCAGCTCGCATGTAGAGAAGGCTGCTTCCACTGACACTCCCACTGAGATGCGCGTTTGATGTCATCTACAAATTCTTTTAATGGCAACACAGGGTAATAGTAGACTAGAAACAAAGAGTGTCTTACATCTGGTTGAAGGGAGTGGAAACATGATTAAGCACATGAACCGGAAGTAGCAGCTGTTTTTTCCAGTTGCATTACTTGCTGCAATTTTATAACACTTATAACTTTAACTGGGTTGCCTTTTTCTAAATTTGCTCTTATACAGAGAATGGAACAATATGTCTTCGATGTGTGAAATTCCACTGGTATAGAAAAGGGCTTGTACTTCTGTTACTGAACATCTGAAACACTGAAAGGCAGAAAGACAAAGTAAACACTAGGGGTGGGAGGAATTATTGTTTTTTTAAAGCATCATGGTTGTCTTTAAACAATTCTGATTTAAATAAGAAAAGCTAATAAGAATTTTAAAAAGACTTCATTGTTACAGTTTGTCCAGTATGATGTGAACCAGAGGTATATTTTTTGTTTGTGTTTACATCTGAGCTGCATGTGTTTTCCTCTTTAGCCTATTACATATGTACATAGACCTCCTTCAAAAACACTACAACTAACAGTCGACTTTCCCTGAGCTCAGTTCATCAGATTATTAACTGCTGTTGAGATATGACTCTGTTTGTCAGCTTTTATTTACTGTTATGTTCCAGTCCTAAAGAAGACTAAGGGCCTTACACAAAAACCTGACTCTTCTGTTCTTCTTCGCTGAGGAAGACGTACACTGCTTTAGCTCCACATCTTCAGTGATGGTTAATATTTGAACCCAGTGAATTAATATTTTTAATCATAAAATTATTTTGGATTTTGATATGTAACGTAGCCTAATAAATCTTTCAGTTATTCTTTATTAATTAGTCAAATAAAATAGAACACTGCCGCACTTCTACGTATTATACACACGCCAGGAAACTAGGGATACACCAATATGGAAATTCCAGGCTGATACTACGGATGGGCTCAAATCTGCAATATATATTTAAAAAATAAAAACTCTATTTGAATTTTGCTGATTAATTTCCCATCCATTTTCTTCCGCTTATCCGGGTCGCGGGGGCAGCAGTCTAAGCAGAGACATCCAGACTTACCTCACCCTAGACACTTTCTTCAGCTCTTCCGGGGGGATACCAAGGCGTTCCTAGGCCAGCCTAAAGACGTAGTCCTTCCAGCTTGTTCTAGGTCTTCCCTGGGGCCTCCTCCCAATGAGACGCGCCCAGAAAACACCACCCAGGGAAGGGAGTTTTTTGTTAGACCGGAGTTTTTGTTAACCGCAGTAAAATAAGTCAGCAGGAGAAAGAGACGAAGGTGACACAGACCTGTCCACTCACTCAGTGGAGCAGCAAAGGATCTGTGTGAAAAAAAGAATGGCTTTTAGCCTAACTGCAAATCAATTCCCATCGTTCGTCTTTTTTTCGGTTCGTTCATGGATGTCATGGCGTTCTCGTCTAAACGCAGCAAAGTCTGGAATTACTCTGAACAAAATCATTTCATTGTGTGCAAAATTTGACAAAACACAGGATGGTGCCTGTAACTGTGTTTCTGAAAATATACCCCAATATGCACGTTTGGAAATAACGTTCAGAAATATGTTTTATAAATTAACACCTCTCTCATTAAACTTCATTCAAATAAGCAAATATTTTAATAATATTCAAATTTTAGCTTAATATTTTATTTGTAAAAAATGCCCATCCCTTGCTAATACCAGTTTTAAACATAATGGCCAATACCGATGCCAGTACCAATTTTAATAAGTATTTTTATTATCTTTCCTAGGGGAAACAAAAAAGCAATATATTTATTTAAATTATGGCATATGCATTTAGAGTGACTATATAATAATGTACGAAATGTAGTAAATTAGTAGCCTAAGTGAGATAGATAGTGGTAAGACACAGAAAGACCACAGGTGAGCTCACCTACTGTATCCATCAGCAGCTAATGGAGCAGCTGTCCATAAATTAGCTCATAGATTTTTCTGTCACTCTGCCTCCACAGCTCTGTCAAACCTTATTGCAAACCTTATGAGGTCAGGCCAGCAGCCACACAACAGACCAACAAACTGACCAGGACTCACCAGGAAATATGAGCCTATGTTTGGAGATGGTCAGAATCATGAGGTTTTATGAGGTAATGCGGCAGTTATTTCATAAAAGCTGTAGCTGTAAAATGACCCCCCCATCAAACCATCCAGTATAAACTGAATTTGGATTGTAGACATGGATTTCAAATCAGCATGGGTCAGTTACATTAGTAATGGGCGATATGAACGATATGCGATATAAATGATAAAAAATTGGCATACGATAGAGATTTTAATTCTATTGCACTACCGCGATAATACATGTTGATGAGGCAATTTCCCCGCAAAATTTACAGCCACGAGCTGCAGCTTGAAACATGGCTGAAAGCGAAACGGAGGAGCTGGTGAAAAAGACGCAACATCCATTATTTGGACGTAATTCGGATTTAAGCCGTCTGACGTGCAGCAGCAAATTATACACTGTAGAGTGTGTGGGGCAACAGTTCCGGCTAAGAGAGGTAACACGACTAATCTGTTGTACTACCTCAAAACGAAACATGTTACTGAATACCAGCTTTGCCAGCTCCGTGAAGACTTCACCGAGCTGGCAAGCTGGTATTCAGTAACATGTTTGAGGTAGTACAACAGATTAGTCGTGTTACCTCCGTGAAGACTTCACGGAGCTAGCATAGCCAGGCAATGCAGCCAAAGAGCGAGCGGCGAGCGGCGAGAGAGAGAGTGTGCGGGAGCGAGAGAGAGAGAGGCGCGAGAGAGAGATTATAGATTAAATTAACATATAAAATCTTACACGTTTGTCAACAGAAAAAAGTGTGAAAGATCCCCGAATTGACCGTGCTGTTGCTTTATGCAAGAAGATTGTGAGTTCCTTTTCAGGAATACAGGAATAACATTAAAAAATACATTTAGCAGTTTGGCTTTCCTTAGGATCTATGTAACCTGTTCTGAAATGATTCTATTATAATTTATATATCGCAATATATATCGTTATCGCAAGAGGCTGCAATGTTTATCGCAATATGGATTTTTGGCCATATCGCCCATCCCTAAGTTACATCTGTAAAAACATCCCATTGTTTAAATGCTGCTAACCCTGCAGCTTTTGGTTCAGTGAGGTACAGTTATTTAATGGTGGACGGTAAACACAGCAGTCTGATATAGAATAGAAAAACACAAAATGGAAATGTTTTCTCTAATAAACCTTGTCTAGTTCTTGTGATAAACAGTCATGTTCCAAAAATAAAGAATGATCAGTGTTGTACTGTTTCTTGTATTGCATTAAACTCAATTAAGTCTCAAAAATGGTGCAGCTTTCTGAATGTAACAATGTAGTGTTTGTTGCAGCATTATACAGCTCTAGCTCCAGCCTTTCACTGCTACAAAGGGGAATATCCTCAAAAAGTAGGTCCAAGGGTTGACTTTTGGTGTTCTCCCTGTGCTTTGGGTGGGTTTCCTCCAGGTTCTCAGGATTCCCCCACCAACATCAAAACATGTTGGCCTCCCCAATGGGGATAATAAAAATAAATATTTATTTAAAATGGTAACAGAACTTGTGTGGCTCTCCTACACACAGCACTGTGGAAACACAAGCCTCTTCCATGCATGACACTCCTATATGTATTCTCATAAAACTTTACTGCCCAATCAACATATATTTCTTGGCCTTTATTTTTTTTTTTTTTTTTTTTGGGTGACAATATTAATGACAACCCATGTACATTACAAGCAAACATTAAACCAACGCTCACTACACGCTGGCAGGTTACTTTTTTTAAAGCCACACGGACACACACATAGCCAACCATTCACGTTGCTGTAGCCAACTGAGGAGAAATCCCCTGCATGAAAAGACGGAGGCTATTAATTTGGTTAATTTTACGCAGTAACAGACAAAACAAAATTTACCAATGCATATTGAACCATGGAGGGTTACCAAACAGTTCAATACTGTATTGAGAATTGTTGCATCCCTAGTTTATTGCCACTAACTTGCAAAATTTGTGTATGTAGAGGCAGTAGAACATAGGACATAGTCCTCTATATAAGGTAAAGTAGAAGAAAATAGAATGCAATAGAAGAAAATAAATGATATAACATTTTGACATATTGCCCACTCCTGCAACCAACCCCATCTTCCTGTCCAGTCATGTGCCCAGAGCTGGTATAGACCCCAGTCCTGCTTTATATACGTATCTTGTACTGTTCATCTTCACATCCACGTCCTCTACTAGTGTTGTTATTTCCAATTTTGACGTTTGAGAATTAAGAATGATATAATAGACAGCACTAGCTAACACGTCTTTTTTTTACCACCATGTACTGGGAACTGTCTTGCACGAACAACCATATTAACCATTTCAATATTTAAACATGTCTTGAGGCTGGATTCCCCTGGGGATGGTACCAAAAGGCTAATCCTCACTCACTATTATTGGTTCAATGTAGAAACATTGTTGGCCGGACATGTTTTCCCAGAAACAACCTTTTAGCAACAGCTTTACTAAGCCTGAAACAGTACAAATACAGCTCACCAGAACTGTAGAAGACACTGAATAAAATTTCATTTATTTTATACTGAGATTTTTTTGGGAAACCCCTGCATGGTTTGATGGCCCTGATGATTCCTGATTTGCTCTCCGTGTGTATCTGTGCTGATGTGTGTCATTAGCCATGCAGTTAGTCCAGACATGGATGGCAGGGAGATTGCGCATGTGGTTGGTTTTGTGATGTAGCTCTAATCCGAGGTATTGGGCAGGCTGCAGTGAGATGCTGATTCACTGGCCCTCGCTGACCTCCTTTCTTCAAACAGACCAGAGTTGCCTAGAGCTGCTTTAACTGCCTATCAACTCGGGCTAGCTGGCAAGGCTACATGCTACCATCTGTCAGCGTCAGACTGCTAGCCTCGCTGACCTCACATGGGCCGTGTGAGGAGGCTGTGCTGCCAGTGCAATCTGTCACTGAAGCAGGGAAAGGGAGGGCAATGTAATGGGCCGCAAGTCTTTCACCACTAGGGGTGCACCGATCCGATATTAGGATCGGATATCGTCCGCGATACTGACAAAATAGCTGGATCCAGGTTTTATTTTTCTTCGTCGCTGCAGGACCTACGTCATTCTTCAGCTTCACGTGTGTCGCATGCTAGAAGCAACATGGAGCATCCCAGAGAGTCGGCGGTGTGGAGATATTTCCGTCTCAGTGGGAGTGTCAGAACGGCTCAATAGAAGCCTCATTCTCTACACGCGAGCTGATAAACATGAAAATGACAAATAAAAAATACACCTGTGATGAAGTTTTGGTATTAGTAATGGCTGACTCTGATTCTGAGGAGAAGAGACAGTTCTGCTTTATATACGTGTGTCTTGGACAGCGGCATCTTCACTCCACGTCCTCTATAGTGCTGTTTTTCCAATTTCATTTTGCCAAACATCAGTAAAAGAAACGGTAGGAAACTAGTCGCTCTGGCCGCGGTAGTGAAGGGCAGGTTGAGAAGGGAAGCCGTGAGCTTTACCTTTAGCACCTGCAACTTTGCCTTTAGCACAGGTGATAGAAGCCGGGCGGTGTACTGCAGTGGCCTAGTGACGGGGTGTCGGTAATAATGCGGCTTCTATTGACAGCTGTTTGGGACAAATACGTGTTGGTCATCCTGACACTTTACCCAGTAGAGGAGGGAGAGGAAGGGTAAACATAGTCAGCGCAAATGCGCTAATCAAAGCAGCGATCGTAATAAAAGTGATGGCTGTGTGCTGTGCTTTATGAGAGGTCCCACACTCTAAAAAACTACTAAACTGTTCTGGATGTTTATGTTCATTTAATTCTGTTTGACTCTTGTATTTGCACTTTTATAAACTGCTATTTGTTGCTAATAAAAGTTGTTTATATTGTTGTGCATGTTATTTTGTTATTGTTTCAGTATTAGTGTTTGCAGGACTTTGCACTTTATATTTTTGTTTACAATGTTTGGTTACTGTTTGATTACTATTGTATGTTCAACCAATGCACTGTTTTGTTTCTTATGGCTACATTTTATTTATTTTAATTTAAGAGTTTGATTACATTATATTTTAGATTTGAATGCACAATTGTTTTTCAATAAATAAGAATTCAGCACTTTACATACAACTGTTATTTTGTCTTAGTTATGTTAAGTTAGTAAAATCTGATGCCTTTAGTCTCTTCAAGGAAGGTATAAGGTGGAAGGTATACTGTTTATTATTAATTCAACAATAGTATCGGATCGGTATCTGGTATCGACAGATACACAAAGCCCAGGCATCGGTATCGTATCGACTGAAAAGTCGGATCGGTGCACCCCTATTCACCACTGCACCTTACAGTAACCCCAAGAAGAAAATAGAAAATCAGTCACAGTTTTGAACCCTTATAATTATGATGATGCCAAATCTTGATGGTGCTCGTAACCACACAATGTACATTATGTAATATAAAAACAGCACTGCTGGTTTACAAGTCTTAATGGTTTAGCACCAGAATATATTTCTGACATGCTAGTTCCTTATAAACCTCTTTAGACTCTGAGAACATCTGGGACAGGCCTTCTGCTCGTGCCCAGAGTTAGAACTAAACCTGGTGAAGCAGCGTTTAAGTTTCAGCAGCAAAACAACCTCAACTTTAACAATGTTCAAGGGGAGGTTAAAAACTTTCCTCTTCAGCTCTGCCTACACTACAACTTAAAGTGTTTTTTATCTGCACCCTTCTTTTTAAATGTTTGAATTTTTCTTATGTTTCTTAATCTAAATCTTGTCAATTGTCTTTCTGTAAAGCACTTTGACTTACCCAGTGTATGAATTGTGCTATATAAATAAAATTGCCTTAATCTGCCTTAGGGATGCACCGATACCACTTTTTTGGAAAATGAGTACGAGTACGAGTACTTGCATTTCAGTACTCGCCGATACCGATACCGAGTACTTAATAAAAAAACATGATTTAAATTTACAGGTAACAGCTTTAGTCATATAATTTAACAAAAAAACAAGGCACGGGGCAAACACTGCTTGTCCAAATATCCGTGGTGAAACAAAACGAAGAGGAGGCTTGCAGTAGGCTGTGGATGTGTTTGTTCACGGAGTCGTGTAGTTTAGGCAGCTCCGTGTCAGTCATGTAGCGGTGGCTTGGGACATCATAACATGGAGGAGATGCATGAATCCCACATTTTCTACCTCCGAAAGTGGCTGGTCACTCAATGCAATGTACTCGATGATTGCCTGTGTTATTTTCACAGCACGTGGATTGTCTCTGGACATTTTCTCTCGTCTTGCAAGAGTTTGCTGCAGTGTGAGTTGTGTTGGTTTAGAAGCATGGGTAAACTCTTTATACTCGTTGTCGTGTTGGGATTTTAGGTGCTTGATTAAATTACTTGTGTTAAATGCGCTACCTTTTGAGCCTCCTCTGGACAATTTAGCTGAGCACAATTTGCAGTCCGCCTTTGTTTTGTTTTGTCTTCATTCACTTTGAAATAGTTCCACACGGCTGACATGTCTCATCTTTCCTTCGTTCTCCTCGCTCTGAGCTGGGGGCGGGCACTCGGCGCCTGTGATTAACCCCTTACATGCCGCTCAAACATAGACATTTCTCAGACCGTGGTATCGGCCCCTGGTATCGGGGGACTTTTAACGAGTATGAGTACTTATGAAAATGTGGTATCGAGGCCGATACCAGATACCAGTATCGGTATCGGTGCATCAAGTTGCAATTAGCATGTATAGGGCTTATTGTTTGAAAATGCTTGTCGAAGTGTAGTCTTTTAATAATCGTTTTTTGATTTCATTCATTCATTCATTTTCTACCGCTTAATCCCGTTAGGGGTCGCGGGTTACTGGAGCCTATCCCAGCAGCTTTGGGCCTGAGGCGGGGTACACCCTGGACAGTGGCCAGTTAGTCGCAGGGCTGACATTCAGAGGTGGAAAGAGTAATATAATTTTGTACTCAAGTAAAAGTACTGTTACTTCACTGAAATTTTACTTAAGTAAAAGTAAAGTTACCAGTCTAAAAATCTACTCAAGTTAAAGTAAAAAGTAGCTCATTAAAAATTTACTCAGAGTAAAAGTTACTGCGTTACTTTTTTTTAAACAGCTGGGGTGGGGGTAGTGTAGTTCAAAAAAAGACAAGATAATATAAATCCCCTGTACCTTGTGACCTTCTGGACTTCATTGAGGAGAAGAAATCTTCATCTGATGAATGTTACTCAACTTGCTCCACCGCTGCCTCTGCCATCTGGTCAAGGTGTTGTCTTACATAGACCAGAATTTCAAAATGCATATTTGATATTTCTGTTAATACAGAAACTGCAAAGATTAATTTTACTACACCTACAACATTATTCTACAACATCTTCATCGTTCCTGTCAGTTTATCGCGTTTGTCCCATCAATCAATCAGTGGAGTAGTTTCCGGGGCGCGAAATTTTTTTTTCTCCCCATTTGATTTTTTTTTTTTTACTCAGTAACGGGTATGATTTAAAATGTAACGAAGTACAATACTTCAAACAAATTATACTTAAGTAAAAGTAAAATTACAGATTTTAAAAACTACTTTAAAAAGTAGTACACAAAGTACACAAAAAAGCTACTCAATTACAGTGCGAGTAAATGTAATTCGTTACTTTCCACCTCTGCTGACATTTAGGGGCTGTCCACACGGAGACGCGAATCACTGTATACGTATACATTTTTTATCGTATTGGCGTTTCGTCCACACGGATCCGGCGTTTTGGGAGACTGCATCCGCTATTTTTTGAAACCGGGTTCTAAAGTGGATAAATCTGAAAACGACACCCTTGCGGTTTCGTATGTACAGCCAATCCGTATATTTTGTGAAACGATGATGTCATCGCATCACGTGTCGGCCTCGTCATACGTAACAGCAACAACAATAATGGCGGACTACGTGATTGAGTTCGTGCTGCAGAAGCTACTAAGCCTACTAGCTTTATTACAGCAAAATCTATTGCTTCTATGCAATTGTGGTGAGCAACAAGCGATAATGGACAACACCATACACCACATGCTCTTAGATCCACCGCGAAAGAGAACCAGGAGAGCAACCAGGAGAAAATTTAGGATAAGACCAGGTAGAATTAGCAGTTGGTCTGTCCGTATATTGAAGAGCAAAAAACAAACATGAGGGCACCAATTACTACACTCAAAATAAATGACTGCAACAATTTGAGAACTTGTTTTTATTAGAAAATAAATATTTAGGTCTTCGTCTTCTTCTGCAGCGCGCAAGGTTATGCGCATGCTCAAAGTCTTCTTCTCCGTGTATAGTGTATATCTGTGGCAGAATTACAGCGCCCCATACTGGTCTGGCATATATACTACATCGTTTTCAGTCGGTTTCAGTGGTTTCGTGTGTACGCAGATATTTCTTGAGACGACGCCGTGTTTACGGAATTTTTTTTTATAACGGGGAAAAAAAAAGATCGGATAGGGGATGCACTGGCTTCGTATGGACGTAGCCTTAGACACAGACAGTGACAGACAACCATTCACTCTCACATTTATTCACTAGGGACACTTTAGATTTGCCGATTAACCTAAACATGCATGTGTTTGGACGGTGGGAGGAAACCAGAGTACCTGGAGAGAACCCGCAGTAACACGTGGAGGACATGCAGACTCCTCACAGAAAGACCGGAGTCAGCCGAGAATGTTTGAGTTGGCCGGGTTTTGAACTCACGACCCTTCTTGCTGTGAGGCAGGAGTGCTAACCACTCTGCCAAGTGAAAGAAGGTCTTGTTTGATATGGGGGAAAAAAAAAATATATATATATTATCTTTTTCACAATTTAAGCTGTTAAAATATTCTATCAAACTGGTTGTTGTAATGACTTTAGGTAAAGTTTGGGAGAAGGCTGACACTTTGAAATTTACTGGTATCTATGGGCGCGTAGTTTTAATTAAAAGGTGCTTTATTAAAACATTTGATAAAAAGGTGCCTCTATAAAAGCAGATCCCGACAGTCTGCAATAGGCTACTAGTCTATTCCTCCCCATATGGTCAATACAGGGCACAGCCGGGTATTTTGAATACTCGGCTGAAAGATCTCACATTTGGCCCCACAAGCTCCACTGTAACTCAAGGTGACTCTTGGGTCAGAGCTTTAGAGGATGATTGAACTCAGGAGGCAAGAGATGCATATAAAGACAGTGGTGGACACATAAAGTTATATGATAATGTATTAGGGGGGTTTGGGGGTAGCCTGGTATACCAGACCGTTTTTCTTGTTTCAAAAGGAGGATGGTCTGGTCCCTTCCTCACAGCGAATCCCTTCTCTCGGCAAATCTCTCAGCCTCTCACTGCTACATCCTTTCTGCAAAAGAGGCTAGAATAGAATAAAACTGGATTTGACAGAAAGGATAAGGCTCCGGACCTGGTTGTTTATAAACATTGTCGTCCAACTCTGCATATCCTTTATAAATGTTTGAAAAGATTTTTAATACAATTCAACATTTTTATTTGTTAAAGAATAATTAAAAAGGGTGCAATAATTCATCTCTTCCTATTGCTGTTATTCTGATGACAACAGGCACAATGGAAAATGCAGTAAGTATTTATTTTTAGTATTAGTTTAGTTGCTCCAGGTTCATCTTAAAACATGTTCAAAATCCGAATACAAAGATTTATTCCCTGTATTTTCAGAGATTTGTCACACAACTCCAAAAACACTTTTACAGATTTTCAGATTTTTAATCACCCAAATTAACAAGTTAGGTTCCAAAAAAACGCAAATAGCGAGAGCTAATTACTTGCATCGTTTGTGAATGTAAAATAGGTCAAATATGTGAGACAAACTAGTCAAGTAACTTTTGACAGAATAAAGAAGTTAAAAGATAAATGCAAAACTCACCACATTATGAGACGTCCTTACTAACCTCTGAGCTCTAGTCTCTTTAAATCCTGACATGATAAAGGTCCAGTGCTGGTTCAGTTCTGGTTTAATTCTGGGATTATCACAACAGCCTGGACTGGAGAATAACGTGCTGTTATTCAACTTTGACACGGAGCTTAGGAGCTGTATTTTTCTGATAAAATAAGTACGTCCATAACTGTCTAGTAAAGGTCAGTAATGTTTTGCCATCGCAGCTATCATTTCTTACTACTTTATCTGAACCTGCAGCTGCCGTATCCGTAACCATAGTAACCCCTGGACCCACGTGTGTATGGACTGTTCTCAGTCACGTGACTTTTTTGTTGCCGCCGCCATCTTGGTTGGCAAAAAGCCGCTATTGTAGCGTATGATTAAGACAATCTATTTTGAAGATACACAGCACCAACACAAATTTGTCTCTCTTAAATCACTGAAGTGTTGAAACAAATGTGATACGTGGCTAAATATGTAAATAATACTGCAGATGTTCCTACATAAGGAACCATGAGAGTCCCGACTCAATGACTAACACTGATCCTGGATCAGGGCAGCGCCGAATGACGTTGAAACACTATGAACTTAAGACAAAAATGTGTTAAAGCACATTCAATGGACAGAATTAAACTCTATAACAAGTGTTTGGGACTTTGCTGTATTTTGGTAAATATGCAATTTAGCCACGAGGCAACTCTCAAACTCACACATGCCCAACATGCATGATGTTTTTATGATTAGTTTCAGCCATGATAACTTGGTCTGAGTCCAAGTTATCATGGAGACGGTGAATTCTAAGTTAGTGCTAGGGCTGCACAATTAATCGAATTTTAATCACGATCACGATTTTGGCTTCCCACGATCAAATTCGCGTGATCGAGCGATATTTAAAATGCGTCATTCATTCACGCTTTGTATTAAAGTTTTTTTTTTTTTTAAGCCAGTCTAGCGAGCTGTAAAGCCGCTGTCTGATCACGTGCGTCCATGCACCAATCAGAGTTGTTACCTGCACCGCGCAGCAGCTCAGTCAGATGTAGACAGTCACAGACAGAAGACAGAGTAGCGTGAGGAAAATACCACAACAGACAGCAGGCTATAATCTATCTTAACAAAGAAAAAATGTCTAACGTAGCAGAGGGAGCGGCCGAGAGGCTTGTCCCGAGAATCGGATCGTCATTCATTGTGTGGAAACATTTTGGGTTTCAGGCAAGTGACACAAAACAAGAACAGGTCATATGCAAAGAGTGCCATAAAGTTGTTTTGGCACCACAAAGCAACACAACAAAACTCTTTAACCACTTAAAAAAACACCATAAAGTTCAATACGATGAATGTATGAGGGCCAAGAAATGCGTTGCAAAGACTAATCATCCCACAACATCAACTCAGACATCCATCGAAGCGAGCCTCTTTAGCGCATCACCATACCCATCCACCTCTCAAAGACACAGTGAAATAACGAATGCTGTCGCATTTCATTTGGCTAAAGACATGTGCTCAATAAACACGGTGACAAACGAAGGCTTCAGATTCTTGGTCAACACTCTGGAGAAACGATACGTGATCCCCTCGCGTAATTATTTTTCAAAGGTGGCACTACCTGCGATGTACAGAAAACGCAGAGGAAATAGAGCGTGATCTTGCCAATATAAAGTACTTTGCAACTACAACGGATCTGTGGTCAAGCAGGACAATGGATCCGTACATGAGTTTGACAATTCATTACATCGATGAGGATTTTGCAGAGTCGATGCTTGCAAACATCTTTTTCCGCAAAAGAACATGAACAAGTTCTTATTTGGTTACATTCTGTTGTGGAATATTTGTTTCTTATTGATTGTATATTTTATTTTTAGTTTTATTCACATCCATTATGCAGGTACAACTTAAGTTTAAATTTTGCTTCCTAAAATATATTTACACATTGTAAAATGTAAAATAGTGCCCTGTTGAAGTTTTGCTACATTTTCTTTATTGTTTTAATTTATTTTTATTTATTCTTTAAGGAGATTCACTGAATTTTGGTGAATAAGAGGACCTATTTTATTTTGATGCACATACAGTGTTTCCCACAGAATTAGATTTGATCTGTGGTGGTGGTGGGGGGGGGGGGGGGTGTAATTATTTAAATGACGACAACAAAAAGGGTTAAATAGTTAATGTCATTTTTATTGACACGGCGCACATATTTACATAACCGACATTGCTACGCTGACTGCTCCACAGACTAGCTACAAATCTTGCACCCTTTGTTTTGACATTTATTATTGTATTAACATTTTTAACCGTAATTTCTTTTTTATTTTTTAACAAGATTGTTTTCTTTTTATTTATTTTTTTCTTAAGTTTAGTTTTTAACCTTATGGTCCACTTAGGAGCCTACAACAAGTGACTGAAAAGCATTAACATTTTTAACCATACATTGTTTCGACAAAGAACATTTTACATTTTCGAGTGCTGAATGTAAGCCGGAGCGGGATCCACCAGCGGCGGCTTGCTAAGTTGCCGCATATGCGCGATTCATTTTGCAGTCTGGGCGTGGAGGGTTAACAACTCCTGCTCTGACAGCTGCGCCGAAGACTGGGCCGACTATGAGTGCTTTGGGATGGGGTGGGGCCAGCGGCAGCACCCGCTGCTCATTGATTAGAGTAAAAATGATGTGTGCTTTCACTTCAGAAAGTCTCCAAAAGTCTCCAATAACTCCAGAAAAGCTAGATTTGTCGCTAGTCGCTTTTTTGAAAATTTGTCGCTAGAGGGGTCTGAAAACTCGCTAAATATAGCGACAAAGTCGCTAAGTTGGCAACACTGTCCAACGCATGCTACTTCCTTCTTGGACGCCGTGCTTTGATTCAGATCGTGCTCGAAGAGGAGGAGCTATTCGCTGCTCCTCCTCCGTTTGTCAGTTTGCGAGAGAGAGGTAGAAGGGACATTGTCTCTGGAAGGGGGCAAGCTGCGCAGATCTACAATAAAATACAACTTTACCCAAATTAAATAGTAAAAAAACTGAAAATCAATCCGTGGCGGCCGCGTCTATACTGTGGCGGGCCGCCACAAATTAATGAACATATGGGAAACCCTGACATATCTGTACATTAGCAGGAATGTTGCACAATATGGATGTGAAGGCAGTAAATGTAATTAGCTTGTGCGACAATAAAAAATTGTTTTGGTTAAAATCAACAAATAATCATGCTAATTAATCGTGATCTCAATATTGATCAAAATAATCGTGATTATCATTTTGGCCCTTATCGTGCAGCCCTAGTTAGTGCTTACCATGGCTGACTGTCCTCTGTATTTGAGTTCCAAATATAAGTTATACTTTGTTTCTCCTCCTTCTTTGTTGTTGTGTTTCTTGCTGCTCTCCCTGTGTAGACGCGTTAATGAGTATGTCATTCCCCGGCACATTCCGGTTGGTGAGTTGGCTGACAAAGATCGTAGGGGCAGCGAGAGGCAGACACTATGCGAGGATTCTTCTAAATTTCTGACACTGCTTGTTATCTGCTGCAGCTCGTCTTTGGTCGTGTAACGGTTTCATGTTTAGTCTGAGAGGGCTGAAATCATACAGTGTAGACCGGGCTTAACACAGTGAATCTGCTGGGACTAATCTGTGGGCACATTCTCCAGGGAAATAAAGAAATGAAGTCCTTTAGAGCTGTGCTCTCTGATTAAATCAAATTGAATGATAAATAAAAATAATAATAAAAAAAAACACCAGGTAACACATGGAAGTACTGAGCTGGCAGTGCACATAGTGTTGTCACGATACTGGAATTTCTAACTTCGATACGATACCTTCAAAAATATCGATATTCGATACCATTTTCGATACCAAAGGGAAAACAACTGTCACAATATTATTATTTTAATTTTTTTTTTATTTAAAGAAATATAAAATCAGCCAAGGTCCGCTTAGACCTTAGTTAACTTTCCTCACCGTGAGAGGTCTGGAAATTTTTAATAAAAGGATATGTGTTTGAATATAATTCTTTAAAGTAAAGTCTCATTTATTCCACACCTACAGCCTCTTAAACAATATGGAGAGGAATGTTGATAATCCACTGTTTTCTGTATTTTATCCTTTGGTTACATGAGGAGGATGTTTGAGTGTTTAGCTTTCTCAAAACACAGCTCACAGACAAAAGGAAAATACTACAAAATCAATGAGTTTCTAACTCATTATCAGGCTACGCTAAACATGTTGAAATTTCCCGCTGCTCTGTCCGTAACCATAGTAACCTGAGGACCCGCGCGTGTTGACGTAGCCGTCCTAGAAGTGCAGGTTCAAAAATATGTTTTACACAATGCGCTTGTAATTATGAATACTGTCTTGCGGTCCAGATCGCGGTCCGCCTTTTGAAGACCCATGAGGTAGTGCACTTGTTCAAAGGACTCTCAGATTGTCATACATTCAGAAACCAATAGTAAAAAAAAAAAAAAAAAAAAAAATCGATATCGATACTCGGTATCGAAACTTCAGGAAATTAGTATCGTATCGTTTGAGATATTTCAGTATCGATATTTATCGAAATATCGATATTTTTGACAACACTAAGTGCACAGCCATGTGATTGTTTAGGTTCTTACATTAGAGCATCTCCATGGAAAAGGTAGATATCACCTGGTTAATTAAAGGATATAATAAATAAAGCAGGACAGCCTCTGCTCCAGGCTCTTTGTCTGTACACTGGTCTAATCATCACGCATATATTCTGATCATATTCGCCAAAGAACTCATTGCCACATCGGATGAAGTTCTTGTACTAGAGATACATTTGACAATAATGTGCTTCTCTGTGAATATTAGCATTAGTCGATTTTAAAGTCAATAGTGCAAATTAGGCCTGTGCAACATTTCTTAGCCAATACAGCTGACTTCCGGTTGTTTGGAATGGCCATCATTATTTTATTTAATGACATGTGAACCAAGTTTCAGCTGCAGCAGGCTCTCATGGCCTCAGTGTATTTTGATTGTTTGTGCTCAGGCTCTAATGAGAGCGCTCTGTGAACCTTGTATGTCAGTGCCTCTGCACTGTAGCTCCTCACAAGAACACATGAAAGAACAATAAATACTCTGCAAACTGTAAATGTCTTTCTGATAGATGCATTATTCTTTCACAACTCAAGTGTGACCAGAACAAAGTGTTTCATCTTTACTTACTCATACCTTACGTTAGATTCAAGCCTTCTTTTGGTTTGCAACACACTAATAAACTGTGCTGCTGGAGCAACAAAGCTGCTGTAAATGACCAGCTTTGTATAAAAAACATTTTATATGGGCCATATTGATACTAGCAACTGTCAATGCTTTCTTTTACTAATAAACCCACTATTGGCCATAAATATTAGATATTGATATTTGTGAATCCAATCTGCACATGTTGACATATGAATGCTATTATAGATTTATTAGTATTATGTAATGTAGAACAAAAATAAATGTTGTGTAATCTTGTTTTTTATTACTTTCACAGTCCAAAGTGTCATTGCTCAGGTCACAGGTTCAACATTGTTAATGAGCTCATTTCCTCTGACTAATAAAGCCCTCTGTGTGTTTTTCAGGTGAGGTGTGTCCTTGCTGACCTCATGGTGTAACAGGATTAAAGATGAGCATTAGCAGTGATGAGGTCAACTTCCTGGTCTACAGATACCTACAGGAGTCAGGTACACTGCGGCAGCGTTCACATGCACTGTGTCTTATCTTAGTGACGTCACCTCCTCAGATGTGTTACTGCTCACTTCTTTGCCTAATTTCGATGCAAGAAGTTACATTACAACCTACACAGTGGTCATCATTCTCAGCATTCTTTTCTTTAATGTTTTTGCTCAATGTTGTGCTGTCTGACATTTGCCCATTACACTGAGTTAAATTGAACCTTGAACTATGTTGGAGCACTGCAGAGAAGAACATTTCTGCGAGCAAAGAAAATAAAAATCAAGAATACATTTTCTAGTCTAGTGCCAAGAACCAGCAGACATTTTTTCTTGCGTGGATTTTTCTACATATTTAGAAAGATACAGGTCAAATCTTTAGGGCTTTCTTTATCTATTATAGACATGGCAATGTGTTTCCATGATATAGTGGTTTCAAAGTGCCACACTTTTACTGCAATACCCATATTTCCCGTGGTGTGTAATGGCATTGTGTAGCTTCATCAGTGTGCTCAACCTTCTCTCAGGTGGAGCTAAACACTGCACTCTGTTGACTGAGGGATAGCTAATGCTTACTCAGGCAAAGGAAAAAAGAACAGGGCCACGTTTTGGAAAGTCCGCTTTAAATAAAAGTGATATTTTGTGTTACAAAGCAGACATTGCTCTTTGAACACAGCACAGTGGGCACTGGGCACAGTACCACTCCAGTGAAAACAGTGAGACACAGTTTAAAAAGAGCTTCTGGTCATCATAACTCATCAAGGTGGCATGTTAATGAAATATATTTGATGAATAGCCATTAAGAACCTGTTGAACCTGCACCTGTTTTGTGTAGCAGGCATGTATTTTGAGATCACAGTACACAGGTACGATTTGTTGCTCTAAAAGTTTGTTAAAAGCAGCTGTTCACGCTGTTGTTTCTGTGACTGCTGTCTCAGTCTGCAGCGGAGCCCCTCCCTCTCTCAAAACAACCGTCAATCAATATGTAGCAGTAAGTCCCGCCTCTCTCCAAATACCACTTTGTGATACGCCTTTGGATTGTTCATGCTCGCGTGTGATTGGCTGGAGCTGGAAACAGAGCTTCCTAAACAAGTTAGCGAGAAGAGAAGGTGTGTCTCTGAGTGTTTTTAAGTCAATAACTGCTGTATATCTGCGTGATGAACGTTAGAGTGAGAAGTTTACTACTGAAGGAAACTCAAACAGCATGAGGCTGAGGGATTGACAATTTATATATTTTTTACTCTAGACTACTAATAATCAATGCTCATAATACTTGTACATTAAAGATCTAATATGCAGGATTTCTAGAACTAGAATCTTCCTGATACATTGTAATTAGCTCTCTAATAAAGTGATGAGCTTAAAGACAGAACAGGAGACTGTGTCAGGTTTGTTCACAAACATTCATATTCAGGTAATAATACAGCACATTCTCAGTCACAAAGCTCTAGACTTTTCCACTGAGTACCGTATTTTTCGGACTATAAGTCGCACTTTTTTTCATAGTTTGGCTGGTCCTGCGACTTATAGTCAGGTGCGACTTATTTATCAATTTATTTGACATGAACCGAGAAAAATGAACCGAGAGAAATGAACCAAGAGAAATGAACCAATAGAAAACATTACCATCTACAGCCACGAGAGGGTGCTGCTGCTCAGTGCTCCTGTAGCCTACCACTGAAAACTGTTAGCTGAAATATTAACTTAAAGACAACTGAGAAAGACTGAATGCAAACAAAATGCCACCAAAGAAAATCTTATTCTGCAGATTACAAACTGCAGATAGTCAAATATGCAGCCAGCGGTAATCGAGCAGCAGAAAGACAGTTTGGAGTAAGTGAGAAACTTGTGAGGGACTGGTAAACAGAGGTTACTCTAACTCAAATGAAGAAAAAAAAGCTAACCGCGGGCTCAAAGCAAGATGGCCAGAGCTGGAGGAACGAGTCCACAGATGGGTGCTTGAACAACGCTGCGGGAGAGGCTTATCAGCGGTGCAGTTGCGTCTCACGCCATGGTAGTAGCCAAGGAGATGAATATAAATGATTTTGCTGGCGGGCCTTCTTGGTGTTACCGCTTCATGCAACGCAAACGCCTCTCTATCAGAGCACGCACAACATTGTGTCAGAAACTGCCAGCAGACTTCCAAGCTAAGGTCGACAGTTTCCGTGAGTTCGTTGAAAAGCAGGTTAATGAATACAACGTATCACCGGACCATATTATCAACATGGACGAGGTCCCCTCACGCGTTTGACATCCCCATGGGCCGAAGTGTCGCAGAGAAAGGGCAGAAAAGTGTGAATATACTGACAACTGGTCATGAGAAATCGCACTTCACAGTGGTGCTGGCATGTTGTGGAGATGGATCAAAATTGCCACCGATGGTCATTTTCAAACGGAAAACCATGCCCAAAGGCGAATCTCCCCACAGTTGTTGTGGCGTGAATGAGAAAGGGTGGATGAATCAAGAAATGATGAACATTTGGCTTACAAAGTGCTACACTAAAGCGCCCTGATGGCTTCTTTAAAACACGCAAAGCCCTGCTTGTGATGGACAGTATGCGAGCGCACATAACGCCACAATTCAAAGACAAAATAAAAGCGTGCAACTCCATACCTGTCATCATCCCTGGAGGTTTAACCAAAATACTCCAGCCACTCGACATCTCTGTGAACCGGAGCTTTAAGGCAGTCTTGGTCGCCTGTGGGAGGAGTGGATGGTGGATGGAGAGCACAGCTTTACGGCAACCGGGAGAATGCGCCATGCAACTTATCAGCAAGTCCTTGGATGGATCGACACAGCATGGGCTTCAGTGACAACCGAAACCATCCTGTCGGGATTCAGAAAGGCTGGAATAACTGGAACTGATGCACGAGTCTGACGACAGCCCCGCAGAAGAAGAAGAGACGGCGCTTCGTCTTCCTCCGGAGTTGGCGGAGTTGTTCAAAAGCGACACAGAGGATGAACAATTCAACGGATTCAGTGAAGTGGAATAAGATCGCGGAAGCTTTTTAAATTGTTTAGTGTTACCGTAACTGTTGGACTCGCTGGCTTGTTTTGTTAATTTAAGCCTATTCAGCCTTCCAGATATGTTTTTATGCTATTATGTAGCTAACTATTAATGTGTTATGTTAACATACATATTCAGCCTGTTGTTCTGTGTACTTTGTGTACCATTAGCTGAATAAATTGCCTTGCCAGACTACCAATATCTGTTCTTGGTCTTGGATTTTAAATAAATGAAGCACAACACTCGAGGTATGCTAAGCGCTAACTCAATTGCTAAAAACCCGCTAGCATGTAAGCTAGCTAGCACAAACAAAATGCCCTGTTCACAAAACGACAGCAACTCTAGTATTAACCTCTAGCAGAAATATAATCAGTAAAACAATGAATGAGGTGTGGTGCACAGTTAATGTGTTGACAATGTTTAAGAAATAATAAATACGTAACTTTTGAGAAAATGCCAGGAGAGAGATTCGTGTGTGTATTTACACATGTAAATAGACGGTAATGTTTTCTCTTGGTTCTAAATGAATGCGACTTATAGTCCGGTGCGACTTATATATGTTTTTTTCCTCGTCATGATGTATTTTTGGACTGATGCGACTTATACTCAGGTGCGACTTATAGTCCGAAAAATACGGTAAGCTACTTTGTGTCATTAGGCCAATATGATGCTCGCTCATATAAGTTATATGAGTATATCATAAGGATATCATTAGGTGAAAATAAAATTCAGAATCCACATGAGTTTTTATCTTTAACTGAAACATTTTCAACAGTTTTATTTAGCCCAAAATATATATATTTTTAGTTGAATTGTCAAGTATTCAAGTCTATTGAGGAATATAATTGTATGTGTTACTTCATAGATGATGTGTTTGTTTCTATGACCTGTTGTTAGGGTTGAGACCAGGTTGGCTGGTCTGCTGTTGTGGCCCTGAGTAAAGTGGTGCCACACTGTTTAGCGACAGGTACATGAGGTAACACACGTGCAGCCGACTGATGCTGTGACAGTGATGCTGTTTTATCTGTGTCTGTGGTTTAACTGTAGCCACAGAGTGTCACAGCTGTCACATGTCAGACATGCAGTGGTGCTTAGGTTCTGACTTTAATATAGAGCTGACGGTAACGTAAAGCACTGAAGGGAGCACCAAAATGTAGAACAAGGTGACCTCCTCTGCCATCAATATTTACTGTCAGAACAGAGGGCTTTTAATAATAATCATTAAAAAGATAAACTCAAGGTCATTCAGATTGAATTGGCAAGAGTGCTTCTCTCACATCAGTTGCTGGCACAGTACAAGCAAGTGATAAAAAATGACCAAAGTCAGCAGAGTTGAGTTAAAGTAATGATGTAGTCTCCTTATGTTGTTGTGTTGACGCTGTGTCCTCAGGATTCTCCCACTCAGCGTTTACCTTTGGCATAGAGTCTCACATCAGCCAGTCCAACATCAACGGAGCTCTGGTGCCCCCTGCTGCCCTCATCAGCATCATCCAGAAGGGCCTGCAGTATGTGGAGGCTGAAGTCAGCATCAATGAGGTCTGTCCTGTACGCCACATGGCCCAGTTACACCCACTGTACTAAGGGTTCCTGTTGTCAGAGAACCATGGACAAACATTTTCCCATCTTACTTACTTTCTTTTCATCTGTTAAAGAAGTGAGAATAATAAACAAACTCAGAATTTCCAAATAAGATAATGTTGTATTGCTTACAAATAAACTATTTTCTAGTTTTAGAAATAGTTGTCTTTGTGAATTTATGGCATTTCCTATGTATTTATTTGTTATTATTATTATTATTACACTGTATTCAACATGAGCAGAACTGTTGGTATTAAAGAGTGAGTCCCTAAATTAAAAACTGGAGCAGCTCTCAAGATGTTTTAGTTAGAAATTTAGTAAAAGTAACCACAAACACTCTTTGTCTCCTGCACATTTACCATTTTAATATTAATGGCTGCACACATTCTAAAGGTTTGTTTTAAACACTTTATTTCTCATATAGAGCTTGTATAAGACACTCCTTTTGTACCTTCACAGTTTTTATGAACCAAACCATGCATGGACAGGGCCTTTTGTCTTTCTTCTTTCTGACACTTTTGTCTGGTCCTGCAGGACGGCACGTTATTTGATGGGCGGCCCATCGAGTCCCTGTCGCTGATAGATGCTGTGATGCCCGACGTGGTCCAGACCCGGCAGCAGGCCTACAGGGACAAAATGGCCCAGCAGCAGGCAGCCGCATCAGCACCAGCATCTGCCACTGGGGGCAGCATCGCGGGCAGTGCCAAGAACGGAGAGAACACTGCCAACGGGGAGGAGAACGGAGCCCATGCCTTAGCCAGTGAGCAGCAGTCGACACAACCTTTTCTTCTGCTGTCCTTCAGTTTGTGTTGAACATGTGACTTTGTGTTCTCAGATAACCACGCAGACCTGATGGAGGTGGACGGAGACGTGGAGATCCCTCAGAACAAGGCCATGGTTCTCAGAGGCCACGAGTCCGAGGTCTTCATCTGTGCCTGGAATCCGGTTAGCGACCTGCTAGCATCAGGGTCAGTCCCAGCTGCTCTCTTGTTATATTGAGTTCTAAAAGTTTCAACAACATGGCACAGTGGGGTCTATGACAGTATGTGTTGAATGTTTGTGGACACATGTGAATGTTATGGACACAGTGACATTTGGTTTGGTGTGTGGCAGGTCTGGAGACTCCACAGCTCGGATCTGGAATCTGAGTGAGAACAGCACGAGCAGCTCCACACAGCTGGTCCTGAGACACTGCATACGAGAGGGAGGACAGGATGTCCCCAGCAACAAAGACGTCACCTCACTGGACTGGAATGTACGCCCACATGCACGTGTTCCCCATAATGACACAGTCATGAGCTGTTCCAAATGACTGGAGAGTAGTGAGAAGAAGAAGTGATACACACACTTCCCCAGCCCAGTGTCACGCTCCAACACTGCATAATAAGAAGAATCTTTAATGATTTTCAGAACCTCATGACTTATTTAAGCATCTATTAAGCTTTCTTCAGCGGTGTTGTGTTCCTGCTGATTAGCTACACTATGAATTTCTCAGCTGTTAGTGAACACAAGTGTATTTGCAGACAGTGTAAACATCCTACTTGTGTTTTACTCCACTGCAGTGTAACATTAAAACTTGTCTTTTTCTCTGACAGAGTGAAGGCACACTGTTGGCAACAGGATCTTATGATGGCTTTGCCAGAATATGGACCAAAGATGGTGAGATCACCTTTTAACAAACTTTTCATTACAGAGGTGTCTTCATGTGTACATACAATGTATTTCTTCATTTAAACAGTTACTACTTCAAGTTTTTATATAGTTATCTAGCCTCTGTGCTCTACAGTATATTTTTAGTTCTTAAACAACACTGCCCCCAGTGTCAGTCTGCCTTATTGTATTGTATAAAAACAGTATAAAAACTGTCCTGTGACCCGTGTGTGTGCTCACCCTGATGTTTTCCCTGTGTTTTGTGCAGGTAACCTGGCCAGCACACTGGGCCAACACAAAGGTCCCATCTTTGCTCTAAAGTGGAATAAAAAAGGCAATTTCATCCTGAGTGCAGGAGTAGATAAGGTAAAGACAGTGCTTGTATTTTGATGTCTTCTAATAACTTTGCACTAAGTGTGTGTGCATGTGTCGTAGACCACAATCATATGGGACGCCCACACAGGAGAAGCCAAACAGCAGTTTCCTTTCCACTCAGGTAAAGCCCTGGTGCTTGTTCTGACCTGTGATACTGTGTTCCTGTTCTGTGCTGGATTTAACCGTGTGAATGTGTTCCTCAGCCCCGGCTCTGGACGTGGACTGGCAGAGCAACAACACGTTTGCCTCCTGTAGCACAGACATGTGCATCCACGTGTGTAAACTGGGGCAGGACCGGCCCATTAAAACATTCCAGGGACATACAGTGAGTGCTCAGCCCTCAGTTCACACATCAGAAACAAAAACACTTAAGAAAAACCTGTTGGAGCCTGAAAATATTTCCATTAAGTGAATAGTCTCAAATTCATTTTCATGGATTCTCCACAT
This sequence comes from Perccottus glenii, assembly GCA_024416835.2. Lineage (NCBI taxonomy): Eukaryota > Metazoa > Chordata > Actinopteri > Gobiiformes > Odontobutidae > Perccottus > Perccottus glenii. The sequence continues at coordinate 3,704,238 of CM044559.2, read as the reverse complement.
GAAAGAGGCCAAACAACGCGTTTGTCTTTAGTCTTTATTTATTTTGTTTAATGCATCCTTTTGACCAATATTTGGAAAAAGAAAACAGAAAATAGATAATGCATCAATTCCTTTCATTTTCTCTCTATCTTTTGTTAGAATGAAGTAAATGCAATCAAGTGGGACCCCACAGGGAACCTGCTGGCCTCCTGCTCCGACGACATGACGCTGAAGGTGAGACTTGAACACTGACTGACACATGAGACTGTCAGCTGCTGCTGTTTAACTGCTGCTTCTGATTTTTATTTCAGATCTGGAGTATGAAGCAGGACTTGTGTGTTCACGACCTCCAGGCCCACAGTAAAGAAATCTATACCATCAAATGGAGCCCCACTGGTCCTGGAACCAACAATCCCAGCGCTAACCTCATGCTAGCCAGGTACAGATGTAGAATTGATATGGGCTGCTATGATATATCAGTCTTTACACATGATGGTTTTATGATAACCTTCAGGTCAGTTTGAAAGGTGATGATCTTTTGGAGATATATTGTGAAACAGTTGAACAATTAAAAGCAGTAACAGTGAGCCATCTCCAGTAATCCAGCGTGGTATGTCATGACGTCCATCTTGCTACAGGTGGTAACAGTTTGTGTGCCCACAGTGCATCGTTTGACTCCACGGTCCGTCTCTGGGACGTGGAGCGAGGCATCTGTATCCACACACTCACCAAACACCAGGAGCCCGTCTACAGCGTGGCCTTCAGTCCCGATGGCCGACATCTGGCCAGCGGCTCCTTCGACAAATGTGTGCACATCTGGAACACTCAGGTAGGACAGCCATCACTCTGATGTGGTCTGCCTCAGGAGCGCCTCCAGAACACAGTCATTAACTCAGTCACAAAATATTTGTTATTGAAAATGTTATTATTCAATTATATCAAATTGTTCTTTTCAGAATATGTTTTTGTTTCCTACACTTTATTTAGGACTGAAAATCTCTCTTCGCTGACGTTTCTGTTCGTCTGTATGAATAGGCCGGGGGTCTGCAAGTAAAATTGCTTAAGGTCTCTCCCCATCTGGAGTTTAAAAAAATAAAATTAATATATACACAACAAAAGGCCCTTTTAGCCCACACCTGTGTGTTACTGCTGTGTCGGTATTTCTTTACATGAGAGGCTTGTTTCTGAGACTGTAGCTTTCACCAAACACAGCTCTCACAAGAAAGTTAAACGAGCCACAATGGTCTGAAAGGAGGCTAGAGCTCAGAAATATGATTTATCATATAACACGTTCATTTGTTGAAGATCTATTCTCTGAGACACAATGAGAAAAGTGTGTGCCTGTTGCCCCCCGGTACATGAAGTGCCCCCTGAAATAGGAAGCACAATGGTGCCCTCTTGTGGTGAGCAAATGAAACAACGCTTTATACCCATTACAGAAAATGTAAAGTGTTTGTTTTTTAACATTTGCTTGAAAATCCTGCATGTTATGCCTTTAACTACTGCTACTATAAAATGCATTTTCCAACACCTCAGCTACTTGGCTGTAGCTCAGCTCTTTTCTGTGCTTTTACAGTGGAATAGGGCAAAACATTCTTCAAAATGTTCATGATTAGTTCCACTCTCAACAGAAAAAGGGACTAGAAAAGTGTATTTATATAAAAATGCTCTGCCTGTTGTGTTGCTAACAGCTGCATATTTAAGCCACAAGTGAGGAGAAACACACTTCTAAATGTAACATGTATTCTAAGGTTATGTCCACACGAACCCAGTGCATCCCCTATCCGATCTTGAGACGGCGTCGTCTTAGGAAATATCTACGTACAAACGAAACCACTGAGACCGGCTGAAAACGATGTAGTATATATGCCAGACCAGTATGGGGCGCTGTAATTCTGCCACAGATATACACTATACACGAAGAAGAAGACTTTGAGCATGCGCATAACCTTGCGCGCTGCAGAAGAAGACGAAGACCTAAATATTTATTTTCTAATAAAAACAAGTTCTCAAATTGTTGCAGTCATATATTTAGAGTGTAGTAATTGGTGCCCTCATGTTTGTTGTTTGCTCTTCAATATACGGACTGAGTTCTGAGTGCTTTGGACATGCGGAAATTCTCTCTCCATTCATTTTCTCCTGGTTGCTCTCCTGGTTCTCTTTCGCGGTGGATCTAAGAGCATGTGGCGTATGGTGTTGTCCATTATCGCTTGTTGCTCACCACAACTGCATAGAAGCAATAGATTTTGCTGTAATAAAGCTAGTAGGCTTAGTAGCTTCTGCAGCACGAACTCAATCATGTAGTCCGCCATTATTGTTGTTGCTGTTACGCAGACGCAGGCCGACACGTGATGCGATGACATCATCGTTTTCACAAAATAAACGGATTGGCTGAACACACGAAACCGCAAGGGTGAAGGTTTCAGATTTATCCACTTTAGAACCAGGGTTCAAATAATAGCGGATTCAGTCTCCCAAAACGCCGGTTCCATGTGGACGAAACGCCAATACGATACAAAATGTATATGGATACAGTGATTCGCATCTCCGTGTGGACAGCCTCTAAGAGTTATAGGCAATGAGTGAAAACAAAATCCCATAAAGGGTCATAGAAGGGTCAATGCCTGGAACAGAATAAAAGATATATTTTGTGTTAACACTGAGCTGTTGTGTTGCAGACGGGGGCTTTAGTTCACAGCTACAGAGGAACAGGGGGCATCTTTGAGGTTTGCTGGAACGCAGCGGGAGACAAAGTGGGAGCCAGTGCATCAGATGGATCGGTAAGTGCTCTAGTCTTTGTCTTTAAATGGAAAATACTGTGGAGAAACTGTTGAATGTATATTTTCTGTCTCAGGTGTGTGTACTCGACCTGCGGAAATAGTGCTGCTGTTTGTTGGAAGCCATGGACCGACCATGAATGTGTACATAGCCAAATGACTGTCCCTGCCTGCCCTGCCCTGCGTACTGCTCACGCTCACTCTGGCTCCGCCCACTCACAGACAGGAAGCAGGAAACAGGAACAGGAAGTAAGCACCCGACAGACACAGCAGGTCCAAATCCAGGGACGGATGGACGGATACAGGGGCGGCTCTCTGTGCAGACTCTGACCGAGACGCAGAAGGGACACGGAGAAAAAAATGACAAAAAAGATCCATATGTGTACCAAAATTTGGAAGCTATTTTGCTTTTTGATCTTTAAACCATGCTCATTGTCATCAAAATGAAAAAGCAAGAAAAAAGTCTTCTTTGTTACTAGTCGGGTTTCATCGTGCAGACATATCAAGTTCTCCAGAAAATAGGATGGCACTTAGTTTTGTTTTTTTGTTTTAATTTCTGCTCTGTTGTTTTCAATGTTTTTTATATTTTATATCATTTGGGGGGAAATTAGAGGCCGCTCAGCTCAGTTTGAATCACAGGACACTAAACAGTCAAAGTCACTGGTGCTCTCTGCAGTGTGCTACAAGGCCCGACACTGGTACTGCAAACACCACTTTAAATTCTCTTGTTCCAGTTATTCACTTGTGTGGACAGACAGTGAGGGCTCATGGTTTGTTTTTTTTACACTACAAAGTAATTAAAAAACGGTAGGCCCTCTCATGGCCAATACACAGGAACACAAACTACACCAAAAGGCACGAGTTGTCAAAAAGCAGAAATTTTCACGGCCTAAAATACCATTTGCGTGTGAACAGGTCAAAACACAGAAAAAGCAGTGTTTTCAAAGATACCTGCCTCTGAGGAGACATGGCATGAGTTAGACAACACAGTGAGTCTCTGAATCAGAAACACAAGTTATCAGAGCTCATCCAAATGGTTTGAAGTCTCATTTTCAACAGTTTCAGTTCAAACAGTGGACATTCACCTTTCATTAATGCTCCATAAAAACAAACAGTAAAGCCACACAAGTGTTCAGGGCCCTGTGCTGCAAAGCCAGATAAAGACATTAGTGGGGTGCACCCTGGGTTTTCAGTGAAGCTGGTTCCTTTTAGAGGTAGATCTCTGTTGAAACCTTTGCTGAATGGCTAACGTGCTCTGGAGCAGGTTAAGTTACAGTTAGAGGACAGTAACAAGCTGCTGGTGTCGAGGAGGAGGAGAGAAAAGACGCTGCACAGAGACTGAGTAAACAACTTAGCGTACTATCCATTAATCCTGAAGAAGGTATACTAGGATCTTGTTCAGACCTGGTCTTAACACAGACTCATGGTCTGAGTGATGCTGAATAATATTCAAACATAATTGTAATATATGAACAAACACAAGACAGTAGTTCATATTTCTGGAAGCCATTCTATCAAAGTCTGTGCAAAAACGTGTTTCTTCAGAAGCATGTGTCATTTTGGAAATCAAGTGGATGTTGATGCTTGGTGTGAACAGAACTACAAGAAGTCCTTCCTCTGCCCGACAAAACCAAAAACCAGAAGGCACTTAAACTTACTAAAACATTTAGGTCTAAATGATGGTGTTGCAGAATGTACTTTTTGTTTGAATTAAGCCAAGGATTTTTCTCTGACTGGTCACGTATTTCTGTGACGGACCCAAAAAACTGTTTTTGTGTTACATGTTTGCATTAATTCATTCTAGTGTTAATGGTTCTGGTTTCTTTGAGGTTAATGCAGAGAAGAAAAGTGGCCTCTGAGCTGAGTGGTCCCTCTGAACGCACCTTTTTTCCCGGGAAAATTTCCCAGGGGCAAACTATCACTAAAGTTTCATTCCTGTCTAAAGAAGTGTTTTCTTTGGCTCCAGTGTTTTCAGGAGGCTTTGGTCACAGCATGGACAGGAGAGTGACCCTTTCCTCGGCTTACAGAGAGACAACTGAAAAGAAATGGTATCTTTCAGTCAAAGATCCGGAGGCTTTTGTCCTGAATCCCCGCTGACAGTGGAGTAACACAGGAGGCTTGTGTCTTATTTGGTTGAATTGGTAAAAGCAGATTGGTCTGTTTGGAAGACTTTAATGTCCCCCCAATTTGAATTGGACATTACCACTTAGTCATATGACATATTCTGTTCCAAGCCCCGAGTAAATAAACTCGAGTATTTGAACCACTTTGTCCGAGCGTGTGAAAAGGCCTCCTGCAGAAACATGGCCAAAGAGGCACCAACCCCACATCAACAGGGTTCAACAGGCGTCTGAGTTCACTTTCTTTTTGGTGACTTTGCATCCCATTGATCTGTTGGAATTCAAATCAGATCAGTCCATCTAAAAGTGAGAATAAAATCTATTTTGATAAGACTCCTGCCTGTTTCGTGTGTGTGTGTGTGTGTGTGTGTGTGTGTGTGTGTGTGTGTGTGTGTAGTAATAACATAAACACACACAGCAGTGTGCACAGCAGTCAAACATCAAGACATTTCTTCCACAGAAGACAGCATTCAATCTGAAAACATTTTATATTGGGATTAGGATTGGTTTTACATTGTATTCAAACAAAAACTATACATAAAGTGTTGTTTTAACGTTTATAAAAATAATGAATAAATGCAAGAGGCTTGAAATAAATATCAAGTTCCAGATGTCTGCATAAGTCTGATTTCTGAAGTCCATTCTAATCTCAGGTTGATGAAGGCATATTAAATATTACAGGTCTACATTTGAACCTACAATGCATATTTACAGACACTAATAAGTTATCCTTAAGTTGAGTTCTTCAAATGTAAAGGCAGGAAGCAGAGGAAAAACAAGCACAGAAAAAAGGTTTTGGCCTGATGTGGGAAAAACTTTCACTCACACAATCATTTCAATGCTTCTGTTGGTGAAAGAAAGTACTAAAACTGTAATTGTTAAGGCTGTCTGCATTATCAAAGTACTACAGGTGTATTGTCAGTGAAAAACAAACCAAGCCCTTTCTGTTTCTTTCTCATTCCTACAACTTCTACAAGCAGCACAAGGACTGACTGAGGACAAGTGCGAACAAAGGAAAATGTCTCAAATGTTTTACATCATTACATGTCTCTCAGGGGCCATGCTGTCAAAAGAAAAGCGGCTACTGGCAACACACAGCAAGAAGAACAACAAAAGAAAACTTAGGTTCATCATTAACTCACAATCTCGCAGCACCACATCTCATTCAGAAAGTCTTTTTGCTTCGGCACTTGTGTGTAATCACTGCAGTATTAGTGGTGGTGGTGTTCACAGCTCTCCCTATTGACCTGGAAGACACACTGCATCAGTATCTGAAAAGAGCTGTCTACACACTACTCCTGGGGTTTCCTTTATAACCAGTGTGCTCATGTGAAGGGAATAATCCTGCTGTTTACATAGAGTAATAGTCATTGACCATTCATTTTCTACTCACTGTACTGTTTGTCTCTAACAGCCAGTGGTCTTCACTCACAAGGACATCTTTACAGTTGACATGACAAGCAGAGGGTGACTCGCAGTGTTCTCAAACAAAACACCCTCCAGGCTGAAAAGGTTGGGTAGAGCTCTGGTCCTGTTTCAAGAAGAAGACAGACCAAACTCAGAGCATGTTCACCCTGGAAAGAGGAGAACTCTTGGTTTTCACGTCCACAGTTCATCTAAACTCTGAGTCTGTTACTGAAGGAACTCACTCTGTGAACGTAACCTGGTCTCTGCAGGTTTTATTCTCTAACCCCGTCTCCTCCTCTGCTACGTCTGAACGAGTATCCTCATTCACAAGAAGGATTCACAAGATTCACTGAGAATATTCACTTTAACATTTTACTATTACTTTTAAATATTTACACTTCATAAGAACTTCTATTAACTAATGTTGATCCTGGAATTTTCATTTTGACATCAGCTTAAATATGATTCCATTATTTTACTGCAGGACTGTAATGTTTTTGTCGGGCTGTTACTGAATTATTATATTTACTGAGATTTACCCCAAAATGGAAAAATTAAAGCAGCATGCTCAATCACGTTTAGAGAAATGTAGGCCAACTGAATGAAATATAATTATCCATCCAATATTTAATGTTTTTGTATCTTAGTGATTATCATTCAAGCTTTAGCCTGTGGAGCTACTGATCGAACTTTAAATGTATACATTTTAAAACTGAATATAGTCTCTCCAGCGTCACATGACTGTACTCACTTCTAATATTTCAACCTACATTTACTCCCTCAGAGTGAACCGACTCAGAGTCGACTAAACTAACTCTAAACCTGTTTCTAAAACGTAAACTCTGAGTTGGGCCAATCTGAGGATTTCTCAGTTCAGATTTAAACTCTGAGTTGCATCAGTCTGCTGTAGAGAAACAGGACCATTGTCACTGAACAAAAAGCTAAAACAAACCAGAAAACACTGCTGTACTAAAAAGTCTGCTGTGTCCATGCTCCTGTCTCCAGGGGCGGCAGTAGCTCAGTGGGTAGAGTGGTCGTCTTTCACACAGTTCTTGTCCTTGGGCAAGACACTTAACCCAACTTGCCTCGTTTGACTGTAACACTGGTAAGTCGCTTTGGATAAAAGCGTCAGCTAAATGAATAAATGTAAATGTAAACTTAAAAAAGCACTAACATGCAGAAGTATAACACAACTGGGAAAAAATGCAGTGAAAATGGTGACTTGTAAAAGAGTCTGATACGGCACATGTTCACCTCCTGGAGACGGGCCTGGGCTCAGAGGAGGCTGCTGGTGTTGGAGTGGTCCCAGCTCAGAGCCAGACTGTGGTTGAGAGCCCAGTCAGAGTGAGGCAGGTAATGGAGCACCTCGGCCAGTGTCTGCAGCACATCATACACCACAGCAAACAGGAAGTAGCAGGGCAAGAGCCAGGTGAGGCTGAACATACAGTCTCCCACCGGCAGAGGCACGCTCAGGGATCTGCAGGACACACCGGTTAGATGGGTTTTAGTTCTAGCCCCCTCTAGGACTTAACTCTTGACACTATTCAACATGTAAAACTTCAATTAATTAATACACTTTTAATTTTAAGAAAGAAAAAAGTCACCAAAAAAGAGAAGGAGTTATCTTTCAACATCACAAGCCAATGAGTATGTGATGAAGATTCAACAGGTGAGATTGGTACGGATCCTTGTGTGTTTACAGTCGTGCTCATAAGTTTACACACAATTTGTGATTTTTGATGGCTATTTTTCAGAGAATATGAATGATAACAGAAAAACATTTTGTTCACTCACAGTTAATGTTTGGGTGAAGCCATTTACAACTCTACATATTTTAACATCTTTACATTATTTTTCTCACCACTAACAGTGGAATGATGCAATTCATGCAGTTACTGATACGAGGGGTCTTGAGCGCTGCAGAATGTGGGGGAAGTGCAACACTGAGACACTCACTGATACTGTTCTTCTCTGGACTCTCTGAGCATAAAGAAGACAAACAGCCCCACTTCAGTGTTGAGAGAAAACGACACTACTTTGTCCAGAATGACGACAAAACCCTGCAGGACACAGCCACACAGACCTGAGTGAGCCCCGTCAACATACAGCTTTAGACTGACACAATGTGCTTTACCTTTGGATCACACATGGACACGATGAAAATGACAGTGAATCCCAGCAGAGACAGGAGTCCTTTAGCAAAGCTGGAGACAGAGTATAAAACATTATTAATGACCTAATATTGCTGCAGCAGTTAGAGACAAATGTTAGATTACTGTAATGCAGTGGTTCTCAAGGTGGGAATAGAGACATGACTGATGGGACAGGCCTATCTTCATGCTCCTCTTTATTGAAAATAAATTGAAAGTTCATACACTCAAAGCAACCACAAACAAACGTTATTTATCACACTCAAATCCAACTGTCCAGGGTTTTTTTGTCGATATTTGTGGGCGTGGCTAAAAAGGGCACTCCACAGTGATGGTGACCAGTCCTTGCTAGTTCTGTGCAGCCTCGTGGCTTTGTTGGAGGGTGAAGGATATGTGGGGCTTGAAAGTCCACCCCCCTTCAAGTTGCTCCCTACCTCAGAGCTGAAAACTTGTGCTGTTTCAGCGGTAGATGCTGTTCCCAGCATTTGGACAGCCAGTCCAACGAGCTGCTCCACATTGAGTTCACCAGACCATCAACTGAAAACACAACAAATAACACCCGGCAACAATCACAACTGTGTCCACAACACCTGCTGCTCAGGCCCCTCCAGAGCCTGCCCTCTAGAGATGAACAATTTAAGTGATGTCTTTGTGGTGTGGGCCCTGGATAAGAGCTCTGCAGTGTGCTGCAGCTGAGTGGTGCTAAAAGAGTTTAGACCCCCCTCTTAAAATTTTGTTTTAAACCCTGGCTCTGCTCAAAACGGTGCCTAATGTCTACAACAATTGCTACAAGAAGATCCAGGGCTGGACAAGGCCTTTCTGTGTGGAGTTTGCCGGTTCTCACTGTGGGTTTCCTCCGGGTACTCCGGTTTCCCCCACCAACATCAAAACAAGCCCCCTAATGGCAGCTGCTGACAATGAATTGTCAATGAAATAGGATAGTAAATTTAGGAGGAAGGATACTAAAAACAAGGATAATAAATAAATGAAACAATGTGACGGACAGATAAAATCAAACATGCCTAAGATCAATCTACAAGCTAAAAAAATGTGTGGGGAAATCAGCTTCATACGTTTGGCCATTTTGGCTAAAAAGGTGATTGGTTTTATTTTATTTTTCTTTAGGATAGCATACAAAGTACATTAAGCCGAAGCAGACATGCTTTAACCAGACTATAGCTTAACAGCTAATTTCCATCTGTAGTTCTATTTGTACATATTTTTAGTGGTAGGGGAAACTGGAGCACCTGGAGGAAACCTACACAGACACGGGGAGAACATGCCACGTTCAACACTGTCGGTCACTGTGCAGTGTAAGCAGAAGAAGCAGGAATGGTAATCTAAAGCCTTCCTGTTCCTAAGTCCCAAAGCCCTACAGTTACCAGAGGGCAGCCCACAGAAGTCTGGAACATCCTACTACAAATGATGGCCATTGAATTTTACAAAGCCCTACACCATGTATCTGTGTTAAATGTATTATTAGTGAAAGACACTGCTCCATTTCATGTGGTATTCTGCCCTTTTTAACAACAGTCCCAATCCCCAAGTGAACTGGAAACTATTGCTCCTGAGTTGCTAAATATGACACTATATAATGTTCTCTTCCTGCTCAGTTACAGAACAGTTGCACATGTCAAAATCATCCAAATCTCATTCATTCATTCTCTACCGCTTAATCCCGTTAGGGGTCGCGGGTGACTGGAGCCTATCCCAGCAGCTTTGGGCCAGAGGCGGGTACACCCTGGAAAGTGGCCAGTTAGTTGCAGGACTGACAGTGACAGACAAACATTCACTCTCACATTTATTCACTAGAAACTAGGGGTGTGACGATAACCGCATCACCGCAATAATGAGATGCCTACCGCGGTGTGAGGTCATCACCGCACATGATTTTTGGGGGTTATATTTAGTTTAATATTAAGTTTTGTTTTGTAAAAATTGTCTCTTAATTTTAATAAAGGTTTCTTCGGCCAATTGCATGTATTTAATAAATAAGAAGCAAATAAGTAGACTATGAGGTCGTGGAAGCGATCGCTTTCATTGCTCATGAACTGGAGCGCGTCTCAAATAAACTGAAACTCAGCAGGTTTGCCTTACAGACATGAGAAATATGTAGCTTAATATGTGTAGAGACGAAAAGATTTAAATAAGCATAGTGCAGTGTTCAGAACTCACACGGTAAACAACCAGCTTGATACAGATGGATCACTACTTTAGCAGTTAGCCGCAAATTTCCTCGGAGCAAAGATGGAGCAGTGTTTCTGATATCAGTGAGCGAGGAGTGGAGCGGGAGCGGGAGATGGTAAACCCGGAGCTGGAGCTGGAGCGGAGTGATTCTTGAATGCATAGAGTGTGGAGGGGAAATTGCCGCCGCTCCACTCCGCTCACATACTCGACTCGCAAGACTCGCAGTGGGGGGGGTCGGTTAACCGCCAAATCGTGATTCTTGTTGCTTCATCACCGCGGTAAGAAAAAATCCCATACCGTCACAGCCCTACTAGAAACACTTTAGATTTGCCAATTAACCTGTACATGCATGTGTTTGGACGGTGGGAGGAAGCCGGAGTACCCGGAGAGAACCCACAGTAACACGTGGAGGACATGCAGACTCCTCAAAGAAAGACCGGAGTCAGCCGAGAATGTTTTGAGTTGGCCGGGTTTTGAACTCACGACCTTCTTGCTGTGAGAAGTGTTAACCACTCTGCCACGTGCACCCCATCATCATCATCCAAATCTTGTTTTGTTTTAACAGAAATATTAGTGGTGACTGTGTTTTTGTCCATTACAAACTTAGTGAAGTGTGGTATCACTGACTGCTCTCACTAACTTTCCATCCTGATGATCTAGCATCAGGAGTGGATCACTCCTGATCCACACCTCATCCACACCTCATCCACACCTCATCCACTCCTCATCTACTCCTCATCCACTCCTCATCCACACCTCATCCACTCCTCATCTACTCCTCATCCACTCCTCATCCACTCCTCATCCACACCTCATCCACACCTCATCCACTCCTCATCTACTCCTCATCCACTCCTCATCCACACCTCATCCACTCCTCATCTACTCCTCATCCACTCCTCATCCACACCTCATCCACACCTCATCTACTCCTCATCCTCCTCATCCACACCTCATCCACCTCATCTACTCCTCATCCACTCCTCATCCACCTCATCCACACCTCATCTACTCCTCATCCACACCTCATCTACTCCTCATCTACTCCTCATCCACACCTCATCCACACCTCATCTACTCCTCATCCACACCTCATCCACTCCTCATCCACACCTCATCCACACCTCATCTACTCCTCATCCACACCTCATCTACTCCTCATCTACTCCTCATCCACACCTCATCTACTCCTCATCCACTCCTCATCCACACCTCATCCACACCTCATCCACACCTCATCTACTCCTCATCTACTCCTCATCCACACCTCATCCACTCCTCATCCACACCTCATCCACTCCTCATCCACACCTCATCCACACCTCATCCACTCCTCATCCACTCCTCATCCACACCTCATCTACTCCTCATCCACTCCTCATCCACACCTCATCCACACCTCATCCACACCTCATCACACCTCATCCACTCCTCATCTACTCCTCATCCACACCTCATCCACACCTCATCCACACCTCATCCACTCCTGATCCACACCTCATCCACACCTCATCCACACCTCATCCACTCCTCATCCACACCTCATCCACTCCTCATCCACTCCTCATCCACTCCTCATCCACACCTCATCCACACCTCATCCACACCTCATCACACCTCATCTACTCCTCATCCACTCCTCATCCACTCCTCATCCACACCTCATCCACACCTCATCCACACCTCATCCACTCCTCATCCACACCTCATCCACTCCTCATCCACACCTCATCCACACCTCATCCACTCCTGATCCACTCCTCATCCACACCTCATCCACTCCTCATCTACTCCTCATCTACTCCTCATCCACACCTCATCCACACCTCATCCACACCTCATCCACACCTCATCCACACCTCATCCACACCTAGGGCTGGGTACCGAACTTCGATGCCTTTATGGTATCGAGCAACTTTCGATTCTATGGGTATCGAAAAATTATTTATCTTTCGGTGCCAAATTTCGGTTCCAAAAGCCAAGCGGCCGGGGTTTTTTTTTTTGCCAAGCGGCTGTGTCTGTGTGAGGGTTTTTTTTGTTTTTTTTGACATTCCTATGAATTTTAGTTGGTTCAATATTAGGATGTACACAATATAATTTATTTATTTATTTATAATATGTTCACTTTTTGTGGCAAAAGGTTTCTCTTTTTTTGTAAATTTTGGCCAAGTTAGGATTGATTGATGTGTGAAGTGTGAGTGTGAAGTGTTACCAGAATTTGTTTTAATTAAGATAAAAAATAAAAGTTTTGTGTTTAATGTATTTGTGTTGATTTTGAAATGGATTTTAAAACACATGGTATTGAAAAAAGTATCGTTAGGAACCGGTATCGAAACTGAGGTATCGAAATTGGCACCGGATCGAAAGATTTTGAACAATACCCAGCCCTATCCACACCTCATCCACTCCACTAGATCAGGACTAGATCAGGAGTGGATCAGAACTAGATCAGGACTAGATCAGGAGTGGATCAGAACTAGATCAGGACTGGATCAGGTGTGGATCAGAACTAGATCAGGACTGGATCAGGTGTGGATCAGGACTAGATCCACTCCTGATCTAGTCCTGGAGAAAAGAGTAAAGTGCAGAGTAAACTTACTTGTGTGCTTCAGGGCAGACCCCATCACCAGGAAGGACACTGTGATGCTGAGGGCGATGAAGACTTGGATGAGCACAGCCACCCAGGAGTAGACACTGTAGCGCTCCTGAATAATCTGCACCCATGGATGGAGTAGAGGGAGGGGCCATGGAGGGTGGGTGATTCACAATGGAGGATGGAACACATATCTGTGCATTAAAAAAATAATAATGTTTATACAGTATGGAAAACAAGACCAAGTACAGTTTTCTAAAGACAAGCCTAAGCAAAGCTATGAGTGACACTAAATCACTAGAACCAAGTCGGTCAATACACAGTTATCAGGAGTAAAAGACAGAGGGCTGTGAATAGTGTTTAAAATGTAGAGGGTCATACCTTTGTGAGTGGAATAGTTGCAATTTCTCCTGCTTTCTCTGACCTGGGAAATGAGAAACACAAAGCTAACTGTCCTTTTGTGAGGGCTCTTTATGATAAACTACAACAGAATCAATCAAAAAAATTTAAACCAAGTTATTACCTTAACACTTGTGAGGAACTCATAAAGGTCAACAGAAAATATACAGTGGAGAATCTGACTCTATAACTAAGCAGCAAGCAGAAATTACACTGATGCACAGCTCCATCTCAAAATTACAATGCTCACTCCCCAAGGTTAAAGATCTAAGCTCATTATTCAAAGGTTTACACAAGAACAGCACAGATCCACACCACTGACAACTAACAAAACAAAAGAAATTCCACAAGACCTACCAACAAGCTACACATGTCCAGAACTTAAATCCAACTATAAGTCCACACTATTTTTTCAGTGAGCTAATCATGGTCTTACTTTCTGATGAGCGCAATTTGTAACCGTGTGTGTGCAGTGCCAGAACGCTCACCACAGTCAAACTTCCAGCTTCTTTTCTGAACTGTACAGCTGCAGCCTGCACATCACTTCAGCCTGATACACAACATCACAGGGCTTAAACATAAATGGGCAAAGTGAAATACTTTGTAAAAAAGGATTCCTCGTTTGTGGTTGAAACTTAATTAAGCAATTGGTAATAAAACAATTTAAATAAAAATAAAAAAGAAAGGTACTTAGGGGCATAGGGCAAAGGGTGCTGGAGCACCACCTGGGGTCTATATGTGCACGTCCCTGCATTCCAGCATCATGCTATCCGCTATCATTCTCAGCCAATGTTTTTCATTTGATGTTGTGGACAGCACCAAGCAGCAAAGTGTGTGCAGCATCCCTGAACATAAATTTGTCAAAGCTATAAAATTTAGTGAACAGTGTTTAATAAAAATACATTTTGGAGTCTTACAAAGCACAGCAAAACTGACAATATTCAGGAGTGGAAAATAAACTCTTGGTAAAAACAGAAGGCAATTGTATTAAGTTTTGGGACAGGGTAGATTGATAGACAAAAAAATGTTAATCTGTAGTCCCAGGACAGATTAAAAGGTTAAAAGTCAGGCTGTTGGATAGTAGAAGCTCCACAGCTCCACAGCTGTTGGTAGTCTTCTCCAATGTGGTGCAGTATGGTCCTGAGCACGGGTGTATGTCTCCAAATAATATCAAACAAGCATAGTTTTCCTGTTTATACTATTCTAGTACTGTAAGCAGATGAGATTAGACCAGAAAGTACTGAATCATTGACCCTCTCTATGTAACTTTGCACAATTGAGACATTAAATCAAACTGCATGGTCATTGTTAGAATAACTCTAGCTGACGTTTAGGAGAAGACTGAGTGGAACTGTTCAGACACAGGCTGTATATTCAAAAGTGGCAAGTGCTGCTGCTGTACAGTAGAATTAAAAAATCATGTGGCCAAATGAATAGAACAGTAACATTACTATTGTAATGTTCAAAGTCTCTGTCAAAGCTCTGTCTAAATGCACTAATTTATTGGTAAAACCGCTTCATATCTGCGCTGATTGCTCCAGCCGTAGTCTGTGTTCTAGCAGCTTCTCTAACTCCTTTGATGTTAACATATATTTTTCAGAAATTTTCTGAAGAGCAAAATGGATTTTTGCAGGAATGAGTTCAAGATTAGTAGAACATAAAACAGGACTGACTTAATTTAAAATCTTTATTTTGGCCCAATTTAGTTAAATTCTGCACCTCTCTCGCAACCACAATGTTGGTGAACGCACTGCATTATGGGAAATTATCTTACCCTTTTGTTTCAAATGTGGTCCTTGAAAATGATGTACACCAAACCCATTCCCCTTGATGCAAATGAGTTTTGGGACACCTCTTTGTCTCATGTGAACGTATCAACAAGGGCTAATGGGTAAGGGCTAGAATTGGGACTTAGCTTTTTCATTCCAGTCACCACCTTTAAATCAAAAAAACCTCATCCGAACTTATTGCAGTTACGTTTTCTTTTATACACGTGGTATTTACTAGTAAGATAAGATTAGATTTTATTGGAGATTTGAGGTCCAATATAAAAAAATACAAACAAACACAGTAACATATGTAGCACCGTAACATAAGGTACAAAGTACAACAAACAATAGACTTCTATCCCTTTAAAAGGCAGGCGTACCAGTGTTACGACATATAACACTTTTTGTAGCATTGTACCTGACATCATGTTGATCTCCAAACACAGAACACACATCCAGGAGTTGCTGGAGACCTGCTGAACTGGGGCTAAAAACCACAAGGTCATCTGCGTACATTAAGTGATTCACCACTTTGCCTCCAAATCCAGTTCTACACATGTTTAGCTCTTTAGAAAGATCATTCATGTGAAAAATTAAACAAAATTGGGGACAGTAGACTACCTTGTCTTACCCCATTAAAGGTCTGAAAGGGTGCAGATATACAGTTGTCCCATTTGGCCAGCATAGTCTGGTGGGGTATGATAGACATCTCCCTATATATTTAGGCACACGTGCTTTACACAATTTCTGGAATAGTTTACAATGATTCACACGGTTGAAAGCCTTAGAGGCATCTAAAAAACACATTAACTCTGTCGAATATTTACTTTTATAGTTTCTTACTAATTCTTTTAATGCAAATATGCACATGTCAGTGCCATGGTTAACTTTAAAACCAAATTGGTTCTCGGTAGAGCTTATAAGATTTTGGAATCTACTCAAGAGTATTTCTTCAACAACTTTAGAGAGTACATTTGCAAGTGCAATAGGTCTATAGTTATTAGAGCTGCCCACTTTTCCTACTTTATCCTTTACCACAGGAAGTAAAAGCACTGTCATCGAGGAGTCAGGCATAAACCCATGCATAACAAAAGATGTAAAGCATATGGCAAGAAGGAGTGCCAACCTCATACTGGCAAATTTAAGATGTTCTGAGGAGATGTGGTCCATCCCTGTAGACTTGTTTCCAGAGAGATTTTTTATTGTTTGAAAGACTTTTGGTTGAAAGGTTTTGATAATTTCAACAGAATCAACACTACCTACGGAGAAACCTTCACTTGGGACTCAGTTAAATAGATTACAATAGTGACACCGCCAATGCTCAGCGATCTTATTTGGACCAGAGATACCATCCATAGTCTGGGGTAGAGAGGGTCTACAGTTATTGATAAGTTTGACCTCTTTCCAAAATGATTGAGTATTATTGCCTACGAGTTTTTTAGCCATAGAATCAGCCCTCATTGTTTGCTCATTTTTGGTGATAAAGCATATAGCATATTTATATTGCACTTGTACACTTTTTATGCTCAAATATAGACCCATGTCTGAGTTTACCAGCTAGAGCCCAGGAGGTTGTTGCCTCAAATTCAGCCACATAAGTGCTCCACCCAGGCACAATTTTACACTTCATTTTACATTTATAATTAGGCATACTTGCTTCAAACAACACACTGATAATATTATAGTACATAAAAGAGATATCTGCCTTGTGGTTAGCGTTAGTGCAGTAGTCTTTACTCAAAACTGCCTCTCTAGGTAGAGTAATATTACTCAACCTTTTATCAGTGTGAGCACAGTAGCAGGAGAGATCCTCTGTGGAGAGAGTGGACCTGTCCAAATATTAATTTTTTTATGTTAGAATGGGTTGTAGCTGGTATATAATCAAATCTAATACTATATATATATATATGTACATTGCATTCTTGCAAAGAATATCATATTGTATTAAACTGTTATAAATGTCAATCATAAACATTACATTTTGAGAGGAGTCAACAAGGCCTATGATGAAAGGTACACCATTCCTACTGTGAAACATGGAGGTGGATCTGATGTTTTGGGCCAAAAAGTTACATTTTTGTCTCATCACTCCAAACTTTGTTCCAGAAGTTTTGAGGCTTGTCTCTGTGCTGTTTGGCGTATTGTAAGCGGGATGCTCTGTGGCATTTGCATAGTTATGGCTTTCTCAACCATGCAGCCTCTTTTTCTTCAAGTGCCTCCATATTGTACATCTTGAGACAGCCACACCACTTTTTTTTCCAGAGAGTCCTATATTTCAGCTGAAATTATTTGTGGGTTTTTCTTTGCATCCTGGCAGCTGTGGCTGAAATATTTGTTGGTCTACCTGACCTTGGTTTGGTTTCAACATTTTCATTTTCCACTTCTTTATTAGAGTTTGAACACTGCTGATTGGCATTCTCAAGTCCTTGGATAATTTTTTATATACCTTTCCTGTTTTATACAGTTCAATTACCTTTTCTGACAGATCCTGACAATTCTTTTGCTTTCCCCATGACTCAGAATACAGAAACGTCAGTGTAGCACTGGATGAAATATGCAAGGTTCTGTCAGGAGCCCAGAAACTCACTGACCTTTTATACACACACTGATTACAGGCAAACAGATCACAGGTGAGGATGGTTACCTTTAGTAGCCATTCAAACCCTTTTGTGTCAACTTGTGTGCATGTTAAAATCACCAGAGTATGTAACAATAAATGGCTTCACCCAACCACTAACTATGAGTGAAAAAAGGTTTTTGTGTTATCATTAATATTCTCGAGGATTTGGGTTCCACCGGGGTGGTGGTCCCTCTTTTCAAGAAGGGGGACCGGAGGGTGTGTTCCAACTACAGATGCAGCCGATAGTTGAACCTCGGATTCAGGAGGAACAATACGGTTTTTGTCCCGGTCGTGGAACACTGGACCAGCTCTATACCCTCTCCAGGGTTCTGGAGGGTTTATGGGAGTTTGCCCAACCAGTCCACATGTGCTTTGTGGATCTGGAGAAGGCATTTGACTGTGTCCCTCGTTGCGCCCTGTGGGGAGTGCTCTAGGAGTATGGGGTCCGGGGCCCTTTGCTAAGTGCTGTCCGGTCCCTGTACGACCGGAGCAGGAGCTTGGTTCGCATTGCCGGCAGTAAGTCAGACCTGTTCCCAGTGCATGTTGGACTCCGGCAGGGTTGCCCATTGTCACCGATCCTGTTCATTATCTTTATGGACAGGATTTCTAGGCGCAGCAGGGGCCGGAGGGAGTCTGGTTTGGGAACCACAGGATATCGTCTCTGCTTTTTGCAGATGATGTTTTCCTGTTGGTTCCATCAAGCCAGGACCTTCAGTGTGCACTGGGACGGTTTGCAGCCGAGTGTGAAGTGGCTGGGAAGAGGATCAGCACCTCCAAGTCTGAGACCATGGTTCTCAGTCGGAAAAGGGTGGCTTGCCCCCTTCAGGTTGGTGGAGAGATCCTGCCTCAAGTGGAGGAGTTCAAGTATCTTGGGGTCTTGTTCACGAGTGAGGGAAGGAGGGAACGTGAGATTGACAGACGGATCGGTGCAGCTTCTGCAGTGATGCGGTCGATGTACCGGTCTGTCGTGGTGAAGAAGGAGCTGAGCTGTAAGACAAAGCTCTCGATTTACCGGTCAATCTACGTTCCTACTCTCACCTATGGTCATGAGCTTTGGGTCATGACCGAAAGAACAAGATCCTGGATACAAGCGGCCGAAATGAGCTTTCTCCGCAGGGTGGCGGGGCGCACCCTTAGAGATAAGGTGAGGAGCTCGGTCACTCGGGAGGAGCTCAAAGTAGAGCCGCTGCTCCTCCACATTGAGAGGAGCCAGCTGAGGTGGCTCGGGCATCTGTTTCGGATGCCTCCCGGACGCCTCTGTTTTGGGCATGTCCCACCGGGAGGAGAGCCCGGGGAAGACCTAGGACACGTTGGAGGAACTATGTCTCTCGGCTGGCCTGGGAACGCCTCGGTATCCCCCCGGAAGAGCTGGAGGAAGTGTCTGGGGAGGGGGAAGTCTGGGCGTCTCTGCTTAGACTGCTGCCCCCGCGACCCGGCCCCGGATAAGCGGTAGAAGATGGATGGATGGATGGATGGCATTCATATTCTCTGAAAAATGGGTATTGTAATGACAATCACATATTCTGCCAGGGTATGAACCCAACTGTGCATTTATAGTTTTTTATTTTTAATTTATTTACAAAGATTTCAAACAACCTTTGTTCACGTTGTCATTATGGGCTATTGTTTGGAGAATTTTGAGACAAATAATGAATTTAATCCATTTTGAAATAAGGCTGTAACTTAACAAAATGTGGAAAAAGTAAAGCGCTCTAAATACTTTCCGGATGCACTGTAAATAATGTGTCTTTGTCCTAAATGGGTAACTATAACATTGTGATATTCTAATACTGTGACTTTTCTTTCTCAAGGTTATCATACTGTAATAATTTTATACTATCCCATAACTCTGGTACCTTACTCCTCATCTTCACTCCTTCTCACTGCTCTCACTCCTCCTTACTACCCTCATTGTTCTCAGTGCTCTCACCTTTTCACTCTCCTTTACTCCTCCTCCTCACTGCTCTACCCCTCCTACTGCTCTCACTCCTCTTGTTGCACTCACACCTCCTCACTCCTCTTACTCTTCCCAGTGCTATAACTCTTCTCACTCATCACACTCCTCATTCCTCCATACTCCTCTCACTGGGCTGACTGTTATTAGCTCTCCTGTGCTCAGCACCAACAGGATTTAAAAGCAAAACTGCTCTAAAAGACTCCACAGATGATGAGTACAAGGTTAGGCGATTGGGATGTTCTGCCAGCAGAGGCTCTCCAGAACAGACACTGCAGTGGCCACTAGAGGGTAGTGTTGCTCTACGTCAGACGCAGCAGTTCAGAGAAGAGAATTGATGCTGAGATACTGTTATCCGTGGGGTCATGGAAACTGGGCTTTTTAAGAGATGAACAATGAGCAGTGATGTTAAGGGTCTAAAACAATTAATAAATAATTAATAAAATTCATACCAAGCAACCAGAAAAAAAAAATTGTTGAGCAAATTAGTACAATGAGGTAGAATTTAATGAAATGGGAAAGATTAGAATTCAAATATACTCTGAAATAATTAAACATTCAGTAAAAGATGTTAATTGGGCATGCTCACACAAGGTCTGTGCTGATGTGTTATCTGTCACCTTGTGGTGTCAACGGAACAGCAGTTATTCTGGTGACTACAGAACAAACAGAAAATAATGCCGCAGCAGCAGTTGTTAGTCAACTCTAAACATATGCAAATCACACAATTTTAACAAATATAAAAATGTTTTATTATTTACCAAATTATAAGTACTGTTTTCTCCAATTGTATTTGAGCAGCACTTGTTCATTTAACTCTGGGTTTTTCTGTGGAGCTGTGAGCGTGGTTAGGTGTAACAGGCTGAGCACTAAACAACAAATCACATCTACAGGTCATAGATATATTACAATGAAACTACACTAAAATCATGCAAAATAAAGACATCATAGACAGTAAGAGTAGCTCATATGCAGCTGGACAAGAGTTACTGTTCAAATGTTAGAATAAAATCCTCATGATATGATCATCGTCTCTCACTGTTGTTTGTGTTTGGAGTCTCTGGGAGGGGTGCTGGAAAGTGCTCCGACCGGGGACTCCGTCGTTCTACTGGGAGACTTCAAAGCTCACATGGGCAGCGACAGTGACACCTGGAGGGGTGTGATTGGGGGGAACGGCCTGTCAAGGCGGCAACCCCTGAACCTGGTGGTGGACACCGGAATGAAGGGATGCCGTTGAGCTGAAGAAGTAGACCTATCAAGCCTGGTTGGCTCGTGGGACTCCTGAGGCAGCTGATAGGTACCGGCAGGCCAAGCGGACTGCAGCCCAGGTGGTTGTGGAGGCAAAAACTCAGGTCTAGGAGGAAAATGGATGAAGCCATGGAGAAGGACTATCAGTCGGCCACGAAGAAATTCTGGCAAACCGTCCGGCGCCTCAGGAGGGGGAAGCAGTGCCCTGCCAACACTGTTTACAGTGGAGGTGGGAATCTGCTGACTTCAACTGGGGACATTGTTGGACGGTGGAAGGAATACTTTGAGGATCTCCTCAACCCCACCGACATGTCTTCCACTGAGGAAGCAAAGGCCAAGGGCTCAGAGGTGGACTCGTCCATCACCCGGGCCGAAGTCACTGAGGTAGTTAGGAAGCTCCACTGAGGTAGTTAGGAAGCTCCACCCTGTAAGGCAAAGCTCTCGATTTACCGGTCGATATACGTTCCTACTCTCATGGTCATGAGCTTTGGGTCATGACCGAAAGAACAAGATCCCGGATACAGGCTGCTGAAATGAGCTTTCGCCGCAGGGTGGCGGGGCGCTTTCTTAGCGATGGGGTGAAGAGCTCGGTCACTCAAGGAACTCAAAATAGAGCCGCTGCTCCTCCACATTGAGAAGAGCCAGCTGAGGTGGCTCAGGCAATTCGATGCCTCCTGGACGCCTCCCTAGGGAGGTGTTCCTAGCATGTCCCACCGGGAGGAGACCCCGAGGAACCTAGGACACGCTGGAGAGACTATGTCTCTCGGCTTGCCTGGAAACGCCTCGGTATCCCCGGAAGAGCTGAAGAAAGTGTCTGAGGAGAGGGAATTCTGTCCTTCTCTGCTTAGACTGCTGGCCCCGCGACCTGGCCACGGAAGAAGAAGAAGGTAGAAGATGGATGAATGGATGGATGTTATATAACACAAAAACTTCTTTTTCACTCATAGTTAGTGGTTGGATGAAGCCATTTATTGTCAAACAATTGTGTTTACTCTTTTTAAATCATAATGACAACAGAAACTACCCAAATGACCCTGATGAAAAGTTTACACACCCCAGTTCTTAATACCTTGTTATCATTGCCACCTTTGACATCAATGACAGCTTGAAGTTTTTTGTGGTAGTTGTGGATGAGGCTCTTTATTTTCTCAGATGGTAAAGCTGCTCATTCTTTTTGGCAAAAACCTCCAGTTCCTGTAAATTCTTGGCCTGATGAATGCGACCAAGAACGTCCCATGCACAGCTTCCGGGCTGATGAGGGCAAAGTTTCCTTCAGTATTTTCTGATAACATGCAGCATTCATCTTTGTAGCTTACACATCTCCAAAACATCAGCGATCATCCTCCATGTTTCACAGTAGAAATGGTGTTAATTTCATCATAGGCCTTGTTGACTCCTTTCCAAATGTAATGTTGTTTTGGATAAAAACATCTGCTAAATGACTAAATGTAAATGTTATGACTTGATTGCCTAATGACACTGATAGATCCTAACTTTTCAGTCTTTGCAACACACTTGTTGTCTGTTGTGGTCAGTGGGATGGGTTGCTTTTCTACATCTGGTCGTTAACCTGTTACGGAGCAGGTTAGCCGTTTAAATGGTGATTGATGAAGTGAACCAGCTTTGTGATACTGAAAATCCAGGGTTAACGCTAAAATGAACTAACTCCCTATTCCAGCTGCAGAGTTTCACTTTCCAGAATTAAAAATAAAATGTAATGAACTTGCACATGTCT
Organism: Perccottus glenii; assembly: GCA_024416835.2. NCBI lineage: Eukaryota > Metazoa > Chordata > Actinopteri > Gobiiformes > Odontobutidae > Perccottus > Perccottus glenii. Next base: position 3,681,300 of record CM044559.2, on the reverse strand, counting down.
ACAACAATTCTTACACGAATATACTGTATTATAAACAATATGAATATACTCTGAGAAGAAAAAAAAATCTCTTTTCTCTTATTTTATTGTATGTGTTGTTAATGTCTGTAAATAGCTAAAATAAATAAGGTAATAGCTGAAAACAGAACAAAATTGTAAATACATAAAGATAAAAATGTAGAAAGGCACTGTCTGCAGGCAACAGCAAGAATACTGATTGTGATCAGTGACATGACTCACAGTTCCAGGGATATGTTGGTGAAGAGCCGAGGGTAGCCTGATGACCCTGGAGCGGACAAGCTGCTGGGGACAGACTGTGTGGTCATCTCCCCCGCTGTCAGTTGGTCTAAGGTCTGCGGGACTATTTCCAGCACGGCCCAGCACCTGACACGCACACAACCACAATACTCATATTCACATAATCAACAAGACATGAAGACATTTAAAATCTACAATTTGCACATGTTGGCAAATAGACATTACATTATTTGCTGAACACCAGTGCTATAACCTAAAAACATTCAGCAAATCTTATTATAAAACATTTTTTAAGATTTTATCAAAGGAATTTTAAGAAAACTTGTTCTTACCTGCCTTGTTCTTGTTTTCAAGTAAACACTTTAACCCTCAATATCACAAAACAGCTCAGAAAAAATATAGCACCTTATAATTTGAATGGCACAATTTGTCGTGTGTATTATGAACATTTAACCTGTAAAGCTTAACCAGCCTGACACTAACTTCCAGCCTCTCATTGGATGTTAGACCCCGGTTAAACCACTCCCTCTCAGATATAAACTCATCCCACAGACCAATCTACATTAGAATTGACAAATGTCTTTGGATGTTGAAAGAAACGTCTTCTGTTTCCAAACTATGATGTCCTTTTTTTTTTCTTTTAGCGACATCACAATATTGACAGAAAAATCCCTTTCTAACTTAAAAACTGTAAATAACCTCTGGTATTTCTCTAGACATTTGAAATGTTTGCTACTCTTCCAAAAGGACTATGTGATTCGTTAACACATCTTTTACTTTAAAGTTACAAAGCAAATGAAATCTATTATTAAAACAGATTCACTTCTGACACTATCAGGATACTCCTCAACCCGACAGTTTTATACATTTCATATTATACTAAATAATCTCTCAGACACATTTCCTTTGGGACTAAAGGTAATTATAGCAGATGCAAATCCTCCTGATAATCTTCCTTGCTGCTGCAACTCTAAAAGCTCAAAGCCAATGCAGGAGCGTGGGCAGAGGATAAATCAGAAGTTCGCCGCCTGAACCCAAAGCCCATAAAGTCGGCTGCAGAGAGAGGTAAGTTTTCTCTGCTGCACTGGCGGCTGGCTCTGTGAGGTGGCAGTGCGCAGTGCAGCTCGGACAGATTTATCCATTCATTTGTTGTGGCTGCGGTTGAATGCACCCAACACCACACCATTTCTATTTTATACTACTAGTCTTTCACTCTGCCGGGTGGCTCACCAGAATTATGTTCCCGACGATAATTATCAATCAAAATTATGGTCTGAACAATGGAGGCAGTGGAGATTGCTTACCGGGACGTCAAGCAGGAACAGACGCCCGAAGAAGAACAGAGTGGGGTGTGAGAAAGCCTGGGCTGGGTCTGCAGTAAGACTTCAGCAAACCTCTATTACAAACTGCCCTGAAGTATCTTTCGGAAGAAAAGTACAGCTGATTGAGCCAATTCTTTTGAGTTCACCTGAATGATTTATGATTTTAGGCAGTCTGTAAAATAGAAACTAGTGGAAGAAATGTGATGACGAGAGAGCAATTAGCCTTTTAGACAACAGCTACATTCTTTTCATTTGTTTTAAATTGTTTCTCTAATTTAGAGTTAAAAACAGAACATATCTTTGGGTTAAAATAGATCAAGGTTTCCAAGATGTGGTTTAAACTAAATGGAAATGAGAACATTACACAACAAAGTGGGGCAGATTTTTGTGAGGCAGAACACTTTTTATGTTTGGTAAAGTCATTTGTTCTCCTGTCTTCACAAAAGGGGTGCACTAATTACTGCATCTTGTGAGAAAGAGAGAGTGTATGTGAGCAACAGAGCGCCACATACCATCTGTGTTCAGCTCCAGTCATCACATGTTCTCATTGTTCTACAGCAGCTTGATAAATACACTTGACAGGCCTGGAGACCTGTTTACATGGAACTAGATGGAACTAGTGTCATCCACCAGTCGACACCAATAAACGTTATAGACTGGTGTCTCACAATCAACAAAGTAGTGTCGTAGTCAACACTACATTGACCAAGAAGAGTGTATCAAGATCAAGACAAGACCAAGCCTTTTACACCTCAAGCTCAAATGAAGACCAAGGACAGGGCCGAGTCAAAACCCAGAGCAGGGTATGATGTGATGATGATGATCTAATCACAAGAAGGATGTGGACAAATAAAATTTAGAGATTTAGATAAGATTTAATTTTTATTAAATCCCAAGAACTATGTGTCCAAGCACAGGAGAAGACCAAGACCTTAAAAAGTTTTCTCAGGACCGCTCTTAAGACCAAGATTGGTCTTGAGAACTACAACACAGCCCAAAGGACCACAGCAAGAAGTGATAAAGCCTGATGGAGAGAAACACTCCTCCACATTCTCTCTCTTCTCCTGTCATTCCCGCTCTGCATATCATAATACTAAGAGTGCCTGCTTCAGTGACCTCTGTAACGAAAGTCTGTAGTAGGCCCTGCTCGCTCAGATAGGCACACATAAACTATATTTTCTAAAAAACTATATCCTGACAACAGAGAAAATGAGGTGCAGGTGGTGCAAGAACAGCAGCTAAACTCTATCCACATCCCTAAAGTTGTCTAGTTATCTAGAGGATTTCACAAAAGTGTGAACAGAACTAAATCTTTCATCTGCTGCTCTAGAGCAGGGGTTCCCAAACTTTTCCATGACAAGGCCCCCCAAATTCCACCAGGTTCTGGCCAAGGCCTTGTTTTAATGAGACCCATCGACAAAACTACACCAAATGTAAATAAATAAATAAAACACCTAGGTCAGTGGTTTTCAAAGTGGGGGTCGCCAGGGGGCGCCAGGTGGGCCGCCGCAAGTTGGAAGAAAAGCAATTATAAGTAAATATTTATATTATGAGTATTTTTATGAAATAGCATTATAATAATTTGTTGATATCTCTAATGCAATTTCATAAAAATACTCATAATAATATAAATATTTACTTATAATTTCTTCAACTTGCTGCAAAAGTGCTTACATGTGATTCAAACTAGGTCCTTGTTTTAATGAGGACATTATAATGCTCATATTGCTGTGCTTTTTTGGCACAATTTGTAATAAAAAAACTAATAAATGATTTAAGATTCCAACTTCTGGGTATGACGAACAGTTCTGTTTAAACAAATATTAGCCTACATAAAGTTTAATAGAATGTTAAGCAGCAATAAAAATATCAACTCTATTACAAAAATATTTTATGTCATTACAAATCTTAGATATAAGAAAATGATTAAGATTTACGTAACTACACTTAAGAACTGAAGGTGATGACATGGATTCCTTCTATTGTGACCTAAAGGAGTCATGCCAATTTTTTTCTCTCTGTTCTGTATTGTTTTGATCTGCAGAAGTCCACCTCTCTGCTGATTTCTGTAGCCTAGGAGCACTCATAACTCACACGTTTATTAACAATATTTTATCTGATTGTAGTCTTCTGTTGAGTCCTTGAGGACAGAGGTCAGTGAGGCTTGTTCTTGTGACTTCAAATACAACAGGATTCGACAGGGAACCACAGGGAGATGGAGAGAGAGGGCACAGCCTCATAGCTGTGCTACAGGGGGCATCTCTCTGTGGAAGATAAACCAACCCCTAATCCTTCTCTTGTGGCTCAAGTTTGCTTTGCTGATAACAATCAGACAGACATTCATTCAGGTCTGAAACTGAGGAGACACTTCTCTTCCACATACAGATGAGAAAAACTCTTGAAACGTTGATCGTGGGAGAAGCTGTGGGAGAAGACAGTAACGTCTGTTTACAGAGCATTGAATTAACTCAGAAATATTATCTCCAATCAAAGATTCTCTCATGTGGAAAAAATAGCATACAGAGCACTGCGTGGCCATACAGCAGTGCCTTTACAATCTTATATACAGGCTGTAGACACAACTCAAAAAGTGCAGCCTGAAGCTCTTTAACCTCAGCTGACCATACCAAAGGAGAGTTTTATTGTGCTCTCAGTTGTTTTGCCAAAGGCCGAGCAGCAAAGAGCACCAAAGATATAATACAACCAACAATGAGCTTTGTTGGAATTGGTCATAGCTGTGAAAAACATCTGATACAGTCCAGAGGCAGATTATTCTGTGTATGTTGGTACTACCCCTGAATTCTGATTGGTTGTTTGTCTAAGTAGTAGTAGAACTCCAATAAACATGTACCAGACATAATTATATAGGCTTAAAAGCAATAAAACGTGTAAGGACAAAAAAAAAAACTTCTTCTAAAAACGTTTTGTGAACAGACAATTTATTTCTGAGATATTCCATCAATTCATTTGACATTAACCATCACATTACACCACCTCTGACGACATAAAAAAAAAAATATATAAATCATATACTATTCTGTAGGAACTGATTGAAGCATGTTTAATTAATATTAGTAAGGCTGTTAAATTTAATACGTTAACGCAAATTAGTTTTAACTGCACAAATGTTTTTAACTGGCTGCTGAAATATGTCACCACATTGATGGACAGTTTGGAGTCACCGTTAATAATTGTGTTCATGGTGCTGGCAAATCTCAAATAATTATGCTTAGCTGCTCTTTCTGTCTGTAAAATTAATCTAGCAACTGAATTGTGGAGAATCAAAGCTTTCAAATAAGGTACAGCATGTTTCATGTTCACAAAAGTGTAGCTGTGGTTCTTTGTGTCCGCTGATCTCAGTGTGCAGCCACGGGTTTTAAACGGCTTCATGTTAGCTGCTTCAAAGTAAAAGTTACAGCTTCAAATGGTTATTCCTGATTTGTCTTTCATCTCCAAATGCATACTACAATGAAACTAAACACTGGCAAAAACGTGAACAGTTGTGGTGATGGATGCGTACTTTGTTTCTGACCACAGCCCGTGTCTTCTCCAGAAGAGGCAGAGTGTGTCGTGTCTAAATCGTGTTAGACATTTTGTGCAGGATGAGATAAACCATTAGAACCGTTTCTCAGGACTCTTCTGAATGGCACCAGCCAAACTTTTACAAACTATTCACTCACTGCAGTTCAGTGCTTATGCCTCTGTTGTTGAATGTTTACAACAGATGTTTAGCCGAACAGTTAACAGCTACAACAATTATTGATTATTAATAGTAGCAATAGAAGCAGTGTTTTTCTAACACCCCTTATTAAAATATATTCCTGTGGCTATGCAATAGTTCGACTTTGCACCGATGTTTAAAAAATGTTCGCCCCCCTGCAAATCTCAAAGTCCGCCTAAGCCTTCAACTGTCTTCAGCTTATTCTGTTGTACACTACAGTTTAGTTTTTAGCCCAAGTGCTAAACGTGTTGTACTTGCATAATCTTCCACAGCACCACTGATGAGAGTATGTGGAACTCACCAGAGTATGTTGAGCAGAGTGCATGTTGCCAGGCCTCCGAGAACCGCTCTTCGAAACCACAGGATCTGCATAGTAAACAGAACAGTTCAAATACATAAAAATGCAATAATCTTTTCTATGGAACCCTATTTTTAACACAGACCAGAGAGTTAATGAGTACATTTTATCCTTCTGTGTTGGACTGTACATATGACAAGTGTGTGTTGTTTGTTCGCAGTGGACAGTACATTGAGCATTGAGGCGAGCAGAGGCCACCAGGTCTACTATGTGCTGAATGAAATTGGTTTGTGACACTGCTTCAAGTTGGCAATAAAAAAGTCTCACACCTGCACTGTTTGGTCCAAACATTTGGACATTCCGATTTGGAATCTTCAGGTGTGAAAACTTCAGCGGACCATGGAATAAAGATCTGCTCTTTGTCCGACAAAAAGAGCCGTCAGTCCAGACCAAACTAAACCAAGGTCTGGTTTGTTTTCAGTGTGAAAGCAGACCAAATGCAAGAAGTCACAGCCAATTAAACACAAGTGTGAGCTACAAAGACACAGGAAAAGATGAATGCAGCATGTCATCAGAAAATACTGGAGGAAAAATTTGCACTCATCAGCCCTGAAGCTGCGCATGGGACGTACTTGGACGTTCCAACAAAGCAATCCAAAGCACAAGACTAAGTCGACCCGTCATTGGCTACAGCAGCATAAAGTGAAGGTTCTGGACTGGAAAGAGCCTCATCCACATCTACCACAAACAACTTCAAGCCGTCATTGATGTTAAAGGTGGGAATACATGGTATTAAGAGATCAGAGTTATTTAGGTAGTTTCTGTTGTCATTATGATTTTAAAAGAGTAAACACAATTGTTTAACATTAAATGGCTTCACCCAACCACTAACTATGAGTGAAAAAAAGGTTTTTGTGTTATCATTCAGATTCTATGAAAAATGGCCAAAAATAAATAAATCACAATTTCTGCCAGGGTATGTAATCCCTAAAATAGACCCAAATCATTTTAGTTCTGAATAGGTTCTACAGGTATGATCATTTATACAACCATCAATGGAGACATTGGAAAACAATGTAAACTACAATTCAATCCCTCACTAACTTTTTTGTTTAATACGGCAATGGCAGTAGATTCAAAAAATCTTCCTTTAACGGGAGTCAATTGCACAAAAATGTAAAAAGGACAAAAAGTTCATTATTTTCATTACGTGGGAATTTAAATATTTATATATATAGCCAAAGTTATACATAAAAACTGTTTTTAAACATAAAAAATGCACTAAGATTGTAGGAGAGTTAAGTAAGCCACCAAACATTTATGCTCATCTGCTGCAAAAAAGCCATTTGACAGTTAGTTCTGACTTGATCATATTTGCGTTATGTTTTGTTTTAGAGCCAGCTGCTCTCCAGTGAACTGAGATGAGCAGAGTGAGGAAGATTGCTGCTTTTACCTGGGTCTTGTTGTGAGAGATCTGAGAAAAGAGCAGGGGCATCACATTGACAATCCCTCCTGTCGACATAAAACACAACCACAAATCATGTCAATCAAATCATGCTTTTAGGAAACACTTACTGTGGGGTCACTGAGCTCACAGAGACAGCCTGGAACAGTTTGAAATTATGAAAATGATGAAAGCCATGTGTACAGCCTGCTTGCAGGTTCCAGTTTGTGGAATACCTGTTCTACTAAAACACTAGAAATAATGATCAATAATTATCTAAATGGTTTTGAGCGCCTCAAAACTGAGATGGAGAAGTTGTGAAAAAGAGAAAAATCTGGTGATAATCTGAATGACTGAATTAAGTAGAAACAGGTAGACCAGATTACAGAGAGTATTGACCATTAAAAATATGGTCTAATATGTAATATAGAAAACAACACTATTAGAAAACATGCTAAAGCTGCAGAGAAGACAAAAACAGACCTATGCTGTGGACTTTCTAAACAAAAATTACCTTAAAGCCTGTGAAAGATAAACCTTGCTGGGTAAAGTGGGTAATGCAACAAAATGACAGCACTAATTATTGTCTGTGAAGGCTCTCAGTCATCCAGGTTATCTTGAAGAAAAGGTTAAAGCAAAAGCATCTGGCATCCAAAGTGAAAACGTTTTGTCTCTTATCACAAGAACCTTTTTAAATTCTGAGATCAAATGTAGGAGAGCTGAGCTTATATCTCTAGAGGAAGAGTTTGACCTGAAACTAACTCTGATTAGACCAGGCTGTTCTGGTCTCATAATCGTTAGCTATGAAAGGACAGTGTAACTCCTGATGTGAGAGTTGTTAGGCTCAGGTGAGTCGTTAGTGTCACTGTTTCCTTCAGGTGTTATTGTTCATCTAGAATGTTTTGATTTAGGTTTCAACAAGAATCTGAAGCCACCTCCTCTGTTCACAGAGGGCTTTTGATATTTGAACAAAAATGGCTTCCTTCACACTTTTTTAAAACCATCTGGTCTATCTGGCCACTCCAAGACAAGATCCCCTCGCACAAACAGAGTAATGTTGTTTATGCCGTTCAGTGTAGCAAAGAGTGCAGTGACAGTTATGTCAGTGAAACAAAACTACAGCTTCACAAGAGGATGTATCAGCACAGAAAAGCCGATCCTGGAGGACCTGAGTCTGCAGTCCACCTCCACCTCAAAGAGTGAGGACAGCAATGTCCAAATTTTGGCCAGAGAGGCCAGATGGTTCGAGAGAGGAATAAAGGAAGCCATTTTTGTTAAAATGAAAAATCCTTCTCTGAACAGGGGAGGTGGCCTCAGATTCTTCTTGCCCACTATTTACAACATTGTTCTGAAACCTAAACAGTTTCACTCTAGAACAACAACACCTGAATGAAACAGTGACACTAATGACTCACCTAAGCCTTTAACAACTCTCACATTGGGAGTTACACTGTCCTTTCATAGCTAACGACTATGAGACAGAACAGCCTGGTCCCATCAGAGTTAGTTTTAGGTCAAACTCCTCCCTCTAGAGATATCAGCTCAGCTCTTAGCAGTTGATCTCAGAATTGAAAAAGTCGCTTTCGATAAGAGATGAAACGTCTTCACCTTGAAAACTTAGTCCAGATGCCTTTGCTTTAAACTTTTTAACACTACTTATTAAAAATTTGTTTTGGCTATATAGATACATAATAGTTTTATGACTTCTTGACTAATTTTATTGACCACATAACCTGATTAATAATGAAAAAAAAAATTCCACTCTAGTTTAAACAAAACACCAACACCATGTACAAGACGGGTCAGAGTCATCTCCACCTCCTGAGGAGACTCTCAATTTACACCAGCTCAACAGTAGCATGGAACAACACCGTCATGTTACCAGCATATAAACTGCTTTCTATTTTACTCAGTCTGACAATTTACACAGGCAACAACTCTAGTGCGGACAAGAAACGACTTTCATTTTAACACCAAGTGTCAAAATAAACTTCTGCTACACTATCAAAAAAATTTGAATTCCAGAAATATACATTCTTGTATTGATTTAATGGTTCTTTAGACACATGGTTGGTAGAATCATATCAAGCCTCTCCCATGGAACCTCTAAAATGGGCCTCATGTTAGGGCGCCGCCATACGGCGGTTTTACAGCAAAATAGGGGAATAATATGTTTGTTTATGCTATCTAAAAACTATTGTTTTACTATGGAGTAAAAGCCGAAAATCCTGGATGTAACGGCCATTTTATTGCCCTTTCATAACGACAATATCGGTGAATAGGGGACCAATAGGGGGATAACATCCATTTTTTTTACAACCTATGAATCATACCTATTTCACTGACACAGTATCCTCAGCCTGACAGAAAACTTTGATATAAATGATTTTAAATTCCATGCCACTGGGACAGACCTCTCCTGAGTGACACACTCAGCAGCTAAAACACAGGGAGCAGAAAGTGTCCAATACACCTGACCCTAGCAAAGTTTTATTTGTACAAAATGCACTTAAATCACCCTACCATGTTTTTTTGCTGGTTTTGAATAGTTTCTTCTTGAAACCAAACACAGACACTCTGTAGAGGGATCTACGCCATCTAGTGGCTATAGGTAATGCAATGCCAATTTAAAAAGGGTTATTTAGTTTATACAAGGATAACCTCCCCCCAAAAATACATCTTAATGACAAAAAGTTATAATAAAAGACAGACCAGAGTGTGAGATCCACACGTCCAGCGTAGCAGCAGTGTAATGAAAGCAGAGGCACGTAAAACGAGTTCAGGGGCACAACTTTCTGCAATAGGTCTTGTTGTAAATTTTGTGTGTGCAGGCCTCTGCTAAGGACATTTTATGACTCTGTTGTCTTCTACGATGTTGTCTATTGGGGGAGCAGCACGGACTGGGACAGGAAGAGAATGTTAGCCAAGCTGACAGGAGGGTCTGAGCAGCTCCTCCAGCAGCAGACTGTGACACCCAGAGTGTAGGAAGGAACGTTACCACAAGTCCTTCCTACCTGCTGCCGTTGGACTTCATAACACTTATGTACAATAACACATTCTTAATATGCTGTGCAAAATGCCTGTTTAACTTTTATTTCTTTGTAAATATGTATATAGATTGATTTTTGTATTGTTAATATAACTTGCCTTGCTTTCTACGTATTACTTTGTTATTGTACTTTAAAAATTTCTTTCATATTTTTATTCAGTTTAGAAGTGCGAAGATTGTGTATATCTTAATATGTCGCAAAATATATAGCCAATATATCTGTGCTGCAAAGACTTGTTAGACTATATTAATTCTATCACATGCATGTCAAAAGAACAGAGCCAGAGATTTAAACACTGACGTCACCAGTTAGTGCTTCTCTTCTGTTTTTAATACAATACTTATTTAAAGTGACCAAGTCATATGGTGACTCCAATCAAACCATGTTATGTAACTTTAATTACATTACATAACTGTAATTTTTGTAGAGTGGCAGTTGATTTTAACTAAATATTTGTCATTATTTTCACTCCACAGTATTATTGCTTAGTCAAGGCCAACATCACACAGAAAATGGCACAGTCTGGAGCAGACCCTGAGATTCCACAGAGATGAAAGGCTGATATCTAAAAGCTATAAGACAGATAAGAACAAGTGTCCAAAGATTTTTCTCACCCAGAGCCACGGTGCCCATTAGGAAGGGTTTGCCGATCTGACTGAAGTCACTGCTGCTTGTGAAGACCCACCTCTGACCCCACTGCAAATGTCACCGCCACCTGAGACACACACAAGTTCATAAAGCATAAAGAACAGGTACACAGCTGCAGAAAACACTGTTGAAACCTGTGGATGGAAAATAACAACATATTATATAACATATTAAGACATCATTTTTCAGGATGTTTTCAGAATTTTGCCTTGACAAATCAGGACAGCATTTTCTCAATAATTGTTAAAACATACCCCATTTCATTCCTCTTTTTTTATGTATAGTCACAAAATGGGATTATTCTGAGCTCACACACTAACAGCCTTAGAGAATCAAAACTCAAACTTAATATTTATGAGGAGCATACATTTGATGTTCCATTATTCATCTAAAGTGAGTTAAGTTTCATACAATCAATGCACCAAAATATACAGACACACTCTTTTCCTTGAGCTGCTATGAGCCTCAAAATAAAATCTTATGATAGTTCAAAATACATTACTTGTTGTTTTATGTTAAAGTCATTTAAAAAATTGAAAAGTACTCTTTTTCTGGTTTTCCATTACTATAACTGTCATAGTAATTATATATTACTATGTGCTCTCACTCCTGCTCCAGTTTATATGCTTATCCACAAGTATGACTTACTGTCTTTAGCTGTATCTCCTATTGGTGCCATGCTAATCCAAACAAGACAAAGACATCACTTTGCACTACATCTAATCATTGTTCAGGGACACTCTGTCCTGTACACTTAGCGACATGTACACGTAAACCTATTCACATCTATGACTGACAAGTCAGCTCAATACACGTCCATCCACGACCCTGGAGCTATAAAAGCTTCATGTGTTTAGGGCTGTTTCGAATGCCATTTTTTGAGCTTCGAAGCTTAGGTGGCAATCAATATCGAATATTCGAAGCTTCGGTGGGTGGGGCTAAATATATAATAATAGTGTCGGTTTGCATTTGTATCATCTTTCACGTTTCACTCTTCGGCATCGTAAATGTGTTTTTTTGCCGCGTGCTACAGAACTCAGGTGATTTTTCAAACTTGTGGTGCTGTTGTGGTAGGCCAGTTTCAAATCGCATATTTGACACACTGCCTTTGTCTTGTCATCCTCACTTAATTTAAAGTGCTCCCAAACAGCTGAGGTCTTGGGCATTTTGTACCTATTCAGTATGAGATGAAATAAATCACTAGCATCAAGCACGAGTGAGAATCAGTCCGCGACGAAAGTCACGTGTTGAAAAAAAAAAAAAAGAATGTAATTCCCCCAAGTACTTTAGACACAAGTGGTTACTCTACTGATGAATTTATTAGCATCCGTCTTTCAATAGCGCCATAAAAACACCGTGAAAACTGATGAAACACACAGATAAAACAACAGTTAGCTTAACGAAAATAAGTACAATTGATACATTAACTTCTAGAAAATAAAACAGACAAAACAAACCTCGTTGGCTGAGTACCATGAGAGGGATTAGCTTTGGAGATTTTCTGTCCTTTACCTTATAAATTTAAACTTTAACTTTTAGCGTAATTATTCTCTTATTCATGTATCCTTTCTTGGTTTTTTGTGGAGATCGCTACTTCTGCTCTAATCAATCTACCACTGCGCATACAAAAGCCTAACTCTGCGCTCCAGCGCCCTCTGGTGACACTTCACAAAACACACCAAATAACAGTTTACACAGAAAATGAACAGAAATGAAAATGCGGCAGTTACAAAGAATATTCGAATCTCAAAACTGAAAATCGAATGCCACCCCACCGAACGAATATTCGAATATTCGATTATTCTAGTACAGCCCTACATGTGTTGTAAACATGTTAAGCAAATCACCATGTACCGTTGTACCATGTTTCTGATTTGTTTCATTCTTGCAAGAATTAAACCGGTCTTCCATTCCTAAATTTACCATGTACGGACCGTTGTCTCATTTGTGATTCGAACCAAATAATTATTTTAACATTTTTGGCCCGATATTTTTGACCCAATTTTCCCCAATATTCTGCTTTCGTGTTTCCATTTTTTTTTCAACAAACGGACCTTACTTGCGCATAGTAAATCCAAAACTGCATAATTTAAACGGACCAGGTTCCACATGGGTCACGGGGCAGTGACGGGGCCATCACAAAACCAGGGACGGACACCTGCTTCAAAAAGGGACAATTGGCTTTCAACTAAGGTAAAAACAGCTGTTTAAAATACTCATTTAAAGGTTGCATAGAACCGTCCGACGGGGGACGAAGAGAGAAATATCCCGCTTAGTATGTGTTTTAGTTAAGATCTATTACAATAACTAGTGAGACTAAAACAAGTAGTTAGTTTAGTTTAAGGGTCGGTTAAAAAGATTGTTGCCTTATACTAGAACCAAACTGATGGAGAGAACCTATGTAGATATATCTTGTATGACTCCCTGCTCTAAGGACAACTCAATATATCACAAAATTAGAATTCTACAGGTTGTCTGGGATGGGCAGCATTCAAACTCCGTAAACAAACTAACTTTCTTAATACTGTTAAAGACTGTGAGAAGACTTAAATAAAAAACTTTGTGCCATGTTAAAAAGAAGGAAAATCTGCATGAGATGCAGAAGAAAAGAAAAGAAGAAAATATAAATGGACCTAAAATGAGAAATAAAAGAAAAACCTAAAAATGTAAATGTGTGTGATTGTGTTAGTTATTTTAAAGAAAAAATAACAAAGGGGAGCTAAAAAAAAAAAAGTCCAAAACTGTGGATAGTTATTAAAAGTTTATAAAAACCTGATAACACTTGACAAAATGTTTTTTTTTTTACAAATGCTTCCTGTGAGCCTCTGAGTCTCTGCCTCCCTCAACAGCAGCATGCCGTCGCTCAAGGACGGTACTGAAAAGTTCCCTCCGACATCTGTCTACCCCCTGCCACGCTCCTCCACCCAGTCCACCAAGACCTACAAAAAGCTGCCCAGTGCGCACAGAAGAGACACAGAAGCGGTAAGATACATAAAACTTACACATTTTCAAAATGTAATAAAATGTGCACTCAATTTTACAAAAAAATAAATAAAAATAAGGCATTTCTCAATGACGTGAGGCCTGAAATGAATACTGATTATTTTGTATTTCTCTGAGGAAAATGCACAATTCCCATGGTCACCGGAGCGGGCGAGGCCATGAGAGGTGGACGGGGTGGGGTGGATGTGGCAGAGATAACGACATGGCTGCAGAGTGACAAGGAACAGAGCAAAGTGTGGAGGCTTGAGACCCAGGCCACAGCAGGAGCAACACTGACCGGACATCATAAGTTAAGTCATGTACACACACTACATGACCCACACATAGTACTGCTCAAGTGAAAAGCAGGATGTGAGGAAGTGAAGACAGAACAGAGAGACAAGTGCAGAAGTAGGATGTGAGGAAGTGAAGACAAATCACAGACTAGAAAGACAAAGTCAAGTGAAAAGTAGGATGTGAGGAAGTGAAGACAGAAGGACAAAGTCGAGTGAAAAGTAGGATGTGGGGAAGTGAAGACAGAAGGACAAAGTAGAGTAAAAAGTAGGATGTGAGAAAGTGAAGACAGAAAGACAAAGTCGAGTGAAAAGTAGGATGTGAGAAAGTGAAGACAGAAGGACAAAGTCGAGTGAAAAGTAGGATGTGAGGAAGTGAAGACAGAAAGACAAAGTCAAGTGAAAAGTAGGATATGAGAAAGTGAAGACAGAAAGACAAAGTCAAGTGAAAAGTAGGATGTGAAAAAGTGAAGACAGAAGGACAAAGTCAAGTGAAAAGTAGGATGTGAGGAAGTGAAGACAGAAAGACAAAGTCAAGTGAAAAGTAGGATATGAGAAAGTGAAGACAGAAAGACAAAGTCAAGTGAAAAGTAGGATGTGAGGAAGTGAAGACAGAAGTACAAAGTCAAGTGAAAAGTAGGATGTGAAAAAGTGAAGACAGAAGGACAAAGTCAAGTGAAAAGTAGGATGTGAGGAAGTGAAGACAGAAAGACAAAGTCAAGTGAAAAGTAGGATGTGAAAAAGTGAAGACAGAAGTACAAAGTCAAGTGAAAAGTAGGATGTGAAAAAGTGAAGACAGAAGGACAAAGTCAAGTGAAAAGTAGGATGTGAGGAAGTGAAGACAGAAAGACAAAGTCAAGTGAAAAGTAGGATATGAGAAAGTGAAGACAGAAAGACAAAGTCAAGTGAAAAGTAGGATGTGAGGAAGTGAAGACAGAAGTACAAAGTCAAGTGAAAAGTAGGATGTGAGGAAGTGAAGACAGAAAGACAAAGTCAAGTGAAAAGTAGGATGTGAGGAAGTGAAGACAGAAGGACAAAGTCGAGTGAAAAGTAGGATGTGAGAAAGTGAAGACAGAAGGACAAAGTTGAGTGAAAAGTAGGATGAGGAAGTGAAGACAGAAGGACAAAGTCGAGTGAAAAGTAGGATGTGGGGAAGTGAAGACAGAAGTACAAAGTCGAGTGAAAAGTAGGATGTGGGGAAGTGAAGACAGAAGGACAAAGTCGAGTGAAAAGTAGGATGTGGGGAAGTGAAGACAGAAGGACAAAGTCGAGTGAAAAGTAGGATGTGAGAAAGTGAAGACAGAAGGACAAAGTCGAGTGAAAAGTAGGATGTGAGGAAGTGAAGACAGAAGGACAAAGTCGAGTGAAAAGTAGGATGTGAGGAAGTGAAGACAGAAGGACAAAGTAGAGTGAAAAGTAGGATGTGAGGAAGTGAAGACAGAAGGACAAAGTCGAGTGAAAAGTAGGATGTGAGAAAGTGAAGACAGAAGGACAAAGTCGAGTGAAAGGTAGGATGTGAGGAAGTGAAGACAGAAGGACAAAGTAGAGTGAAAAGTAGGATGTGAGGAAGTGAAGACAGAAGGACAAAGTAGAGTGAAAAGTAGGATGTGAGGAAGTGAAGACAGAAAGACAAAGTCAAGTGAAAAGTAGGATGTGAGAAAGTGAAGACAGAAGGACAAAGTAGAGTGAAAAGTAGGATGTGAGAAAGTGAAGACAGAAGGACAAAGTCAGGTGAAAAGTAGGATGTGAAGACAAATCACAGACTAGAAAGACAAAGACAAGTTAAGAAGTAGGATGTGAGGAAGTGAAGACAGAGACAGGTATAGACAGAGACAGGTGAAGAGAGACAGGTGAAGAAGAGGTGGAAACAGATCGAACAAGACAGACTTGTGAAAAAGAAAGTGAAAAGACAGACCACAGTAGATATTCTATTACATTTTTCTGTGACACAGGAGCGTGTAGATTAAAGATTTGAAGAAGTTAAAGGTCAATAAACTGGATCCAAAAGAAAACATTTTTGCTAAACTACATATTTTGCTAAACTATTCTATGCATCTATTAGAACAAGTATTAGTATAAAACTAAGAATAACTAAAACATAGTTATTAGAGGTAGAATGAAAATGATCACTTTGTAATGAAAAACTTTCTGTAGACTGTGGATAGAGCACAAACTGTTGTTTGGGTTAATCGCCAGCGTTCCCACAGTAACTCTAGATAACAGAGGTTTCTTATCACCCTCCCTTTTCTTTGCTCACGATCTTGAGCTTTCAAGAAGCTAAACTTTTGTCTCCACTGTCATTTGGTAACCCCTTACATTAAATAAACCTTTTTAATGTTGCAATAAATAAATAATGCTTTGTTGGAAATGTCAGTGACAGAAAAAGACTGCACTGAACTGATATGTTAAAGAAAGGTTTTAGTACAAAACCTTACTCTAAAATAGATGCTGACAGGTGTCATCTATGCAATAAAGATTGAAACTGTAATGTAAATGTTCAATCTGGTGGGTGAAAACATATCTATATATTAAAACAGTTAAAACAATCTTGGAGGATTGTAGGTGTTTATTTGAGAAATTTAAAGTTAATGAGAAATAAATACATAAAAAGGTAATTGTTAAACTAACAAGGTAAATTGTTAAAGTTTAAGAGCATATGCCCAGTTGCTCGCTGTGTTTTAATCAATGTTTTGAGTTTGATTTGATTTATTTTAATTTTTTGTCAGATTTATTGATTGGAATTTTTTGGATTATTAATTATTGTATTAGAAGGACAATTCTGTCCTTTTGAACAGAATTAAATAATTTTCTTTTGCCAAACCCTTAGAGATGTTCATAGTAGGGCTGAACGATATTCTGTTTTAACATCGATATCGCGATGTGTGCGTGAGCGATAGTCACATCGCCGGAACATGCGATGTGAAGGGTAGTAGCCCATGGTGTATTAAGAGAACGGTAGCACCAGGGTAGCACACAGTAAACACAAGTTTGTTATATGGCTTGTTGCTGGGGTGACATGCACGTTCCGCGTGCCTGCACAGTGATTGATTCGCTGTGCCGTTGCTCACCGCTCACTGCCAACATTCACTGCTAAAAATGCGCGACGAAGAGGATCCGCCGCAAAAAAACTGATTTTGTACCAAAAAGAAAGTCGAAATTATCTATTTACATTTACATTTAGTCATTTAGCAGACGCTTTTATCCAAAGCGACTTACAAGTGAGGATATCAATGGAAGCAATTTTAACAACACAAGGTACAAAAAGCATAAGTGCACAAAAACTAGTCAGTTTAAACCCAGCGCAGTATACAATGCTAAGGATAAGAGAATTTTTTTAATTTTTTTAAGAAAGGAATCGATAGAAAGGAAGTAGAACTCAGTGTTTGTCAGTCAGGTGTTGACAGAAGAGATGTGTTTTTAGGTGTTTTTTAAAGATGGCTACAGAATCTGATGATCTTGTAGCAGCAGGTAGATCATTCCACCAATGTGGAACAGAGCCAGAGAAGGTACGTGAGAGGGATTTTTTTTACCCTTTTGGGACGGTACCACCAGACGTTGTTCATTTGCAGAGCGCAGGGATCTGGTAGGAACGTAGGTCTGTATTAGTGAGTGAAGATATGAGGTGCAGAACCAGTGGTGGTCTTGTAGGCCAAGAGCATAGCTTTGAACTTGATGCGGGCGTCAACCGGGAGCCAGTGTAACCTAATGAAGAGAGGAGTTACGTGCGCTCTCTTTGGTTCATTAAAGACCACTCTTGCCGCTGCATTCTGGATCAGCTGCAGAGGTTTGGTTGTGCAGGCAAGGAGTCCAGCCAGTAGAGCATTGCAATAATCCAGTTTGGACAAGACAAGAGCCTGGACTAGAATTTGCGTAGAGTGCTCTGATAGGAAAGGTCTAATTTTCCTAATGTTGTAGAGGATGAATCTACAGGACCGGGTGGTGCTGGCGACATGACTTGTGAAGTTTAGCTGATCATCAATTACCACTCCCAGATTTCTGGCAGTGCTGGACGGTGTAATGGTTGATGGGCCTAGTTGAATGGAGAGGTTGTGGTGGGTCTTTGGATTGGCCGGAATCACAAGCAGTTCTGTTTTTGCAAGGTTCAGCTGCAGGTGATGGTCCTTCATCCAAAGTGAGATGTCACTCAGACATGCCGAGACGCGAGCAGAGACCGTCGGATCGTCAGGTTGATAGGTTAGCAGTGATAGGAAAAGCCATGCTTCTGGATTTACAGAGCCAAGGGATGTCATGTGTATGGAAAAGAGTAGCGGTCCTGTGGCACCCCTGTATTGAGATGTTGGGACTCAGAGACCTCGTTTCTCCAGGATACTCTGAATGACCTATCCGAGAGGTAAGACGTGAACCATTGCAACGCCATTCCAGAGACACCCATCGCCCTGAGAGAAGACAGGAGGATGTGATGATTAACAGTGTCAAAAGCAGCAGACAGATCCAGTAAGATGAGTACAGATGACTTGGATGTTGCTTATGACTGAGAGTTTCGGTGGAATGACCGCTCTTGAACCCAGACTGGTTCTGGTCCAGGAGGTTGTTCCGTGTGAGAAAGGATGAGAGCTGAGTAAACACAACTCGCTCCAGAGTAGGGCTGTAGTAATCGAATATTTTGGTAATCGAGTATTCTACCGAATATTTTATCGATTAATCGAGTAATCGGATAAAATGTATTTTTACTTAATTAAAGTGCAATATTAAATATGCAAGACAAAATAAGACTCTAGGTCTCTTAAAAAGAACAACTACGTTTCATTTTTTAAAAGAAATTTTTAATTCTTTTTTTAAATGCATAAAATGCAATGCATACATCAAAAATAAACATTTAGTTATTACCTATTGTTTCTCTGTCTGTACTTGTACTGTGAACAATAAAAATAAAGTGCATTTAAGTGCCATTCATTTGGGGTTTTAAATAAAGCATTTTCTGAGATGCAAAAACAAATAAAATTAATTACTTTCAAATTACTTTTTAAAGTATCAAAACTAAGGCACACATTAAATTAATAATAAATATAGCTGCAAGCAGCCATGACGGGGCCAAGCACCTAGGAGGCCATTAAATGTCACGACGACACGGCCGGCAACAAGACCAGACATCAGCAGACCAATGGTAGTAAGCATCTAAAGACATTTCAATAAGACTTCAGTCGAATCTAAAGAGACCAGGTTTGTGATTTTTGGCTAAAGCATTCTGAAGTAATAATAAAAATGTCACATTTTTGTATCTCTGGACCACTAGGTGGCGCTGGCCCAAAACTCTGCAGGCATCCTAAGTCACAGTTGACATAACACGACTAAGTTTGGTTAGAATATGTTAAAGCATCGGAGAGATATAGCCTGACTTATTTTGCGCATTAAGTCAATTTCATTTGCAGGTATTTGAAAACGGTTTCACGAATCAACTTTCTTTTAATAACTTTTTGTCAGCATGGTCTGAAGATGTTATGATTCAATTTTGCTGAAAATTGGACAAACGGTGTGGGAGGAGTTCGAAAAAGTAGGTTTTTAAAGTAAAACAACATGGCAAACAGAAAGTTTGGCCGAATAGGACATATGTGTTATCTGTGCTCTCGGCTTGATCCAGTGAACACATTGAGACCATTTGTTTTACAATAGGTTAACGAAATCAAAAGTTATTAGCATATTTGTGAATTTGGTTATAACTTTTGACGGCGCTGCCCCAAAACTTTTTCAGTACCTTCAGGGCTTGGTGCCGAAGACGCATACCAAGTTTCATAATGATTCGGCAATGCGTTCAAAAAATATAGCACTTTTTGACAAAATTCAAAATGGCTGACTCCCAAAATAGTTGACACGGGAAAATTGGATATGCTACGACTCGGCATGATGCCACGAATCTACAGAGACCGGGTTTGTGATTTTTGGCCAAAGCATTCTGAAGAAATAATTAAAAAAGGTCACATTTTTGTATCTCCGGACCACTAGGTGGCGCTGCCCCAAAACTCTGCAGGCATCCTCAAGTCCGTACTAAGTTTGGTTTGAATATGTTAAAGCATCGCAGAGATATAGCCTGACTTTCATTTTTATGCGAGCTACGTCAATTTCATTTGCGCGGTATTCGACAACGATTTGACGAATCAACTTTCTTTTAATAACTTTTTGTCAACATAGTCTGGAGATGATCTGGTTCAATTTTCATGAAAATCGGGGCTACGGCCTAGGACGAGTTTGCAAAAGTAGGTTTTTTGTAAAATTCAAAATGGCGGAAAAATTATCTAGGCGGAAAATGACGTCATAGGGTGCAATCGAATCGCCTTGACCCAAGGAATCAGTGGAAAAAAGAATTTTTATTCTAGGCCTTAGGGTTCAAAAGTTATTAAACATAAGCATAAACATAAGTCCAACTTTGGACAGTTGGTGGCGCTAGAGATATTTAGTTACTTAGACACTTCAAATTTACTAAGATCAATGACTGGACTGTGAACCTTAATAGTGTAAAATTTCACAAGTGCATTATCAAGTGCCATTCTATGGGGTTTTAACCATAAAGCATTTTCTGAGATGCAAGAACAAATAAAAAAAAAATTACTAAAGTATCAAAACTAAGGTGCACACATTAAATTAATAATAATAATACAAAAACACTGCCTTTAAGTCATGCAACTTAACTTTCAGAACTAAAAGTTAAACGTTCTGAACATAAGTCTTCTTCTTGGAATGCTCTCTGAAAACTCAGCTGCTCAGTGGAACATGAAGTAGCTGTCCGCACATCTGTTCATACGAAGCTGTGATGATTTACTGAAAAAGAGGAGAAAAAATAAAAATTATTGATATTTATTACTAAGTAAGCTATAATATCATTATTATACAGCAAGTTCATGGATGTGTATTTATAAATCCTATTCATGGCAATCAAACTAAATACTTGTGAATACTAGAATAATTTGTTTTATGGCTGCTCGATATTGAAGAAAAATGTGATATGCGATAACTAACAAGATGCAATGTTCGATATACAATCATGGGATAATGTTAATGATAATGAGTGTGTAAAATAAATTTAAATGTATATTTAAAAACTGTAAATGATATAACCAACATGCATGTTTTCACATTATAAAGAATCTAGTATATTTCATCGTAAAAGCCAATCACAACTTTTTTTTGCAGTAAATTAAGTCCTTTGGTAGCTACGAAGTAGCCGTGGTATTAACTGCTGTTAAATAATCTGGTGGTGTAACCCCTCCGCATCCGCGTGCGGTTTCTTTTAACATAATTGTACTGCCCAACGTGGGTTGTCCATGACATAGTTAACATACTTGATTTAACAGCTTTCATCTTGAATAGCAATCACATTTATTTAATGCTGCATTGAATTTACCTTGTCCAGGGTGACGGTGCGCCGGTCTAAGTAGAATGGAGGTTCTCTGTTGCTGCTGCAGCATGGCCCACGTGCTGTTGTGGTATGCTAGCTCGATCTTGCAATGGGCACATACGCCACAATGTTCTCCTTACGTTTTAATATGAAACCCAAACCTTGGACAGTTTAGTTGTTTTCTCCTGTTTCTTTGCTCATCGCTATTGTTATCAAACCCTTCCATCTTGCAGCTCACGCGCGCAGCGCACCCTCAAATCAAAACACCGCTAACTCCTTCCGTCTCCTTCCCATGCTCCTTCCGCTTTGTGGGTGACGTAAACGCGCTGTGTCACATAAAAAAAATCATTGCGAAACAAACTGACGGGAGCTTAAAAATAAATTAAAAGAAGCTTCGAGGCAGAGGAATTTGCCTCGAATATTTTTTGTAATCGAGTTACTCGAGGTACTCGAGGAATCGTTTCAGCCCTACTCCAGAGCTTTGGCAATGAAGGGAAGGAGGGAAACCGGTCTGTAGTTTTCTAGCAGTGTAGGGTTAAGAGTGGGTTTCTTCAGTTGTGGTGTGATGCGGGCCTCTTTGAAAGCTGTGGGGAAGGACCCAGTGGAAAGAGATGAGTTGATGATGTGGGTGAGAGCAGGCACGACAGATGGAGAGATGGCCTGGAGGAGATGTGTGGGGATGGGATCCAGCGGGCAGGTAGTCGGGTGGTTAGAACTAATGACCTTGGAAACATCTGCTTCAGTTAGAGGAGAGAAGGAAGTGAGCAAACACATATCAGGGGTCTGAATGAGCTCGACAGGTGGTGGCGCAGAGAACTGACTGCTGATGGTGGTCGTTTTCTTTATAAAGAAAGACGCGAAATCATCAGCTGTTAAATCCGATGAAGGTGGGGGAGCAGGCGGACAAAGGAGGGCGGAAAAGGTTTTAAAGAGAGTGCGCGAGTCAGGTGAGTTGATTAACCTAGAATGGTAGTAGACAGTTTTTGCAGTAGAGAGGAGAGACTGGTAGATACAGAGGTTAGTAGGATCTTTTGACTTGCGCCATTTTCTTTCAGCTGACCGGAGGCTGGGGCGGTGCTCGCGTAGAACATCGGATAACCAGGGGGCAGACGAGGATGTACGGGCTGGTCTAGAAGTAAGAGGGCATAAGTTGTCCAAGCAGGATGAAAGCGTGGAGCACAGAGTGTCGGTGGCGTTGTTTGTGTTTAAAAGAGAGAGCTCCTCAGAAGAGGGGAGTGCAGAAGAGACAGCAGAGGAAAAACGGGAGGGACTGAGTGTACGCAGGTTGCGTCGGAAAGTGACCAGCGGTAAAACAATTGCAGTGTCTGGAGAAGTTAGGTCAAGGTCGAGAGTAATGAAGAAATGATCGGAAGTGTGCAGTGGCGTGACCTGAGTGTGCCGAGTGGAGCAGTATCTTATGTAGATAAGATCTAGTTGGTTACCAGACTTGTGGGTTGCCGATGTGGAAACCTGCTTGAGGTCAAATGATGCAGTCAGGTTAATGAAGTTAGCAGCCTGTGGCTTTTCAAGGTGGATGTTGAAGTCTCCTAATACCACCAGAGGGGTACCATCCTCAGGGAAGGATGAAAGAAGCGCATCCAGCTCCTCCAAGAAATGTCCAAGCGGACCTGGGTAGATAGATAGATAGATGGTGGATAGATAACTACAAAATGACTTTTAACAGGGTGGGTGATGGTAACAGCATGGAACTCGAAGGAGCTGTTGTCACACAAGGGTGATAGCTGTTTGAACTTCCAGTCGGTAGGAATAAGTAGTCCGGTCCCTCCGCCCCTTCCAGTGAGGCGAGGACTGTGGGAGAAAGTGTGATTATGGGAGAGGGCAGCGGGAGTGGCAGAGTCCTCTGGTTTGATCCATGTTTCTGTAAGTGCTACAACTGAAAGACCAGAATGTTGAACAAAAGCTGTAATGAAATCAGCTTTGTTCACAGCAGACTGGCAGTTCCACAAGCCTATTGGGAAAGTAGAAGGGGCAGTTATTGACAGTGATACAACATGCAGATTATTATGGTTGCGTCGCCTTTTGCGTGAAACAGATGATGATTTCCGTGTTGAAATGACAGTAGTAATTTGAAAACACATTTAAGAGCCGAAGAGGAAAAATATACAAGTAAATAATAAATTATAAGTGCAAACAATTAGTAAAAAAAAAAAAAAAAAGAAGTGCAATCCTCAGGTCCTCTGTCGGTGTGTCCCTGCTCGGTGGAGTCGCGTGCAGGTAGAGTCGATGGTCTTTACTCTCTCCGGTCTTCACGTGATGACGGCTGCCGCGACCGCTGCCGCGGTGCTTACTCCCACTTAAATATCCTTAAATATCAAGTAATTGAATTCAGCAGGTCACGCCTCCGGACGGCCACAAACAACTCAAACGAAACTAGCCCGCTAGCAGCTGAGACTAGACACCGGTACACCACGTGACAGGGTTGTAGTAAACACCCTGCGCGGTTTCTCAGCAATAACACGGCACTATAAGCTCAAAGAGACAAGAATTACATACACTCACACAGTTCTGTAGGCTTCTGCTGCCAAGTTGCTCCTCCTAGTGACTTCGATTAAACCACGGGGTTATATAGCAGAGCGGAGCTGGCGTTGGTCACGCCCCGGACGCCACAAACAACTCAAACGAAACTAGCCCGCCAGCAGCTGAGACTAGACACCGGTACACCACGTGACAGGGTTGTAGTAAACACCCTGCGCGGTTTCTCAGCAATAACACGGCACTATAAGCTCAAAGAGACAAGAATTACATACACTCACACAGTTCTGTAGGCTTCTGCTGCTAAGTTGCTTCTCCTAGTGACTTCGATTAAACCACGGGGTTATATAGCAGAGCGGAGCTGGCGTTTGGTCACGCCTCCGGACGGCCACAAACAACTCAAACGAAACTAGCCCGCTAGCAACTGAGACTAGACACCGGTACACCACGTGACAGGGTCGTAGTAAACACCCTGCGCGGTTTCTCAGCAATAACACTGCACTATTGCAGGTTGTTTTATAAAAAATATATTTATTTTAAGTTATATTCTTGTAAACCAATCAGGAGGGTTGGTGTAAAGCTGCTGTTTTGTTTAAAAATGTGTTCTGCTTTTGTGTTTACAGAAATGTTCTAATTTTGGAATAAAATATTAAGAGACCTTTTTGCCACTTGTAATGAAGCTTGCTTATTAGTGAAATTATTAATATCATGGAATTGTAATGATTGACGGCTCTCAATATTGCAATATATATCGTTGGGAAAAAAAATATCGCAATGTAATTTTTTTCCAATATCGTGCAGCCCTAGTTCATGGTGAACATTAAATTAAATGGTGCATTAAATCTTTGGAATCTAAAAAGATAAAAAGTTAAAATATTACATTTAGCATTTTTTAAATGAACAGTAATGACTATTACTGATTGCAATTTTGGTTAATTTTAATAAATAAAAAGAAACAAGTTAATTAAATTTTACACTTGATGTTTAAGATTCTGTTTAACATTAAGTGGGGTGCATTCTTTATGTGGACAAGAATCTAAATGCCAAATTAGTGGAAAAATTAACAAGAAAGATAAATAATAATAATAATAAACGTACCATCTAAACCATCTTTGAACTTAAAGTGCATTGAACAGGAAGATATTCCTTATGCTACATAAACACTGGCATCATAAACATCAAATGCAAATATTTATTTATTTCAGTTAATTTTCAGGAAAGCGCTTTGTACTAATGAATGCTTTCCTCTAGTGAGGTCACCTGTGACACTGAATACTCTTTCTGCAAAAGCTTGAGAAGCTGACATTGATAAAAGATCTATAGCTAATGGTTTGTCGCTCTGTCGTCTCCGGTTATCTTCTTGGCACCGCCGCGTATCAACAAGGCGCGCTCTGATTGGCTTACTTGACTCATCCCGCCCGTTCCACTTAATCTATCCCCTCTTCTGGCTGGTTTACAACACAAGTTGTTTATGTCTTGTCTTTTATTCGTTGACAAAAAAGTCAGTCTATTTAGTTATCGTTTTAGTAATTATGAAGTCTTTTTTATTTAGTTTTCGTTTTGTTTTCGTCCGCAACATACGCAACACATTTTGTTTGTTGATGAAATATATTTGTCATAGTTTTTGTCAACAAAATTAACACTGTATGAGAGCAGATTGTATTTTACTGTGTGGAGTGTAGTGTGTCCTCCAGCCCAATGGACAAAACTATCCAGAGACAAATCAACAGGTGAGTAACAGAGCAGAGGGACAGAGAGAGCAAAGAACAGCCTTGAGACTATGGACGGATAAAGCCAGTTGAGGCTCGGTGCAGGAGTCACTTAACATGTTGGTGCCTTGGAACTGGAGATAAATGTAATGCTGAGCTCTATTTCAACATAACTTAACCTGGCTCTCCTTTACTGTAAGTGTGTGCGCCAGCAGTTAGAAGCCCTGTGATGAAGAAGCAGACACATTTGTTCCATGATCATTGATTTCTCATAATGCAAAGGACTGAATGATCACAGTCATACTGCAAACTTTTGATAAAAAAAGAGTTCCTCACTCAGCTTCCAACAGTGAAATTGATATTAAATATGCTAGAAACATTCAAAATGTAAGATTTGTGCATGATTTAAATTTTTTTTATGGACAAATCTGAGATAACATCTATCACTACATCTGCTATTTGGTAGGAAACTGAAATCATTTGTGGCTTGCAATGTAGTTATGACAAATAACAACCAAGCTACTCAACTGTTTGTGGCCTTAAAGTAGCATCACGTATATTTTAGCCTAAAAATATACAGCTCTGGAAAAAATTAAAAGACCACTGCAATTTTTTTCTAAAATTAACATCTCTATAAGTATGGAAACCATTCCATTCCAATGTCTGTTGAATCCCAACACAGGCACACCTCATTCTACTGAATGAGGTGCTGATTATCAATCAGCAATTATCAATCAGCCTATCTCACAGACCCAGTACCCTCAGCTGGACACAAACCTCCACTGGAACTTTCTTGTCCCGGGACGGTGGCATATGGGAGAGATTACGTGAGTGAGGCTCTACCACACAACACATATTATAAAGAAAACTCTAGCAGAGTCCGATTTGTACAACATGCACTACAATGACCCGACTGTTTCAGAGACATGTTCTTTCTTCCAAACTTGCCATCTTAAACATCTCTACTTGCACCGGTGCAGTTGCACAGAGAAGACCCTGCTCCCTCTACTGGTTAAAGGCAGGGTTGCTTTAAAAATGTTTTAATAATATTACAAGTCCCTATGATATATTCACAGCGGAGAAATCTGCATGAGAAACCTGCCAATGTTTTTATGTCTGATGCCCTTCCTTACACAAACACGCAGCCACTGGTTAAATTAAACAGCAATATATGTTAAGATTAACATGCTGCATTTAGAAGTAATAAGGTTTATTTAAATGTCCAAAGTAATATTTTGAAAGGACAAGATTACCGTGACGATGAGCAAGACCCCCTTAAGGAGTGTGAGCAACGAGGTGATTGGCTGGATGACTCTGTGTGCCAGAACGATTCCCAAAGTGAGGGTCCAGGTGAAGGCTGGTATCACATAGATGTGTCTGAGGGTCAACACAAACCAGTTCATTTCAGTAAAAGATTTTACAACACATGTAGAACAAGTCAAGATCTTTACTCTTATAAAACTCTATACATAAAGTCACTGTAGAGTCATTTGGCTTTATTTAAAAAGTCTAAATCTATGTCTAAGTCTAAATCTAAATAGCACTTCTAAGAAGCACTTCTTTAAAATAGGGTTTATTTGTACAGTACATGTTTGTACATGTTAGTTGCATGAGTTTGGATTCTGAATTTTGAAAATGCTGTTTCCTTGAAACCAGTGAGCGTGTGCAACTTTGGAGTTCCAGTGGTACAAAAACAGTGAACTCATTCTTAAAAAAATAAAAATAAAAAAAGAAGAGGAACATGAATTGTTTTATCCAATCAGGAGCATGTAGTTTTGCACATGATGCCGGCTGTGTGATCTGTCTATGCAGACTCTGAAGGTTACTAGGAATGTGAATCTGATTAGCTAGCAATAATAAAGAAATGAAAAAAAAGATTGTGGTGTGCAGATCAGCCCACACAAACCCACGTCAGCAGTAGCTGCAGGGTTTCTTCCTCTGACATACACCTGCCCAGAGTTTTAACCTCTGCAGTAACCTATTGATTGTAGCCCCTGGGGAGGGGGCATAAGCTGCTTTTCACCTTTTTGACACTCCCACACCCCATCAGAGTATCTCCGAGTACAGAGCAGCAGATAATCAAGTGACCAGGCGTGCAGCAATATTTACCAGCGCGTAACTGATAAAAGGTAATTACAGAGAGATAAAAAGTACTTTTATATGATCCTTCGAGTAACTTTTGAATACCTCGAAATACTACATACATACAAGTCCTACTGTATGTATTTATTTGCTTTTTATTCTTTTTCTTACCTTTTAAATAAAATAGACTAAAAGCTTCAAGTTTTGATTATACTTAAAATTGGTAAAGAAATAAAACAAAACTGGACACTGAACCCGGCTGAGTGGGAGAGTGTGGCAATAACGTTCATGAGGAGAAGACAGACCAAAGTGAGAGGAACACAAAAGAGGAGTTTAATTGCTACATTTGAGTACATCTCTTGGCTTTAGAAGACAAGTAGTGGCCTTATTGTTGGGAAATGCACTATTAACTACTTTCATCTTAACCGCCTGAGCCACTGTACCCAGCTTTTGATTGATATATATATATATTTTTGATTATATTAAAGTGGATAATGTTTTACATTTGGTATGTATTAATATCTGAATGGGAAAAGCTAAGACTATTTTCTTGAATCCCACGAAACCCTTAAAAAGAAACCTGGAAGATTATGTTGATGGCAAGGCCCACGGTACTTTAAAGTTTTATTATTACATTTACATTTAGTCATTTAGCAGACGCTTTTATCCAAAGCGACTTACATTCACCAGTGTTACATTTACAGTTGACGCTTTCATTTAAAGCACTTACATTAAGGTTCCATTCACCAGTGTTGCCCAAGGACACAACGACAGTATGAACTGTGGGGAGAGCGGGATTCGAACCGCCTACCTTCCGGTTGAAGGACGACCGGGTCTACCACTGAGCCACTGCCGCCCACACATTTTTATGCACACATTAAACCCTTGACCAACAGGAAATTGAATTTGATGAATAAAACTAGTGTTGGAACTTACTTGATATTGAATAGAGATGCGTAGGCTTCACTTCCAGCGAGGACATAACTGATGCCAATGGAAATGCTGGACAAAATACAAAAATGGAGGACAGAAAAAGAGCGAGGAATTAGAGCATGTTCACATTTGACATTCATTGACCATCTTCAGTCCTCAGTAAAATCTTTTTTTTTTTAAGTCAAAAGTTTAACCAGAGCTTCCTGGTGACTGGAAATTGGGATATGGCTTTCAGCCGCCAGCTTTAAATAGCGATGATATTGAAATGTATTTTGCATTTAAAATGAGTCCTTATGCTGCAGCACAGATCCTTGATCTTCTTTATACCCAATTTTACAGCTCTAGACAAAAGTTGCCTTTGGGGCCTGCATCTCAGCAGGAGATCTTTTTACACAGTTTTCAATTCAAAACCCATCCAGCCCTGAATGTGTTCATCAGTTAGACTTTAGTAGCACCAGATGTCTGCTTCTTAGAATTTAACCTTAATCTTAAAAGTACATTTACTTTAAGATCTTTTAGCAGGTTTGATCCAGTCTTTCGAAAAAATCTATCCTTAGATGCACATTTTTAATGTTATGCTAATCCTTTTTCTCCAACACAGCCTTCAATAATATTGCCATGGTAACATTCAAATATTGCAATATTGACTCCTGCAATATTACAGGAGTCTTACATTAGTTAATGCTCATTGTTAAGTAATTCTTTGGACAAATTAGGCCAATGGACCAAACAGAATGTATGTATGATGTAGTGTGATCCAGATCAGAGCACTAAAGAAAATGACAAGGTCAAATGTCCGAATGAGGATTGAAGAGCTGATGTAATCCAGCTCTAATTTGGACTGGTTCATGTTGGACTCTGGAATGTGTAACACTGCAGTAATGTGTGACATGATTTGAGCTCTGGTGTGAAGGGCAGTGATCTATGTGAGGCATGTGTGCATGCTGCATGTTTGTGGTCCAAGCATTGATTGACCACTAAAGCTCCTTGAACACAATAAAAGAACTATTGATTATCCAGGTGCTCACTGATAACAAGACCTTTTTACGCTTTAAAAACCATGACCACACACCAAACACACACAGTCAAGTCAGCCACCATTACAGACTGAGCATACAAAACAAGAGTGAGTCAATAAGATCTAGTAAATGACAGTGAAACGTTGAGGGTGATGGGGCAGTGGTGTTTGTACAGCTATGAGTGCCCTGCTGCTTAAACGAAAGAGGGACTACAAAATCTCCTGCTGACAAAGACATACACTGCAGGTCACATTTAAGACTTAAATGGGTTGGTGCGCTGCTCACAAGCTGCTTTGTCATATACAAACCAAGAATAGCTCTACTGCCACAGCTGTATGAGTTTTTTTTTACCTTTATTTAATTAAAAATGAATTAAGATTAATTAAATTAATTAAAAGTCTCTTTTGCAAGAGTGTCCATGTATGTATTTGGAGAGAGAAGGGACTTACTGCTACATATTGATTGACGGTTGCTTTGAGAGAAGGAGGGGCTCCCGCTGTAACAGCATGACCAGGTGCTTTTAACTTATGTATGTTCTTTTAGAGCAACAAATCTTACCTGTGTACTGTGATCTCAAAATATGTGCCTGCTATGCAAAATGCGTACAGGTTGGGAGGTCTGCCATAGTTAACCTTAGACAAATACATAGTAACAAGTTCCTTCCTGGCGTCAAAAGACAAACCTTATTAATTTCTAAAATAAAAAACAACTTTAAGTTTAAAAGTCTTTGAACCAGTTTCTGAATGTGGGGTTGTTCTATTGACATCAGTTGCTTGTGTGCTGTTTATTGCGTTATTAAACTAACTAACATGTGTAACATTAAGTCTTTTATTTTATTTTATTTTATTATTGTCTTGGAAAATAATATTGAGATACATATCATACACATAGAGAATTATTGCCCAGCCCAACCCAATACTTACTTTGGTTATAGTAGGTATACTTGCTAGGTCATAAAGCTTGTATTGTATTCTTTCCCACAAATATGTGATATTTTTAAATTATTTTTGCTTCTGGCCCAGACAGGACTGAAGCACTGAATGTTTAAATAGTTTAGAATTCTCCAGTAGTGTTCAGTTTGTGTTTGTGGCTTACAACTGAAAGAGAAGGACGCAGTTGAAGGCATGACTCATGGGGCGGGGCAGGAAGAGGCGTCCCAGCAGGTGCAGGTTGGGCTGAAGGCCCTCAGCCTGGGTCTGCACATCTGCTGCACCAGGCCACAGTAAACCTGTATCTGACAAACACACACAGGATTACAAGTATGTACCATCCTTTAAACTTCAGAGCTTTAGGACAAATGCTGACCTGACTTTACATCCATGTCATATTTTAACATTTTACACTGTATAAGGGTGTTGCCTGATTCTAGGGTTTAAAAATATCAAAGCAAAGTCTTCACTGCGGTTTATGTGAAGAGAAAAGTCTGGAGACTAAAAATAACTTTTATCTAGTTTATACAGTTGTGCTTATAGGTTTACCTGGCAGAATGTGTGATTTTTGGGCCATTTTTCAGAGAATATGAATAATAACAACAAAAACCTTCCTTTCATTCATAACTGCACTGTTGTCATTAAGATTTAAAAAGAGTAAACACAAATGTTTGACAATAAATGGCTTCACCCAACCAATAAAAATGACTGAAAGAAAAGTTTTTGTGTTATAATTTATATTCTATGAAAAATAGCCTAAAACAAAAAAATAAAATAAAATATAAAAAAAGACAAATTACAAATTCTGCCAGGGTATGTAAACTAATGAGAACAACTATATTTGGCGCATTATGTTTTGTCCTAGCTGAATAAAAAAAAGTTTATAAGCTATACCTGTTGTAAGGCTCTAAATCTACACTACTTGTACATGAAGCCAGACAAGTATATCAGTATATTGATTTTTACCAGCTTCTGTATTCTCCCCGTCGTCCTCATCATCATCATCCTTGAATGCTTGTTGCTCCAATCCCATTGGGCTCATCACAATACACTCTGCCACCCCAGTCTGAGACCACAAAAACAGACAGTGTCGGTTTTAAAATGCTGCTTGTAGACTTTTCTCAATGTAATCAGTGGAAATGCTATCTGATTATCTGCTCATCTTGTAATTTCTAACATTCCTTATGCTAATTCCTACTTTTAGTGTCTCCAGCTGCACAACTTGACATCTCTGAAGTAGGTCCACAAAGAGGTAGATCAGCACGGCCTGCACAAGAAATAACCAGAGGTTTTAAATCCCAGACAGTAAAGCGTCTCACTTCATGAGTGAATGTCATCAGATCTCTCAGGTATGAGTGTGTCTTGGCCCACATCAGAAGACCTTGAATTGTTTTTGTGTGAAAATGCTGAACATATCTGATTGTAGCAGGTCTTAGTGAGGCAAACCTCAGATGAATGTTTTTAACTAGGCCATTATTTAACAAGAATTTTGTAGTGTCAAAACTGATCCCTCAGTCTTTGGGCACTATTGTATGGAATAAGTTATGAACGCAACACCACATCCAATGCCATTAGAGTCTTTATTGTTTCACAACCAACACAATAAACGACCTGATAGTGTTGCTTTCGTCAACGAAAATTATGACTAAATATCGTCGTCAACGAACCTTTATCACGTGGAAACGAGCGGAGATACGTAAATGCTGATCATGTGGACGATAACTATAATTAAATGTATAATGCATTATCGTTAACGAATAAAAACGAGACTTAATGTGGTTTACAAAATAAAAACTATGCTAAAATGTCTCTTCATTTTCGTTGACCAAAGCGAGAGGACGAAATGTTATAACCTTATTTCGTCTCGTTTAGTCGTAGTATTTTGCAGTAATTTCTGTTTCCTGCTGTGTCTCCCTTTCGGAGGCTGCATCAGGTTGCACTGCGCAGACGCAGGCGACGTCACTTCCTCAAGCCTCACTCGCGGCATTATTTAGATATTTAGACTGCGGTGAGTGTCATGGTTAGTGTATTTAAACGACAAAGTTAAGTCTATTAGCCTGACAGAGAGAAAGGGTCCGATGGCGGCCAGCGGGGTTCATCTTTGGAAGAAAAGCGACATTTGGAAATGGAAAAACTTTCATTACATAGAAGTGGAAAAGAAAACTGAATGTGTTGTGAAAAAGATGGGGAGAAATGCGGCCACAAAATCACAGGAAAAAACACCACAAACCTTAAGAGACATCTCAAGGCATTCCATAATGAAATTTAGGTAAGTCAAAAGACATTACCATAACGTTACTTTCTATATTAGAAAGCTCATGCCAAGCCAACTCATGAGGCTGTGGTTAATGTGTCTCATTTTAACGTTAGCTTTAGACGTTAGCCACTGGAGCTGAAAACGACTGAGACAAACGTGTGGGACTAGCGTGTGTGTGTGTGTGTGTGTGTGTGTGTGTGTGTGTGTGTGTGTGTGTGTTTATGTGAGAGAGTGTAAAGTGAGTTCTTAGTTCCTACCTGACTGACTGACATCCCTTGTTGGCCAAATACTTTAGCTAGTTTTTTTAAATTCACATAGCAATCACTCTGAACTGAATTTGGCATCAACAACATGACTTTGAAAGTTTGAATACCGTATTCTAGACCAAAATATACATTTAAACAAATGGTATAGGCATTAAAGGGATAGTTCACTTTAAAATGAAAATTCTGTCATCATATACTCACCCTCAAGTGAAAATACAATTTTCATTGACTAAAACTTGACTAAAAATGTCATCAGTTTTCGTCGACTAAAACTAGACGAAAATAGTCATGGATAATTCTGACTAAAATAAGACTAAAATGCTCAGACTTTTAGTCGACTAAAACTAGACTAGACTAAAAAGAGTATGAACGTGACTAAAACTAATAAAAACTAAAATGACAGCTTGACACAAAGACTAGACTAAAACTAAAATTAAAACAGGCCGCCAAAAACAACACTACGACCCGAGTAGACTCCCCAGCTCTACTGATGTTTAAACAGTAGACATAAGCTTTTATACAGTTTTGATATGACAGTACAGTAATAACTCTTTCCTGTAAAGCTTTGAAGTTCATTATTAACTTTCTGATATCATCCTGTAAAGGTACGATGACACCAAACGCGAATTAAGCGTTAAGCGCGAGTGATTTACATGTTAAGTCAATGCAAAGACGCGATTAGACGCGCGTGGAAGTCCTGCGGCGCGATTCGCGCGAATGACGCCGAATGGCCAGCGAATTGAGCGCGCGAATATAGCGCTGAAAATCTGAACTTTTGGAGAAATTCGCGTCGCGTTAACCAATCAGGAGCTTGCTCTAGTAGTGACGTGCTACGAACGGAGGCGGACCGTAGAGGCAGAAATCCAAAACAACAATGGAGGACGACGTTATCGGGGCAGCCTGTGGGATACGAAACATCTTCGTCATTTTTCAGAGCCAGGAATCTTAAAAGTTCTTGCTCGAAGGAAAGTGAGTGAGGGGTCGGAAACTCTGGTAAGTTGCAAAAACGCCTTTAAATCTATAGAGTCGTATATATTGAGCCAACTAGCTAGCTAAAGCCTGAGCTAATCTGCCGTACTTTATAACTAGTTTTCCACCGAGTTTATAGAGGATATGTGTTGTTTGTGACTGGTGTAATGTTCAAATGTTAACTTGTATTATAATTTAATAATATAATATGTATATTATATATATTGTCATGACAGAGCTGACTTTTGATGCCAATGAGCCTGGGCACCCCCCCTGTGAAAACCTGCTACTGCAGCTTCCCCTGCCCCATCCACACCTGCTGCTGTATCCACAGGTGTGTACAGGCAATAAATACATATCATATACAATCATTTACAGTAAGCCCTCATAGCCTCTTACATTCAGATACAAACACAACCCTGATGCTTTGTTAATGAGTTGATAATGTTTTTCTGCCTTTTTCATGTGTCATTTAATACAGAGCAACCAAAGAGAAGACCCCAGGAGAGGACCCAGTTCAGAAGCTCTCAGAACACATGCTGTAGCTCCAGGTTCAGAGGATCTTCTCTTGAGTCTGGTCCCTTCTCTGCAGAAGTTACTGTCTTGGACGAAACAATTTGTCAAATTTCAAATACATACATTAATCTATGAAAGCAGCACAGTTCTGCTTCATTTGGAACCCAGTGTATAGTTTTTAAAATGATGCAGCTGTCACAGCAGGGAATAAACCAGAGTCTCTCTGTTCTCCTCTCCTTCACTTTAGGATTCTATTATTCCTGCTCAGAAATAGTGCATCAAGTTTTGTGTATAGTTTCATAATTCCATTTTTTTTTAAATAAATGTTTTATATAATGACCAAAGGTTTTGATGTGTTTGTCACAAACATTTCAATATTTCAGACTGATTTATTTAGAATAAATAGAAGAAAGTTTATAATGTTCAGTATTTAAGACTAGATTACTTATGGTAAACACTTGTTCATTTTTATTATATTCTATTGCAAACACATCTACAATAGTACAGTAAGAAAACAGTTATTTATGATTGGACCAGTGTTGTATTAATGAGAAACAAGCCATGAGTCATAGATTCTTTTTGGAGGCTGGCTCCATTTATTAAAGAAATAAAAACAAATAAGAGATACAACACACTGTTATAAATACAATTCTAAATACGATTTTATAGACATAATACTATATTGACTGTAGGACTGATAACTGTGTTCAGAAGACTGTAGTTGTCCACATATTAATTACTCATAATCACATCAAATAT
Source organism: Perccottus glenii (assembly GCA_024416835.2). Taxonomy (NCBI): domain Eukaryota; kingdom Metazoa; phylum Chordata; class Actinopteri; order Gobiiformes; family Odontobutidae; genus Perccottus; species Perccottus glenii. Next base: position 3,646,001 of record CM044559.2, on the reverse strand, counting down.
TGACTGGAGACAGATGGACAGACTTGAATAGAGCGTCAGTAGTTGCTGTCCTGCGGGAAATCCTCGCACAGACCCGGGACAACAGGTCATCGAACTGGGGCCGGGTCAGTGGGAAGTACCGCTGAAAGCGGCCGTCATCCAGGCGCAGCTCCTGGAGAAGTTTGTGAAACTTACGGAGCTGGGTCCGCCTCTGAAGCATCCGATGTAACCCCGCACAGCGCCGAACGGGTTCACGCCGTTTTTCAGTCCTCCAAAGTAAATAGAGCACTGCTACTTTATCGATAAAATCCATCTCAACCATTCTTTAACAAGACCGGAAGTCAACCCGCCTGGCAGAAGTCCCTCCTATGACGCGAATTCGCGTCTGTTGTTGAGTGAATTTCACGCGCGAATGAAGCGAATTTCACGCGCGAATGAAGCGAGTAAACTCAAAATGTTCAAGCGTACAACTACGCGCGAATAGCGCGATATATTCGCGCAATTCGCGTTTGGTGTGAACGCTGCTTAAGGCCTGGTAGATCTCCTCATTAACTCTCTGGTGTCATTTCTGAGAGGCCTTGGGCTCCTCCTCAGGCTCTGTATTCTTCGATAACAGACACCTGCGTCTTTAGCTAGTCCTTCCTGTGTGTGTGTCTGACATTAAGTTTTTCTCTTTTATATTAATATGTTTAAATGAATAACTAACTGGGTTAAAACACATAACATATAAAATATTACACCACAATTTAGACAAAAATGTCTCTAACGGTTTCCATTGGTTAAAGTAAAGGGAAGTTGAAGAAAATTAAAGTTCTGCAAAGTCTAAACCCAATAAAAATTCTGAAGCAAAGAATGCCCAAATTTAATTAATTGAATCAATACTGTAAAGAATAATAGGCCAAAAAAAAAAAAAACCCCACACAAACAAAAGGGACTGATAATCATACAGGCAGTGATTACTTTCATTGATTGCTTGATTGATTCTACATAGGGGCTCAGTGGTAGAACAGTTGTCCTATAACTAGAAGGTAGGCGGTTTAATTCCCTCTCCCCTGTTCATACTGTTGTTGTGTCCTTGGGCAAGACACTTAACCCACCTTGCCTCCAGTGTCTGCATCACTGGTGTGTGACTGTAGAGGTGACCCACACACATTCACACAGGTGTGAATGTGTGTGGGTCACCCAAGCGCTATATATTTTATTGCCATTTACCATTGCCGCTAATGGTGCTGGATTAAGGTGCTTAATCTGAGTAGGGCTGTGTTTCGATTCAAATTTCAAGAATCGATTCGATTCCGATTCTCAAGATCTCGAATTGATTATCATTATTCGATTCGATCCGATCCGATCTTCGAGATTTAGATAAGTGTTTTTGAAGAAAGCATTTTTTTCCAGCTGTTACCTGAATTAGAGGACTGTAGTTATGCAACATATTGATACTATTATTATAGACATTCAACTGCAAATTAATGGAGTATTGATGGTTGTAAAGAACAATCCCCCTTCCAGAGTGTTGATAGAACTGCTTTCACAAACTTGTACTGGTGTAGACGACAGAGGACGCAGAGGTATATCAGCAGTAGTGCGATGAAAGAACTTTGCGATGTGCCTTACTCAGTGTTGCCAACTTAGCGACTTTGTCGCTATATTTAGCGAGTTTTCAGACCCCTCTAGCGACAAATTTTCAAAAAAGCGACTAGCGACAAATCTAGCGACTTTTTCTGGAGTTATTGGAGACTTTTGGAGACTCTCTTAAGTGAAAGCACACATCGTTCTTAGTCTAATCAATGAGCAGCGGGTGCTGCCGCGGGCCCCACCCCCATCCCAAAGCACTCACAGGCGGCCCAGTCCTCGCAGCAGCCCTCCCAGCTGCAGTCAGAGCAGGAGTTTTCACCCTCCACGTCCTTACTCTCCCAAGAAGGCGTGCAACATTCGGCACGGCAGTTTGAGACCGGCTTGCGAGGCCAGGTAGATTATGTGCGCGAAGCAGCCGACGTGGGTTAGTCCCGTAATCTCAACTGCACGGATCATATTTGCCGCGTTGTCAGTGACTATGGCTGGGTCTTTACTCAGCAGCCCCCACTCCTCCATAGCTTTGGTTAACATTTCAGCTAGACTGACAGAGCGATGGTCCGTTTGAACTTCGGTTGTCTGCAGAACGTAAGACACGAGGTTCCAGAGCTCGTCTATGTAGTGTGCTGTCACACTCATGTAAGATTCCGTAGATACGGATGTCCAGGTGTCACTCGTAATGCCCACCCTCTCTGCGGTCTGAAGCTTACACATTACACCATCTTTTACTGTCTGGTACAGACAGGGTTAGCGTTTCTGGAGTTTTCAAAGCAGCTATGTTCGTTGTTTTAATGTCCTTCCACCACTCGCATGCGTGAATTACGCGGCAAATTAAAATTCACGGGGAAAATTTAGGCCTATTATTAAATCGATCCTCTGAGTTACGAATCGATCTTTAGAAATTAATATGAAAATCGATTCAGAATTGGTATTTTTTAGATCACTGACAAGCAAATCCTTCCATCTAGACTGGCCATTTATATCTCGGTTACATAGACTTTTTCTTTTCTTTTTTTTAAATTTAAAATAAAACCAAGGAGTTTTGTTTAAAAACAATTACATCTTTTAATGCTCACATGTTATAATTGTTTTTTATTGTCTAATAGGATGTGGCAATGATTCTTCATTTACCTGGACACAGAATCCAACAAGAAATGAGACGAGGAAAGGCAACAGACCAGCATGGGCTATTGTTACAGGAAGACCTAGAAAAGACGGGATGGAAAGTTTATTCATGAAAATTGATTCAAGAACATTTGTACAGTATTGTTCAAAATAATAGTACAAAGTAACAGTACAATGTGACTAACCAGAATAATCCAGGTTTTTAGTATATTTTTTATTGCTAAGTGGCAAACAAGTTACCAGTAGGTGCAGTAGATTCTCAGAAAACAAACAAGACCCAGCATTCATGATATGCACGCTCTTAAGGCTGTGCAATTGGACAATTAGTTGAAAGGGGTTTGTTCAAAAAAATAGCAGTGTGGCATTCAATCACTGAGGTCATCAATTCTGTGAAAAAACAGGTGTGAATCAGGTGGCCCCTATTTAAGGATGAAGCCAGCACTTGTTGGCATGCATTTGAAAGCTTGAGGAAAATTGGTTGTTTAAGACATTGTTCAGAAGAACAGCGTACTTTGATTAACAAGGTAATTGGAGTAGGGAAAAACCTATAAAAGAGGTGCAAAAAATTGTAGGCTGTTCAGCTAAAATGATCTCCAATGCCTTAAAATGGAGAGTAAAACCAGAGACACGTGGAAGAAAACGGAAGACAACCATCAAAATGGATATAAGAATAACCATAATGGCAAAGGCTCAGCTCCAGGATGATCAAAGACATCCATCCATCCATCTTCTACCGCTTATCCGGGGCCTGGTCGCGGGGGTTCAGCAGTCTAAGCAGAGACGCCCAGACTTCCCTCTCCCCAGACACTTCCTCCAGCTCTTCTGGAGAGATACCAAGGCGTTCCCAGGCCAACCGAGAGACGTAGTCTCTCCATCGTGTCCGGGTCTTCCCCGGGGTCTCCTCCTGGTGGGACATGCCCGGAACACCTCTCTAGGGAGGCGTCCAGGAGGCATCCGAAACAGAGGCCCGAGCCACCTCAGCTGGCTCCTCTCGATGTGGAAGAGCAGAGGCTCTTCTTTGAGCTCCTGCCAAGTGACAGAGCTCCTTACCCTATCTCTAAGGGAGCGGCCCGCCACCCTGCAGAGAAAGCTCATTTCGACCGCTTGTATCCGGGATCTTGTTCTTTCGGTCATGACCCAAAGCTCATGGCCATAGGTGAGAGTAGGAACGTAGATTGACCTGTAAAGCTCATTCTTTACCACAACAGATGGTCCCTTGACCGCATCACTGCAGAAGCCGCACCGATCCGTCTGTCAATCTCACGCTCCTTCCTTCCCTCACTCACTAGTGGCACAGTGGCAAAGTGGTTAGCACTCCTGCCTCACAGCAAGAAGGTCCGGGTTCGATTCCCATCCAGGGCAGGGCCTTTCTGTGTGGAGTTTGCATGTTCTCCCTGTGTCTGTGTAGGTTTCCTCCGGGTACTCCGGTTTCCCCTACCACTAAAGACATGTACAACAGTTCCCCCCCAAACACACATGGGGCCAGGACTCCCCTGCAAAAGACATTTGTAATCTCAGTGGGACTATCCTGGTTAAGTAAAGGTTAAATAACATAATAAATAAAATAACTTGTGAACAAGACCCCAAGACACTTGAACTCCTCCACTTGAGGCAGGAGCTGTCCACCAACCTGAAGGGAACAATCCACCCTTTTCCGACTGAGAACCATGGTCTCAGACTTGGAGGTGCTGATCCTCATCCCAGCCGCTTCACACTCGGGTGCAAACCGTCCCAGTGCACACTGGCGGTCCTGGCTTTAATGGAGCCAACAGGACAACATCATCTGCAAAAAGCAGAGATGAGATCCTGTGGTCCCCAAACCAGACTCCCTCCGGCCCCTGGCTGCGTCTAGAAATTCTTTCCATAAAGATAATGAACAGGACCGGTGACAAAGGGCAGCCCTGCCGGAGTCCAACATGCACCGGGAAAAGGTCTGACTTACTGCAGGCAATGCGAACCAAGCTCCTGCTACAGCCCTTAGTAAAAGGGCCACGGACCCCATACTCCCAGGGCACCCCCACAGGGCGCCACGAGGGACACAGTCGAATGCCTTCTCCAGAGCCACAAAGCACATGTGGACTGGTTGGGCAAACTCCCATAAACCCTCCAGCACCCTGGAGAGGGTATAGAGCTGGTCCAGTGTTCCACGACCGGAACGAAAACCGCATTGTTCCTCCTGAATCCGAGGTTCAACTATCGGCCGCATTCTCCTCTCCAGTACCTTGGCATAGACTTTCCCAGAGAGGCTGAGGAGTGTGATCCCTCTGTAGTTGGAACACACCCTCCGGTCCCCCTTTTTGAAAAGAGGGACCACCACCCCGGTCTGCCAGTCCAGAAGTACTGTCCCCGACCGCCACGCAATGTTGTAGAGGCGTGTCAACCAAGACAGCCCTACAACATCCAGAGACTTGAGGTACTCAGGGCGTATCTCATCCACCCCCTGTGCCTTGCTACCTCAGTGACTTTTGACTTTGGACGAGTCCACCTCCGAGCCTTCGGCCTCTGTTTCCTCAGTGGAAGATGGTTGGTGGGGTTGAGGAGATCCTCGAAGTATTCCTTCCACCGTCCAACAATGTCCCCAGTTGAAGTCAGCAGATTCCCACCTCCACTGTAAACAGTGTTGCCAGGGCACTGCTTCCCCCTACTGAGGCACCGGACGGTTTGCCAGAATTTCTTCGAGGCCGACCGATTTCCATGGCCTCACCAAACTCCTCCCAGACCCGTGTTTTAGCCTCCACAACCACCCGGGCTGCAGTCCGCTTGGCCTGCCGGTACCTATCAGCTGTCTCAGGAGTCCCACAGGCCAACCAGGCTCGGTAGGTCTCCTTCTTCAGCTTGAAGGCATCCCTTACTTCCGGTGTCCACAACCGGGTTAGGGGGTTGCCGCCACGACAGGCACCGGAGACTTTACGGCCACAGCTTCGAGTGGCCGCATCGACAATGGAGGTGGAGAACATGATCCACTCGGACTTAATGTCTCCAGTAGGGCTGTAGTAATCGAATATTTTGGTAATCGAGTATTCTACCGAATATTTTATCGATTAATCGAGTAATCGGATAAAATGTATTTTTACTTAATTAAAGTGCAATATTAAATATGGAAGAGAAAATAAGACTCTAGGTCTCTTAAAAAGAACAACTACGTTTCATTTTTAAAAAGAAAATTTTAATTATTTTTTTAAATGCATAAAATGCAATGCATACATCAAAAATAAACATTTAGTTATTACCCATTGTTTGTCTGTACATGTACTGTGAACAATAAAAATAAAGTGCATTTAAGTGCCATTCATTTGGGGTTTTAAATAAAGCATTTTCTGAGATGCAAAAACAAATAAAATTAATTACTTTCAAATTACTTTTTAAAGTATCAAAACTAAGGCACACATTAAATTAATAATAATAATACAAAAACACTGCCTTTAAGTCATGCAACTTAACTTTCAGAACTAAAAGTTAAACGTTCTGAACATAAGTCTTCTTGGAATGCTCTCTGAAAACTCAGCTGCTCAGTGGAACATGAAGTAGCTGTCCGCACATCTGTTCATACGAATCTGTGATGATTTACTGAAAAAGAGGAGAAAAAACAAAACAATTATTGATATTTATTACTAAGTAAGCTATAATATCATTATTATACAGCAAGTTCATGGCTGTGTATTTATAAATACTATTCATGGCAATCAAACTAAATACTTGTGAATACTAAAATAATTTGTATTATGGCTGCTCGATATTGAAGAAAAATGTGATATGCGATAACTAACAAGATGCAATGTTCGATATACAATCATGGGATAATGTTAATGATAATGAGTGTGTAAAATAAATTTAAAATGTATATTTAAAAACTGTAAATGATATAACCAACATGCATGTTTTCACATTATAAATAATCTAGTATACTTCATTGTAAAAGCCAATCACAACTTGTTTTTGCAGTAAATTAAGTCCTTTGGTAGCCGTGGCATAGCTAAACTGCTGTTAAATAATCTGTTGGTGTAACCCCTCTGCAAACGCGTGCGGTTTCTTTTAACATAATTGTACTGCCCAACGTGGGTTGTCCATAACATAGTTAACATACTTGATTTAACAGCCTTCATCTTGACTAGCAATCACATTTATTTAATGCTGCATTGAATTTACCTTGTCCAGGGTGACGGTGCTCCGGTCTGAGTAGAGTGGATGTTTTCTGTTGCAGCTGCAGCATGGCCTTCGTACTGTTGTGGTATGCTAGCCTAGCTCGAGCTTGCAATGGACACATACGCCACAATGTTCTCTTTACGTTTTAATATGAAACCCAAACCTTGGACAGTTTGAGTCGTTTTCTCCTGTTTGTTTCTTTGCTCATCGCTATTGTTATCAATCCCTTCCATTTTGCAGCTCGCGCGTGCAGCGCACCCTCAAATCAAAACACTGCTAGTCTGCTAACTCCTTCCGTCTACTTCCGTCTCCTTCCGCTTTGCGGGTGACGTAAACGCGCTGTGTCACATAAAAAAATCATTGCGAAACAAACTGGCGGGAGCTTAAAATAAATTAAAAGAAGCTTGAGGCAGAGGAATTTGCCTCGAATATTTTTTGTAATCGAGTTACTCGAGTTACTCGAGGAATCGTTTCAGCCCTAGTCTCCAGTCTCCCCTGAAATCTGGTCGAAGCTCTGCCAGAGGTGGGAGTTGAAGCTCTCTCTGACAGGGGACTCGGCCAACCGTTCCCAACAGACCCTCACAGTACGTTTGGGTCTGCCAAGTCTGTCCAGCTTTCTCCGGCCTAGGGTGTCCTGGTGCCACATGCACTGATGGACACCCTTATGTTTGAACATGGTGTTCGTTATGGACAAACTGTGACTAGCACAGAAGTCCAATAACAGAACACCACTCGGGTTCAGATCCGGGGGGCCGTTCCTCCCAATCACGCCCCTCCAGGTGTCACTGTCGCTGCCCACATGAGTGTTGAAGTCCCCCAGCAGAACGATGGAGTCCCCGGTTGGAGCACTTTCCAGCACCCCTCCCAGAGACTCCAAGAAGGCCGGGTACTCTGCACTGCCATTTGGCCCGTAAGCACAAAGAACAGTGAGAGACCTATCCCCGACCCGAAGGCGCAGGGATAGGGCTGTGTTGAAAAAATCGATTCACCAATTCTGAATTGATTTTCATATTAATTTCTAAAGATCGATTCGTAACTCAGAGGATCGATTTAATAATAGGCCTAAATTTTCCCCGTGAATTTTAATTTGCCGCGTAATTCACGCATGCGCAGCGAGGTGGAAAGGACATTAAAACAACGAACATAGCTGCTTTGAAAACTCCAGAAACGCTAACCCTGTCTGTACCAGACAGTAAAAGATGGTGTAATGTGTAAGCTTAAGACCGCAGAGAGGGTGGGCATTACGAGTGACACCTGGACATCCGTATCTACGGAATCTTACATGAGTGTGACAGCACACTACATAGACGAGCTCTGGAACCTGGTGTCTTACGTTCTGCAGACAACCGACGTTCAAACGGACCATCGCTCTGTCAGTCTAGCTGAAATGTTAACCAAAGCTATGGAGGAGTGGGGGCTGCTGAGTAAAGACCCAGCCATAGTCACTGACAACGCGGCGAACATGATCCGTGCGGTTGAGATTACGGGACTAACCCACGTCGGCTGCTTCGCGCACATAATCTACCTGGCCTCGCAAGCCGGTCTCAAACTGCCGTGCCGAATGTTGCACGCCTTCTTGGGAGAGTAAGGACGTGGAGGGGTGAAAAACTCCTGCTCTGACTGCAGCTGGGAGGGGCTGCTGCGCGAGGACTGGGCCGCCTGTGAGTGCTTTGGGATGGGGGTGGGGCCCGCGGATTGTTCTTTACAACCATCAATACTCCATTAATTTGCAGTTGAATGTCTATAATAATAGTATCAATATGTTGCATAACTACAGTCCTCTAATTCAGGTAACAGCTGGAAAAAAATGCTTTCTTCAAAAACACTTATCTAAATCTCAAAGATCGGATCGGATCGAATCGAATCGAATAATGATAATCGATTCGAGATCTTGAGAATCGGAATCGAATCGATTCTTGAAATTTGAATCGAAACACAGCCCTACGCAGGGAAGCGACCCTCTCGTTCACCGGGGTGAACTCCAACACATGGCAGCTGAGCCAGGGGGCAATAAGCAAGCCCACACCAGCCCGCCGCCTTTCATCACAGGCAACTCCAGAGTAGTGGAGAGTCCAGCCTCTATCGAGGATTTGGGTTCCAGAGCCCAAGCTGTGCGTGGAGGTGGGGCCGACTATCTCTAGTCGGTATCTCTCAACCTCCCGCACAAGCTCAGGCTCCTTCCCTGCCAGCAAGGTGACATTCCATGTCCCTAGAGGCAGATTCTGTGTCCAGGGATTGGGTCGCCGAGGCCCCTGCCTACGACTGCCACCCAATCCACATTGCACCGACCCCTTACGGTTCCTCCAGCAGGTGGTGGGCCCACGGGAGGTCGGCCCCATGTTGCTCCTTCGGGCTGAGCATACGAGCCCCAACCCCGGGCCTGGCTCCAGGGTGGGGCCCCGGTTGCGCCATACCGGGCGACCTAACGGTCCTTGATTTTTTAATCTCCATAAAGGGTTCTGAACCGCTCTTTGTCTGGCCCATCACCTAGGACCTGTTTGTCTTGGGAGACCCTACCAGGGGCATATAGCCCCGACAACATAGCTCCTAAGATCATTCGGGCACTGAAACCCTTCTACCACGATAAGGTGATGGTTCAAAGAGGGGATCAAAGACAGTCTAGAGTTACCTGTAAGTACTGTGACAGTCAGGAGACATTTGTGTGAAGCTAATCTATTTTCAATAATCCCCCGCAAAGTCCCTCTGTTGAAAAAAAAAAAAAAGGCATGTGCAGAAGAGGTTACCATTTGCCAAAAGAAGAAATGTAAATGAATTGTGGAATGTTGTTAAAGAATCATGGAGTGGAATAACAGCTGAGAGGTGCCACAAGTTGGTGCCACACAGATGTGAAGCAGTTTTAAAAAACTGTGGTCATACAACTTAATATTATTTTAGTGATTCACAGGATTGTTAAATCCTAGAAACAAAAATGTTTGTACAAAATAGTTTTAAGTTTGTACAGTCAATGGCAGACACTGCTATTTTTTTTTAAACACACAACTATTGAAAGGGGTGCCAAATTGCACAGTGCATATCATGAATGCTAGGTCTTGTTTGTTTTCTGAGAATCTACTGCACCTACTGGTAACTTGTTTGCCCCTTAGCAATAAAAAATATACAAAAAACCCTGGATTATTCTGGTTTGTCACATTGTATTGCTATTATTTTGAACAATACTGTATATTCAACACACATTCAGTTTTTCACAGCCAGTGCCGCTCAAGCTGATTTCAAACTGAGATTTAATTTAAGTAATTTAACAGTTTAATGGTGACAGCCTTTCCATTCCTTTTATGGAGCTACACAAAGCATTTTCCTCGTCACATATAAACATATGGGTGTATTATAAGAGCAGCCCTACGGCCCTGACTGGCTCACTGACCAATCAGGAACGAGAACCAAGCTGCTAGTGTCAAGGAGGGGAAAGAATGAATGTATTATTAAAAATGGATAGGTGACCACCCTCTTGCCTTGAAGCAAATTTAATTAGTGGCCACTAGAGCTGGGCGATTTTTTCCCCTAAAAAAATCTGCGATTTTTTTTATAAAAAACTCGATTTACGATTCACGATTCGATTACCCCCCCCCATTTAAAACAAAATAACTGTGAACTGTAAATATATTTTAAATGTATATATTTATTGTATTTAATTAAAGTGCATCAACATAAACAAAATGGCTAAGGCAAACCTTTGTTTCTCTAACTGAAAAGTCACTGTGCAAGGGTGCAACAAAGATTGTCAAACAGCTATATTTATACAAATACAGTATAAATAATTTGGATAATAAAACAACAACAAATTCTGAGGTAACTCTTAGTTGAAAGATTGTCAAACAGCTATATTTATACAAATACAGTATAAATAATAAAACAACAAAATCCTGAGGTAACTCTTAGTTGAAAGATTGTCAAACAGCTATATTTATACAAATACAGTATAAATAATTTGGATAATAAAACAACAAAAAATCCTGAGGTAACTCTTAGTTGAATTGAACATGTAAACAGTAACACCATTCACCATAAAAAATGAAATTGCATGTTAGTGGCGTTAGCGCTAGCACGGTGCTAGCGCTAACGCCACTAATATGGTTTTCTTTTCGGAGAAGGCAACACTTCTCCCACTCAGCCGCATGTTTACGCTTTAAATGCTGAAACAGATTTGTCGTGCTGCTACCAGCAACAACAACAGCCTTAAGACATAGTTTGCATCGAGGTGTTGTCTGTTTGTTCCTCATCAGATGCCGTAAATCCATACCAATTCCACACGACTGAAGTGGAAGAGCCTTTTTTTGGAAGGAGCTGCTCTCTTTCGCCAGCTGTTTCTGCCATGTTGTTTGACTGTTTGTGTATGTATGCGCTGATCTCGGGGGAGGGGCAGAGGCCCGCGCCGCAGAGAGTGTGCTACAGAAACCCTGAAGGAACATTATTTTGGCGAATGCAAAATGTATGTATTATACGCTATACTGAAGAGGGGGAGAAAAAAATCTAAAAAATCGATTTTTTGAAAATATGAATCGATTTGACCTACCAACTCGATTTTTAAATCAAATCGATTTTTTTCCCAGCCCTAGTGGCCACTCGACTTATTGCAGCAAAAAAAACACCTACAGATCAGAAAGGATTTTCCCCACAGAGCGCAATGTAAAAACGTCCGGTATTTGGCTGACAGGACACCTACAGCTACCAAAATGGTCGGGTTGTGTAGTGTTTACTACCTATTTTCATGTCATGTTTTTTCTGTTTAAAAAAATTATATTCGCACCCATTGGTCTGGATAAAAGACAAAAACGCATGCAATAGGAGTCCCGTAGTGCGCCTGCTCTATGGGCCGCACAACACGGAAGTAAAAAACTTTTTGGCCTTCCTGCGCCAATGAGCAACTTCCATTGAAAATAATGGGCGGCCATGTTTTATTTTTATCTCTCTCAGTTCTAATAGGTCCATGGGGGAAAGACATGTCGTCACAAGCGGCGGCTGACTGCAGCTCAATAGTACAGCAAACTAGCGAGCCTGTCAAAAGATTAATAGACTCCATAATATTTATTTTAATGCAGCATTTAAACATAGACTACACACTTCTGTTGTTGTTTGTGCGTATCTGCTGTTTATTCAGTCTCTGGTGCTGTTTGTTTTGCAGGAGTTTAGTGTAACCTACTTTTGTGTTTATAAGTATAAATACTGTATATACATAAATGGAAACTTTCAACTGGCCACTTGTCACTGAAAGGTTTAATAGCTTAATTGTATTTAACTATTTTCTCTTATGATGATGAATATTTATCCATTATCCATTATTATTATCTGCATTTACTAATGAATGCTATGGTCAGGCAGAAGGCCACTGTTAAATCCACACAGAATCGGTCTGCAAACTGGTACATCTCACTGTGCACTGTATCTATTAAATACTAAAACTGCTGTCAAATGACAGAAACCCCATGCATACCACTCACCTAAGATGCCTGTTCCCAGAATGGTTGCGATAGTAAGGAAATCTGTGGAGAAAACAAGAGATTCTTAAAATCAATCTCGGCTATGAAAGTCCTTTTAACAGGGAGCATGTCAAAAGAAAAGCAGTGATTTTTGTGCTTAAATTTAGCTGCTTTTCAAGTTTAATCCCAGTTAAAAACATTTATGAGCTGTATGTCATTATTGACCCCAAAGCTCAAATCCAAACTAACATCCTACTGTACATGGTACATACTGCATTAGGAGAAGCACCAAATCTGTGAAAAAAAAAAAAAAATCCTATTCAAAATAGTAGCCCATGTACTGCCAACAACAAAGACTACATGACAGATTTTATTTTTGATAATGACAGTGTTGTTTTTTACTTTAAACTGATTTCTCACTGTTGATTTCAATTGTCAACATGGTGATGGATGCAGAGAGAAATGCTCTAACAAAATGTGAGCTGGAAATATGCTGAAAAAAATCTTAGCGCTAGAGCACCAAGTTTGAACAACATTCTTGCAGCATAATCTGCAAAAGAATGTATTAAAAATGCTCACATTAGCATACAGGTTTAGAAGCTTATTTTTTTGTTAAGGCAAGGTAATTACGTGTTTGTCTAGTTCTGATGAAACATCATGAGTCCCTTTATCAATAATGTGAGAAGCAGAATATAAGGCTTTCTCGTTTTCATTTGTGTTAATCATGGATGTCTGTTTACCTGTACCAGTGTCACATGAATAACAGCAACAGGAAAAGTGTGGAGTAGTCCAGTGAGTGCACTAGATGGTCTACATGCACTACAGAGAGTTAGGGGTTTAAACTGAGCTCATACAGAGCCAAAAACGACTTTAGAGTTAAATAAACCTAGAACTTAATCTTTTCAGGTGTGAGAGAAACACATCTAATAATTTTAACATTGTATAAATGTGTGTACTTTTGAGATCCCTTGTTTTTTTTTTGTCTTACTTCTACCCTAATCGTCAACGCCTTTAGTTTAAAATCACAGTTCAGGCTCATCAGGCAAAATTATCATTGATTGATTCATACATTAATTTTTTGACGCTTATCTTATTATCACAATATAGAAAACATTTAGAGCCATCAGAAAAACATGTAATAGCCTTGTTCCACTGGGTCATAGGTCACAGTAGGAGTCAGTTTGGGTCACCCCTCAAAAGCTTGTGTTTCCACTGAGCTGTGTCCAGAAAGACGTCTGCCACAGAAACAGTGGCATGACACAAGAAACACAAAAGGCATTTCAATACAAGATATAAATCAGATTAATGTGGACTTTAAAAACATGGATTTAATATAAAGAAGTTGATAAATCCTGATGTGTAGAGATTTTTCCAGTTTATTCACAGATTTCTGGACTTTAAATTCAAAGGGCTGTGGAAGTGTCCTAGATTTTAGGGACTCGCACTGTATTCAATGTAGACAACTGTTTTATTTCATGAAGCGGGAGAAGCGGTGGTTTAAAACCAGAAACAGCTGTGGCTAATAAACGAAAGCTAAAAAAATAAACCATTTAGCATGTTTAAGTTGTAAAATAAGACATTGAATTGCTTTATTTGCAGAAAAATATTATTTTTCATTCCTTCTGCTCCACCTTTGTGAACCGCACACTTGGGACTGAGGGCTGGCTCTTAACCTATTTCTGGTCACACCAGTGCCTTTGTTTCCACACTCACTCTGTCTCTCATCACCTGATGGTTTTATTAACGAGCAGCTCAGTTCTGAGTCACATTCAAATCCATCACTGCAGACCTCCAATCATCTCTAGAAATGAGCTGTCATCTGAAATCAGCCGCATCATTTGTCACTGCTTATCAATCTCTCTGTGTCCTGTCTCTTTGAAGAACACTAAAAGACATACGGCGTCAGTAATTACAAGTGTCACTATAATGGGTTTCATATTGTCTGTCCTCTCACTGGTGCTGGGCCATGGAGCACAACTCCATCATTTCAGACAAACGTGTGGACATGAACAGGTGTGATGACAGGTGGATAGAGCCCTGCTCAACTTTAGGGTTGGACAATATTGGGAAATGATGCAATATAATGTAGTGACATTTTGCAGTGACAATTTCATTTGTGTTTTCCTTGGACACAGCTAGTTATAAAAGGAATGCAGTGTCCCAGACTAACTTGCACTGGCCACATCTGTGCATTTAACTTTTTGTCAATTGTTTATACTCACAAAATGTGAATTCCTGACACTTCCAATACCATCTTGCAACTGTTAACCCAATATAAATGTGTAATAAGGAAATCCATAAATCTACAGACTGAAATATAGTCTTGCACACGGGTTTATGATATCAAAGTGTGAGGAAAATGCAGCCTATTCAAAAGTGAGAGGAAATATTACTAAATAAATTTGGACTTCAATCTCAAAAATGAATGACAAACTCTGAACAAAAGCTGGGAATAAGTATGTTCTACACCAGAGCCACAATATAACTCTTGTGTCTGATATGAAGTATGCGCACACATACAGTCAAGAGCCTTCTTTATTTCTACCGGGATATCCTTCCATGTTTGTCCCAGTGTGTCCTCGGGGCATGTCGCTCCTGTTTCTAACATTATGGCGGATAATGGTTTCAAACAGCGTGCATTTGTGCTGACAAACTATTTCTCGATGGAAATCCTGCGGGAACATGCCCTGAGCTGTGAGGACGGGTTGTGCAGCTCAGCGGGGTGTTTGAGGCTAAACAAGCTGATGTGTGTTGGTACTCACAGCACTGCAGGTAAATAAAGCGTAACTTCCACTGTCTGTCCTGGTTTTTCCGGGTGATTTTAATAGACAGAGGCTCGATTTCGAGCTCGGGAACGGGGCAGGTGTCTGAGTCAAGGGTTAGCTCCTCTGCAGCGGTCGCCATCATTTTCATTAGCCTCCTCCACTATGCTCGCGCTCAGTCCGTAGCCCCGCCCTCTCCATCCACACAGGGACGCGCGCGGGGCTGTGGATGATGCTCGTGCGCTACGGTGGTCGGTGAGCTACGGAGAAAATTGACGCGCCTTTTACTAAAAAAATTGGAGATAAACTAGATTTCTAATTAAAAGATCATCATCACTTTATAATATTTATAATTTATGCCAAAGAGGAGTAAAAAAACAACCTATGATTTAATTTATTTATTCTTTGCAGATGACTTGTGAAGCACTTTAGTAGGCTCTAGTCTGAGGTACAGATCATTTCTGAGGACAATAACTGATGAACCTATTTTCTACAGCATAGATAGACTTGGTCTTCCTTTCCTGGGGCGGTCCTCCTGAGAGCCAGTTTCAACAAAGCTAATAATGTTTTTGTGACTGCACTTGAGGATACATTCATTTGAAAACTTCCAGATTGACTGACCTTCATGTCTTAAAATAATGATGGACTGTTGTTTCTCTTTACTTAGTTGAGTGGTTGCCATTATATGGATTATAACATTAGTCACGTGTACTAACCCTACGTCTGCACAACACAACTAATGGTCTCAAACACATTAAGAAGGCAAGAAATTCCACGAGAAGTTAGGTCTTGACAAGACATGCCTGTGATTTGGTGGTGTCTCCCTGGGGTCTCCAGACGGTTTTGGATGGCTTTTTGGGACCTTCTTTTGAGCCCCTACAGCGGGTGGAGGTTTGTTTGCTGTCCTTCAAGACCGTCCTTCTGTTTGCACTATCCTCCGGCAAGAAGGCAGGGGACCTGTGCGTTTGGTCTGTTTACCCTTTGTGCATGTTGCTCAGCGAGGATGGGTGCCTGGTTCATCTTTGGTCCAACCTGGATTTTCAGCCGAAGGTTATCATCTCAACTTTCTGGTCTATGATGATCAGGATCACGCTGAATAATAGCATAGAATGTGTTCAGTTTTATTGGTAATTAACCCCACACGGGTTTTAATATGGTTTTATTTTGACCTTTTGTTCTTGACCTCAGTTTCTTTTCTTTTGGTTTATTACGTTATGCACATTTACATTTTTAGTTATTGAAATTAATGAACTCAGCTCAAAGGATCATTAGCTGCACTCTGCCCTCCCCGGAGGAGATCTCCAGCTCCTGGTGCATCAAGAGACATCATTCCATTCTGTCAGACTCCCACCACCCAGCCCACCACATACTATTTGATCTGTTGCCCTCAGGCAGGCACCTCAGATTGATTAAGAGTCAAACTTCTAAATTCAAGAACAGTTTCTTTCCATGGGCCATAAGAACACTAAATAAGTAAACTACTGATTAACTATTTATGGTCATGTTATTTTTTTATATTTTTATATTTTCTGTACTTTTAGCTATTTATTATGTAATGTTTACTATATCTATAAACAATGCATTATATGTTTTTAAAATTGCACTAAGGGGTGTTGCATTGTAATTTTGTTGTATTACAATACAAGGATAAGTCTGTGAAGGTTCTCAGTCATCCAGGTCATCTTGAAGAAAAGGTTACAGCTCCAAGCGTCTGGTCTCAGTTTTCAAGGTGAAAACATTTTGTCTCTAATTCCAAGATACTTTATCAATTCTGTGATCAACTGGTAAGAGAGCTTATAAGCTCTGCAGACTCCCCCTCTCTATGCAGTTAAGCTAAATGTAAATGTGTTCTTATTGCTGTTTATTCAGGTCCGGTCACGCTCCCCATTCTCCCCAGACGCACCAACTAAACCAGAAAGGACCTAATAAGGGAGATAATCAAGTGCATGTCCAGTGAGTGTTTATGAGGAAAAAAGCTGTGATGTTAAAACAATGCCAGTCAGCACAATCAAAAGTCAGTGTTAGGCACGATGAAGGATGCGTAACAACTTAATATCATCCTCAGAGTTTTAACCCAGAGGACACGTTTATAATGCCTTGCTCTTATTATTTCTGTGTGAGAAGTAAATGAGCTTTAGATAATATAAGGGACTTTTAATGGACACATTGGACCAGGAGAATATCTTTGGACCATCTGGTGAAAGAGTAACAGTGTCATTTGTTTGGGCTCCTCTGTTTTTGGTCATAGTGCTACCGAGCAACAGATCAGGTTTAGATCCAGGTAAGTTCAGGTTTAACTGAGTTTGCACTGTGTGATTGTAGAGGTGTGCTTGGTGAAGGTTGGAGAGGCCATAGGAGCAAAATGAGTCTGCCCCAAGGCAGCTGTGCCCACAAATGTAGTCAGTGTGTGACTGTGGAGTGAATGAATAATGGACATAAATCCAATCCATTATTTTTATTATATACTTTACTACTTTCTATAAAACAATGAAGAGGATATGAACCACTACTTTAAAAGTTTATTTACTTGCACAATATGTATGTATGAGTCTTATGATTCATTCATTTTCATAATTCATTTAAAATAATCTTTTACTGTATAATAACTTTTACAGTTTTACATGTTATATGAAAACTATTTACACTTAGTGTAAAACCTCAAGAATTACATTAGAGGCCGTGAGTTTTTAAATGAGTCTGGTCCTCAGTGTGAGGAAATAAAAATGACTTAAAATGTACACAGCCAGCTTTTGTCTTTTTCTTGCTAAGTGGAGGCACCACCATTTAATAAAAATCCTAAAAGAAGTTGTATCCTGTCTTTTGCAATCAAATTTAAAACTCAAGCGTACCCAGGGCCCCGCCCATTGTACCTCCACCTTATTAACGTAGTAGTTAAAGTGGCACTCCGTAACTCTTAGCCACTAGATGGCGTAGATCCTAGTCCGTTTTGTTTTTATTATTCTAGGTTTGACACAGAAGCTGAAAATGTATTTTATTGCTTAAAACACACATCAAAAAAGACAAAACCATGCCAGAAAAATCCTGCATAAAACATTGTCGTGCACTGATTTAAAACATTGTATAATCTAAGTATAATTTAACATTAAAAGGGAACATTTGCTTGTTTAACATCAAATACAGAAAAAAAAGAGCAGTAACAGCCTCAGTGTTAGTCTGCAACGTTGACAGAACTTTGTGCAAATGTCACAATACTGCAGTTTCATCAGTATCCATCAGTTCCTGCCGACCACATACTGTACACTGCAACAGTTTGTACTCTATGTTTGTTACCTTTGCATAACAATCAGATTTTATAAAAATTACACCCATGAATAATCAAGTCCAATCTCTTGCTCCACATATAAAACATTATTCATGCCAAACAGACACATCTACACTGAGTCTTTAACATGCAAACACAATGACATGGAAAAAACATTCATGCTATAAAGCAGCCCTCTTTTTATTAGCAGAAATGCAAAACACCAGAAACAACCAAATTCTTAAGAGGAAAAATAAATAAAAATACAAATCTGAATTAACTGTGGACTTTGGGGGTTTGTTTCCATGATTTCTGTTCAAACATGTGGCTGTCCTTGTTGAAGTGTGTAAGGTGATTATTTCTTTCATACTGGTTTACCAAGATTATAACGGCTCAACTCAAATCTACCAAATGCATTTTTATGTGAAGTCAAACATTTTTTTTCTTCAAATAGAAGGCACGTCTTTGAAAGCAATGTGTTTACTGTGTTTTTGTTAAATAAAAAAAAGCATTATTTTAGTTTGATTTTACTGGAAATAAAGGTGGTACAAATGATCAATTTATATCACAAAATCTAATTCACTACAAATTTGGACGTAAAAAAGCGATCATAAAAAGAGCATTTATCAAAATACAAACAGAATCCTCACTATTGCTTTTCGTCCAATGCAAAAATCATTCTTTGACAAAACTTGCAAAGTGCATTTACATTTCAAAATATACAAAACCAGCTTCAGCTGTGACCCCCACCATCATGCTACCATCTTTAAAAAAATGGAAAATAATTTACCACATCACTTTTGACACAACTATTCTAACACACACCATGCCTAACTACAGATGGCTTCAAACCAAACCCCTGTTCACCAAACTGCCCACCCTGCTCTGTCAGACTTAGGCTAAGTGCAAAAGCGTTTGTAAGACGCAGAAACTTAAGTTGATGTTAAATATGACTGTGCTGTGAAAACACATGGTGCACTTGTGTTCTTTAAGATGCAGAGAATTATAGTAACAAGCAAAAATAAAATTACCAATGAGGTAAATCTTCTGTATTGCTTTTTCTGGTAGTAATTCATTAAATGTTTATTGCTTAGTAGGTTTCTGCTCAGTTTAAATAGTCAACGATAAGTTACTGACAGAAGAGTACAGAAACTTTTCAAGATGCCCAATTACAATAAATAATGCAACAGAAAACCACTGCCTGCTTTTATTGCTTAAAGCTCTCATTAACCCATGTCAATAAACTAAAAGTAGGCATCTGGGCAGAGTTTTATGTTGGCGTTTTTTGATTTTAAACATCTTTAATGATAGAACTACATCCTGATGCCTGATGTATTTTAGTACACAATGATTGAGAGCTTTCATCATCCTGTAATTATATGAAAACTTTGCAGCTTCACATTTCACACAGTGCTGTCCTCTGGGAATCGTCATTTGAATAAAGTCAAAAAAACATGTTGCAAATGTATATTCTTTAATTAAAGAGCTGTTTATTTATTGCTCTAATATGAATGCGAAGCCATTAGGTGCTTGTTAGGTGACAGGGTTAAAAAACGCATATTCCTTCTATTGCTCCTTTTATAAAAATAACTGTCACATTAAGAATAACTTGTACAGAATGCAAACAGTTAATAGCTTATTCCACTAAAAGCCACTGTGCAATGTTTAGTGTGAAATGGCTTGGATGTTCCAAAAAACACGTCATGTGCCTTTTGGTTTGGCAGACTAAGTTCTTTTCCATCTAGAATATAAATAAAGAATCTTCTTTCTTCTAACCAATCTTCTAACCAATTGCCACATTTAACTTCAAAATTCATCTCAGCTGAACAGTGTGTACGAACATAGAATCTTAATATTAGTTGTTATAAGGATAGAAATCTTGTCATTGCTGTTTTACAGAACATAGTGCAAACAGGAAAGAGCTGCCTATTTTAGAGCTATTGTGCAATGTATACATCAGTACAATTATCTGTAAAAGGTTTCACAATTTGAATAAAATATAGGTTTTGGAAGCTTATTGACAAATCCCTGTTGGAATAAATATTGCGGTGCACTTTGTTGCACATAATTGATATTAGGTACCCTGGTATGTACATAATTTATGGCTCATAATGTGTCGCCTCAATCTCTTTCTCTTCTGATTAGAATGTTTGGTGTTTTTTGAGGGAACCTGACAAACGTTTCTATCAACTTATACAATTAGAATTATCTTTGCATCATTTTTTGTCACTGGGGTAATTTTCAAACAGTTCCAGGCCAAAACAGACGAGGCGTTTGGCCGAGCGGATGGCCTGAAGGATGAGGGACAGAGACTGGTTCCTGGTGCTGTAGCAGAGGACTTCCTGCTCCGATGACTGGGCTGGGACTGCTCTGCTGCTGTTACAGTGCAGGATGGCATCCTCGGAGAACCTGAGGATAGAAAACTGAGGCATGCTCCCAGGAAGGCTGTACAACAGGTTCCTGAAAAGGAAATAAGAACAGTTACGTATGTGACATCACAGCTGTTTATTAAAACTGTTCTTTAGGTAGTAACAAATTGAAAAAAATAAAATTTGAAGTAAAAAAAACAAAACAGAAATTAATAAAGGACTTTTGATATGTAAAAAAAGATCAATACTTCTACAAGGTATTATAGTCTTGTGTAATTGGTCTATGATTGAACAGAAAAAATATATAATAATCTCATAATCTCATTCTCAGGATGTTAAGTAAAAGCCCACGTTCCCACATACAGCCCACTTACATTTTTATATTTAGCACACCTGGGCTGGAGAGAAGTGTTTGGTCATAGTCAAGTTACAGAAGTTAGACTCAAGCTTTAGGTCCAACTGAAAAGTTTGTGGTTTATGTAGGACACTGAACCCTAGCCGCCTTGCCTCCACTGTCTGATGCTGGTGTGAACGTGCTTGGGGGCTTGAATAGATGATTGAAGTGAAGGGCTTTCAGTGGCAGCATTGCAAGAAAAGCATTTAATATTCTAGTGCTACAATTCCAGCTGACTCTTACTACATGTTATGCAAGCAAGGGCATAATGTGTACAATTGATGTGTACAGTATTGTTCAAAATAATAGCAGTACAATGTGACTACCCAGAATATTCCAGGTTTTTAGTATATTTTTTATTGCTAAATGGCAGACAAGGGCGGCAGTAGCTCAGTGGTAGAGCGGCCGTCCTTCAACCGGAAGGTAGTAGGTTCGATTCCCGCTCTCCCCACAGTTCATACTGTCGTTGTGTCCTTGGGCAAGACACTTAACCCACCTTGCCTCGTATGAATGTGTGTGAATGTATTTGGTGATGGTCGGAGAGTCCGTAGGCGCAGAATGGCTGCCACGTCTCTGTCAGTCTGCCCCAGGGCAGCTGTGGCTACAGTTGTAGCTTACTAATACCAGAGTGTGACTGTGGAGTGAATGAATAATTGATATGTAAAGCGTCCTTGAGCTCTGGAAAGGCGCTATATAAATAAAACTATATATATATATATATATAAGTTACCAGTAGCGCAGTAGATTCTCAGAAAAAAAAACAAGACCCAGCATTCATGATATGCACGCTCTTAAGACTGTGCAATTGGGCAATTAAAAAAGTTGAAAGGGGTGTGTTAAATAAAATAGCAGTGTGGCATTCAATCACTGAGGTCATCAATTTTGTGAAAAAACAGGTGTGGATCAGGTGGCCCCTATTTAAGGATGAAGCCAGCAGCACTTGTTGAACATTTGAAAGCCTGAGGAAAATGGGTCGTTTAAGACATTGTTCAGAAGAACAGCGTACTTTGATTCAAAAGTTGATTGGAAAGGGGAAAACTAACTAGTCTAACAGCTAAAAAGATATCCAATGCCTTAAAATGGAGAGCAAAACCAGAGAGACGTGAAAGAAAACAGAAGACAACCATTAAAATGGACCGAAGAATAACCAGAATGACAAAGACTCAGCCAATGATCAGCTCCAGGATGATCAAAGACAGTCTGGAGTTACCTGTAAGTACTGTGACAGTTGAAGATGTCTGTGTGAAGCTAATCTATTTTCAAGAATCCCCCACAAACTCCCTCTGTTTTAAAAAAAAAAAAAGGCACGTGCAGAAGAGGTTACAATTTGCCAAAGAACAGATGAACTGGCCTAAAGAGAAATGGAGGAACATTTTGTGACTGATGAGAGTAAAATTGTTCTTTTTGGGTCCAAGGGCCACAGACAGTTTGTGAGACAACCTCGAACTCTGAATTAAAGCCACATTATCATGATATGGGCATGTTTCTCCTACTATGGTGTTGGGCCTATTTATCACATACCAGGGATCATGGATCAGTTTGCATTTGTCAAAATACTTGAAGAGGTCCTGTTGCCTTTTGCTGAAGAGGACATGGCCTTGAAATGTTTGTTTCAACAAGACAATGACCCCAAACACACAAGTAAACAAGCAAAGTCTGGGTTCCAAACCAACATAATTAATGTTATGGAGTGGCCAGTGTTAGAACTTTGCAGTATGTTAGAACTTTGCAGTAAGTAAAAGTTGTCAAATTGTATATGACCAAAAAAGGCCAACAAGCCTTTGCTAGGAAAGGGTCATTAATATTGTATGTGTGTAATTAACTGTCATGTAGCTGCACTCAGCCAGACATGTCAAGCCCAAGTGTTTATCTTAACTCACAGTTACTGTGTTTAGGTTAGGTGCAGCAAGATAACACTTAAATGTACTGGTTTTTGTAACTAACTGCCAAACTCCGCCCTGCGTGGTTGGGGGGAGGCAGACTGTGTTTATGTTTCAATAAAACCAGGGAGAATTCAGGTGGCCAGTTGGAGATTCTGTAGACTGAGCACTACAGAGGTGGAACGAGCAGTCAATGCCCCACATGCCATTCTCCCCATCGATGTAAAAACTTAAGTTAAGCCTGACTTCAATTATTTAATTCATAAATGGGTTGAAGGTTGATCTCCAGAGAAATCTGATAGTCTCTACACTGTTTTGTGTATTGATTCCTTGACAGCCAGCCCAATCCCCGGACCTTAATCCAATCAAGAAGCTGTTTCTGAAGCAAAACCAAGAAATGTAAATGAATTGTAGAATGTTGTTAATGAATCATGGAGTGGAAAAACAGCTGAGAGGTGCCACAAGTTGGTGCCACAAAGATGTGAAGCAGTTTAAAAAAAACTTTGGTCATACAACTAAATATTAGTTTAGTGATTCACAGGATTGTTAAATCCTAGAAACAAAAATGTTTGTACAAAATAGTTTTGAGTTATTACAGTCAACGGCAGACACTGCTATTTTTTTTTTAACACACCCCTTTCAACTAATTGCCCAATTGCACAACCTTAAGAGCGTGCACATCATGAATGATGGGTCTTGTTTTTTTTCTGAGAATCTACTGCACGTACTGGTAACTTGTTTGCCCCTTAGCAATAAAAAATATATTAAAAACCTGTATTTTTCTGGTTAGTCACATTGTACTGCTATTATTTTGAATAATACTGTATATTCATCAGGACATCACAGGCTGTGGTTTTATACACAAAGCCAAGAACCGATTCTGACTAAAGTTCTGTGTTTATATGCCTTGGGGCACTGAAGTGAGCTAAACCAAGTCAAATGTATTTCTTTTTTTAAATTTTCTTATAGAAGCAACAACCTTGCTAATGCACAGAACAATTTCAAACATATCAATTTGTTATAACAAAACCTAAAACTATTCAACATTTGCAGTCTTACAGGATCTAAACTGAGGGTGGGGGCATGTGGCTCAAAACTCAAAATATGGGACTAGCCAGGACTCTAGCGCTAAGGTCACTTCTAGACTACACTTCTAGACTAAAGCACCACATAAGCTGAGGTCGACATCTGCCCTGCAACCTCTAAGGACATATGTGGGTGGACAAGACAAAATACTTTTCAGAGTGAAAAAACTACTGTTAAATGTTCAGTTTGGTTAATCCAATACCAATGTCCCAATCTCTGCATTGACCTGTCCAGGGATCTCAACTTTGTCCCCTACAATGGTGAACGTTGATCTCCCACTCTCAGTTAACTCTTCTGTTTCCATGTTTTTTTTACCTGGGTCTTCCTGCTGAGCATTCTGCATGTGAATTTTGCATGGCCTAAGAAGTGTCTTGCTTGCACCAAAGTACTGCAGCACACATGGCTAAGGATTTTTTAAGCTCAGTGCAACAGGATTACTGTAAAAATAGACATTGTAAACAAGACTGGTATCATTAAACAGTGGGTTCATATGGAGCTGTATCAATTAAATGTTGTGGGTTGATTCAAAGAAAGTAACCTTTGCTTGGAACTAATGTTTTGATAATGCTTTATCTCCACTTTCTCTGGAGAATAAAGTTTCACTCGGCTCTAGCTCAGAGTGAACTGATCAGCATGAGAGACTAAGCGCTTCATAGAGCAGCCAGTACAGAACAGACATGGAGGACAGTTCAATGCAGTAAACACATAAACATAAATCACCATCGCAAAATCCAACACCCAGATGTTAGATTATATCTATGGCTCATTTGGAAACCTAATTAGTCTATGGAGCTGTGCCATAGTCTCCTTAATGTGTGGGAAACACTGGGTACTTGGAGGATTTTCCCAGATGTTTCTTTAGGTTATACAGTATCTACACAGTTGGAGTCTTAAGCTTTGTTATGCAGCTCAATGTTCTTCCCTCAGTGCTGCCCGACTGGGATTCCAAACCAGTCAAAGAGAATGCAGGAACAACAGCCTCTTGGCCCATTGTGTGCAGAAGGAATAGTGTTCTTTAACCTGTGACATTCAAGTCCCCCTGACACAGAGTGGTCTTCTTATCAGCGTCGCACAAAAAAAAACTATTCGCCTGTGGTCACTCCGCTCACCCAGTTTCTACTGTCCATTATCAAATAAAGGCAAAAAGGCACCTTTGTGAAGTTGGCCCCCCATCAAACACGATTGACTCTTGTAGCAGATCGGTCTTCAAATTCATCACGGATTAACTTTCCTGTCACTTTCATCATTGCCAGAGGCCTTCAGAGACAAGCTTGTATCTGAAGCCTGGAGAAGACTTGGTTAACACTGTTTTTTTTCAGATAAAAGGACAGCCAAAGTGTTTTGTTAAGGACGGGAAATGTTATTAATGACTTTGTTTTTGCTTTTATAAGAAGTGGAACCTGGGTTTACCAGTTACCAGGTCAAAGGTTACTCAGGACCAGGACAGAACCCTGGCGCCATGCCAAATAATCGTAAATTCTTTGAGATGTTTATTCAGCTTTCCCCAGAACATTAACGTTCCACCGATGGACATGTGTTACATCTGTATGTAACATCTGTGTGTTCTACCGGCAGGAGGGATGGGGGTGTGTCTGGTCTTGGTTCCTGATTGGCTGCCGCTAACTAATGTCTGTGTTCCACCTGCAGGAGGAATGGGTGTGTCTGATCACGGATACTGATTGGCTGCTACCCTTTATAAGGAGGAAGTTGATGCCGGCTGGGGAGCTGCTGCTTCGCTCCGTGTTTCTGTCTGGGCTCCGTCTCCTGTTTGCTGCTGTCGATGCCAGGGGCAGCTTAGACGTTTCAGCTCCTTGTTTATTTTCTCAGTTAGTTCTTTTAGGTGATGGGCGCGGTGGTCCTGTTTTAACGATTTGTTATTTTACTTTAAGGGTTAGGATTGGTTAGGCAGGGACAGGGGAGGCCAGTCGGGTACGACGGTCCAATGGCGGGCTGGCTCGGCTTGTTTCCCTCTTTTGTTCATTTCGGCCGACCCATCACCGCCTTTTTGTTCTCCTTTTAATTCTTATGTTAAATAGACAGTTTGAGCTTTAGTGGTGTATGGCTTTTTGGTTTGTCCCAAATCCTCTGTTTAATTAATAAATTGTGGTTTTGTGTTGCCTTACACTTTGTGTGGTGTGAAATTATGTTAAGGTCCCTTTTGTTTAGCGGGGTTCGTAACACATGTGGAATGTCTTTGAAAATAGACTTCTACAATGGTCAAACACTACCCCTGGTGGCCAAATGAACGAATGACTCTGACTTCTCACCAAAGGACATTTCGTGTTTATTCCATTAAAAGAAAATGTATTGAGATATTGTGTTTATACCGTTCTTTTCAGGACGTGGAGTTGTGACCAAATAACTTCTTATCCCATTTTGTTTGTAGTTTCCGTTTTTGTTTTAATGAGATGTAAAGAATATGTTGCCATGATATTTGTACTATGTGCATTTTCTCTTTACAATTCTACCGTACAAAGGTTTTGTGTGTTTGATGAAAAACCAAGAACATTACGAAGCAAGGAATGTTTTAACATAGTTTAACTCAGTTTAAATTTTCCAAAGCGACTCCCCTTTTGCCGGAAGAGAGCGTGAGACACGCCCCCACGCTCAGGTATAAGACAGGCACCCGTCCAAAAATCTCTCTCTTCTCTGCTTTCTCTTCGCACCTAGCTTCCTGTTCCGTAGTTTAGTTCCCCTTTGTCTTAGCATTAGCTTTCATTTTTCTTTCTTTTACACGCACCACGTGCTAAACGTGGAGTTTCTCTAAGTTCATACAAACTTAGAAGTTCTTCTAGAACAACCGTGAACAGTGCCTCCGTTCCTTCCACCAACAGAAATTATTTTTGAATTTTATTTTGCAAACGACCATGACCATAGTCCTCATGACCATCTATGGTCATGAGCTTTGGGTCATGACCGAAAGAACAAGATCCTGGATACAAGCGGCCGAAATGGGCTTTCTCCGCAGGGTGGCGGGGCGCTCCCTTAGAGATAAGGTGAGAAGCTCGGTCACTCGGGAGGAGCTCAAAGTAGAGCCGCTGCTCCTCCACATCGAGAGGAGCCAGCTGAGGTGGCTCGGGCATCTGTTTCGGATGCCTCCTGGACGCCTCCCTAGGGAGGTGTTTCGGGCATGTCCCACCGGGAGGAGACCCCGGGGAAGACCTAGGACACGCTGGAGGGACTATGTCTCTCAGCTGGCCTGGGAACACCTCGGTATCCCCCCGGAAGAGCTGGAGGAAGTGTCTGGGGAGAGGGAATTCTGGGCGTCTCTGCTTAGACTGCTGCCCCCGCGACCCGGCCCCGGATAAGCGGTAGAAGATGGATGGATGGATGGATATTTTGCAAACGACCGTCACCTGCTAACGAGTTAGCTTGACCGACAATCACTCGCAGAAGCAAGTTTTTAAATTAGAAAGCAGCCGCCAGGACCTCATTCCGTGGAACTTGCCATAACTTTTACAAACTCAAACTTTTACACGGTGCAACGGAGGAGATAAAGGCCGTGCTAGTTTGGACAGCAACAGGACACTTTTGTTCTCTCCCCGGGCGCACTGCGAACCCCTCTGGAGGAGACGTGCACGCTGCGGCCCTCCTGGTGTGTGGAACTTGTCATCAGTAAGCGACGAACTTTCTGGAGAACATCCAGGACGCTCATCTCGAGCCACTGACCCCCAGCGAACCCGGCCAGCACCCGCTGACTACAAAGTAAGTTCGCACGTGACACAACAGCTTGGCGTCATAAAATGTACTCTGTCCAAAACTCTTGCCCCGAAGCCGTCATGTCCTTCCCCCGTTAAAAGTCCCTTAGTAAGCTTTGATAATATACAGATTAAAATAGCCAAACATTTCTGGTTTTACATATTCTCATCCTCTGAAAGTAAATGTTTATCTCTCTATTGTGTTTTAATGCTTTCCCCGTGTTCCCATCATTTAATTCACCATTGTTCATTTCTATAATATTTAATAAAATCCCATAAAAGACATTAATGTTTCTTTCTCTGTTTATATTGAGTAATATACGAAAACCAGAAGAATTCTCTTCCTTCAGATTCATGAGATTGAACAGTTTCTTTGGACCTGTCCAAAACGAAGGTGGTGCCCCTTTTTAATTAGAAATTAATTTAATAAATTAATATTAATATCAAAGTTAATTATTAAAATTAATATTAATATCAATCTGATATATATATTTATGCAACAAGTTGCTACACTCTTAAATCTAGATTGTTTGTGCCATGTTTGTGCTGTTTGTGTTGTAAAATCTTTTGTTTGTGGTGTAATGGTTTTTTAAAAAAAATTACACGTTTTATTTCTGGCCGATGACATCATCCAGCCCCCCATTTATAGTAAAAATGGACAAAAATGGTATCAAATATTTATACTGCGTTTGTGCTGATTTGTGCTGTAGGTATTTTTGTTTGTGCCATGATTTTTTAAAGATATTATTAATACATATTTTTGGTATTAATGCAGTAATTTCTTGCTAGCTGACGCTCACATCAGCTGCCAGCTGAAAGAAATGGGTTTGTTTTGGCAGGAACGGTTGATAAAATAGAAATCTGCATAGTTCGACTATTTTGTGTATTATTCATTATATTTACATGTACATGAAACATACTATAGATACTACTAGCTGACAATAGATTTGTTAACTTTAGAGTTGAAGTGCTGAGGTAGTTATTCACAAATTAATTAGCCACTAACCACCTTCATAGGATAAGATAAGCTTTATTTGTCACATGGACAGTGAAAGGTATTTTGTACAGTAGCAAAAAAACACAGCACTCAAAATATAAAATGTTAAATATAAATATGTAAAATATAGGTCTATAAGACATAAATGAATAAGGTGCTTAAACAGTTAAATTGTTTATTGAAGTCCAGTTTAAGGCTAAGAGTTGAGCACCTTGAGAGGGAGCTTAAAGTCTCAGGCGTCTGAGGAGGTAGAGACGCTGTCTGGCCTTCTTCACGATGTTGTGTATGTGACCAGTCCAGAGAAGTCCAGAGGCATTCTAAATTCCTTGGAAGTCTTTTTACATCCTTTTCCTGTTTTATACAGTTCAATTACCTTTTCCCACAGATCCTTTGACAATATTTTTGCTTTCCCCCATGACCCATGAATACAGAAACATCAGTGCTGCACTGGATGAGAAATGCAAGGTTCTGTCAGGAGCCCAGAAACTCACAGACCTTTTATACACACACTGATTACAAGCAAACAGATCACAGGTGAGGATGGTTACATTTAGTAGACATTCAAACCTGTTTGTGTCAACTTGTGTGCAGGCCAAAATCAAGTATGTAAACTTTTGATCAGGGTCACTTGGGTAGTTTTTGTTGTCATTATTTTTAAAAGAGTTTGACAGTTGTTTGACAATAAATGGTTTTACCCAACCACTAACTGAGTGAAAAAAGTTTTTTTCTGTTATCATTCATATTCTTTGAAAAATAGCCAAAAGATCACAAATTCTGCCAGGGTATGTAAACATATGAGCACAACTGTAGCTCCCACAGGTCAGGGGCCCTCCTGCAGTAGCTAACATAATGACCCAGAGCATAATGTGATGGTCCTGCTTGGAAAGCTATGACTGCCATGAGCTTTAAGTTTTTTTCTTGGAGCACACCGGTAGGGAAGTCACACAAGTGAAATTCTCTTTGGGAAGCCCTCCTTTGTGGTGAAGTGGCTAAAAGGTCAGTCTCTATCCACAAAAGTTCTCTAACCCCGTAATTGTGTGCAACCGTTCCTAAACAAAGTACATTTCCTGATCCTGACTGTTGTGTTTTGTATGCAGGAGAGACAGGGAGAATGCGAAAGAGTCAGGCTTTTTTCCACAGCAGTCTCAAACTGAGCCATGACAGAAGCCTCAAGCACATCAAATGATGGGATTACAAGTGGAACATGTGGTTTTCCTATTGTGATGAGCACTGTTTCATTAAATACACACTACACACGCAGTATTTCTTTAAATCCTTTTTTATCACATAGGATATGTGGCACTGAGCATCTATCTGGGGGGCACCAGACTTCAGATAGGTCTGTGTGAGTGTGGAGAATATATCTGCCCTCTTCAAGTATATTTTATGGCTTACACACTCTGTGGCAAGCAACGTCACCAGCTGGGACAAGTTTACAAGCTAAAACGAAATGCTGTCACAGTAAGCACAGCTTAAACTCATCAAAAGCATCAAACGCACACGTGTTTGTAACAGAAACGGTTTATTTTCCCACTTTAGCTGGCTGCTGATGGTTTCCATTTCATAAAAGTCCAATTCTTACAGTTTATTTCACAGATTGGTCTGCATTTAGGTATTCAGGACATGGAACGAGATAAAGGAAAGGTGGCGGGCAATAAAGCGATCAACACGAATGGGCAAGCATTCATGTTTAAAAAGCCCATGCTTTAGGTTTTTAAATTCCGATTCAAATGGCAGTACTTGCAGGGAAGCTGTTTGATTAACTGATCAGAAGATCACTTCTATGCCACTATGCATGTGACTCTAACCTGCCCTCACACAGCTCTTTGGATATCTCCTGTCCAGACATGGGTTAGGTAAGGGTTAGGATCCAGACTGTCCAGACATGGAGCGCTTGGAAGAGCCAGTGTGGAGTGTATTGCTTTTTAGAAGACACGGTAACACCATTGGGCACTTTGTCACAGTGTATGTGTAGCTGACCATGACATTCTTTACAGTAGCCTTTGATGTCGAAGTAAGTACTGATGCCAGACGGGTAAACCTTTGCAGTCGGGTAAACCTTTGCACATTTAAATGCGAACATACAAGAACTTTTAACCTTCTTCCAAATCAATGCAGTTATTTCATGGGTCCAGGTACCTGGATAGGTATCGGTATGGTATAGTCCCTGTTAAGGTGTTATAGCAGAGGTTTTAATGGCAGAACCAAAACAACAGAGGAACCACTTAATGTCTCTACAAAATAAAAGCTTGCCACCACACAGGGAGCAAGAGCGCCACAGTTACCAATACTTAACACCCCCACTTGCTGTTAGCTCACTGAGTAATAAAATCTTCACTCATTATCCTCTGTAAACAAACTTAACATTACACAACTGTAGCAGATGAGCCCTCGGAATCCCCACGGATTGACTGGCCTGTCTTTTCTATCATTGCCAGAGGCCTTCAGAGACAAGCTTGTACCTAAAGTCTGAAGGAGTACTGGGTTAGCACTGTTTTCTTTCAGACTAAAAGGACGGCCAAAGTGTCTTTGAAAACAGACTTCTACAATGGTCAAACCCCCCTGTTAACTCCAATGTTATTTACCATTATAGATTTGTGTAATTTTTAATAAAATCCCATAAAAGACATTAATGTTTCTTTGTTTATATCAAGAAATGTTCGAAAACAAAACAAATTCTCTTCCTTTAAGATTAATGAGACTAGAATAAACAGTTTCTCTGGACCTGTTGAAAACCAGGGTGGTGCCCCTTTTAATCAGAAATTAATTTTAATGAATTAATAATAATATCAAAATTAATTATTAAAATTATTAAAATTAATCTTCCATATGTTTATACAAACATACCCTCGTACGCTACAACAACACATCACTCGTTTATCTCATAAACATTGGCACTTTTCAATGTTTCTTTGCAAAACCTTTCAACTTTAGTTTAGTGGTTGGTTTTGTCTAAACATCAGAAATCATCTTTTTAGTAGGATACAACTTCAATATTACCCTTCCTGTTGTCACAATGTCTCTGAAGAAATGGTATTCCACAACAATGTGTTTGCATCTCTGCCTGTTTACAGGATTTTTGGAAAGTATAATTGTACCTTCATTTTCTTCTTTTTTACCTGTTTATGAACTTTGTCAAAAAGGAACACATGGCAAGCTTTTTTGTTTGCCTAAAAGCTACACATAGTACCTTTTTAGTTTAGTTTCTCACAAATGTAAACAAATGTGCGCAAACCAGTGTTTTTCAGCAATGAGCAAGCCCACACCAGCCCGCCGCCTCTCACCATGGACAACTCCAGAGTAGTGGAGAGCCGAGCCTCTTTCAAGGGGTGTGGTAAAAAACATAAAAAATGACTGAGGCTACTCTCTCTAGTGTTGAAAGTGAAGACGATGAACACCCCTGGTCTCATTTTGCTCACACACAGGGCTACTGTAGGAATTGCTTTCAAGTGTTTTATATTGTAAAAAGAAAAGAAAAATCAGACAGTTACTCAGTACTTGAGTAGTCTTTTAACCAAATACAATGGGGCAAAAACGTATTTAGTCAGCTACCAATTGTGCAAGTTCTCCCACTTAAGAAGATGAGAGAGGCCTGTAATTGTCATCATAGGTACACTTCAACTATGAGAGACAGAATGAGGAATCCAGGAAATCACATTGTAGAATTTTTAATGAATTAATTGGTAAATTCCTCAGTAAAATAATTTACAGTATTTGGTCACCTACAACAAAGCAAGATTTATGGCTCTCAGACCTGTTCTTCTATAAGAGGCTCCTCCATCCGCATTACCTGTATTAATGGCACCTGTTTTAACTCATTATCAGTATAAAAGACCAAACATCCACAACCTCAAACAGTCAGACTCTATCTCCACTATGGCCAAGACCCAAGAGCTGTCAAAGGGCACCAGAAACAAAAACAAAAAAACACTAGACGTGTCCCCTGCTTAAGCCAGTACATGTCCGGGCCTGTCTGATGTTTGATAGAAAGCATTTGGATGATCCAGAAGAAGATTGGGAGAATGTCATATGGTCAGATGAAACAGATTGAAACAGACTTTTTGGAGGAGAAAGAATGCTGCATTGCAGTTGCATCCAAATAACTACCAAAACTACTGTGAAGCACGGGGGTGAAATCATCATGCTTTGGGGTTGTTTTTCTGCAAAGGGACCAGGACGACTGATCCGTGTACAGGAAGGAATAAGCAAGGGCATTGCTTGAATATGAAACGTGGCTGGGTCTTTCAGCATGACAATGATCCCAAACACACCGCCCGGGCAAAGAAGGAGTGGCTTCGTAAGAAGCATTTCAAGGTCCTGGAGTGGCCAAGCCAGTCTCCGGATCTCAACCCCATAGAAAATCTTTGGAGGGAGCGACAGCGACAACACATCACATGGAGATCTACATGGAGTAATGGGCCAAACTACCAGCAACAGTGTGTAAAAACCTTGTGGAGACTTACAGAAAACGTGTGACCTCTGTCATTGTCAACAAAAGGTATATAACAAAGTATTGAGATAAACTTTTGTTATTGACCAAATACTTTTTTTCCACCA
Organism: Perccottus glenii; assembly: GCA_024416835.2. Lineage (NCBI taxonomy): Eukaryota > Metazoa > Chordata > Actinopteri > Gobiiformes > Odontobutidae > Perccottus > Perccottus glenii. Next base: position 3,612,742 of record CM044559.2, on the reverse strand, counting down.
TAATTTGCAAATAAATTCTTTAAACATCAGACAATGTGATTTTCTGGAATTTTTTTTTTCTCATTTTGTCTCTCATAGTTGAAGTGTACCTTTGATGGAATTTACAGGCCTCTCTCATCTTTTTAAATGGGAGAACTTGCACAATTGATGGCTGACTAAATACTTTTTTACTCTTACTTGAGTGATGTTTTGGAGGACTACTTTTTTACCTCTACTTGAGTAAAATTATTTTGAAGTAACACTACTCTTACTTGAGTACAATTTTAGGTTACTCAACCAGAATATTTCCCGTCATTGACGTTTTAGCAGGGAAGGAAAAATCTGAATCTATTGTAATTCCTACTCCTGACCAGTTGGTGGTGAATGTTACATATCAATCATCAATTATCTTGAATCGTGTTGTCTTGGTCACGCTGCATTCAGTTGCAAAAGGGTCACGGCAGCTGAGTGTGAGTAGTTTTTTCAAACTGCCAAAAAGTTCTGATATTGTAAATAAAGGTGAAAAAAGAGGACATGATGCAGTGGAGGGTGAAGGAGGACAAACGGAGAACACTGAACAGTCACCAACAGGTGTTACGGGACAAGCAGCAAAAAGGAGGTGAAGAAGAGGGAGTATTGTGTTCAGTGGGAACAGGAGTTTACGTGGCTCAGGTGAGAAGGAGGAAAAAGGTTCTGCGACATCTGTAGAAAAGCTAACACAAGTAACGGACTTGTCAGGGGGGGGGGGCACAACAACAGCGATGGAATTAAGTTCAGTTCATTTTTGTTGGAATCATATTGTGTAATATACTGCGTCCTCTAGAGTTCAATCACAAAATATCCTTTCACTTTTTGTGTAACGTTATCTGATGTACTTAAATAAAACAAATAATCTGTACTCTATGCTTGTCTTGAAATTTCTTGAAATGTGAGTAAAACAAAAAGCCATTATAAGTATTATTAAAGTATGAAAATTAATGTGACAAGGACGGAAATTTTACGACTCCGTCCGTCAAAATGACGGAGAGTGAGAAAGTCTAGCGCAACCTCTGTACTCAACCCACCTCTGGCTGGAGGTCAATGATCGATTTTGAGGTTGTTATCTCCTGCAATATGTCTTGGACACTTGGGTAAAGAAATCAACTGATCACCAGCCTGGTGGTGAGTTGGATCCAATAGCGGATCTGGACAGATGCAGCAAACCCAAACATATTGTGAGAATCTGTTGTTGTAGTCCCTTGTCAGAGAGATCTTCAACTCCCACCTCCGGTAGAGCTTTGACCAGCTCCTGAGGGAGCCTCGAGACATTGAGGCCGAGTGGACATTGTTTTCCACCTCCATTGTCAATGACTCGTCCATCACCTAAGCTGAAGTCCAAGAGGTAGTCAAGAAGCTTCTCGGTGGCATGCACAGAGGGTGGATGAGCTCCGCCCTACCTCAAGTCTCTAGCAACTCCTCCTGCATCCTGTGGGGGGTGCTCTGGGAGTATGGGGACCAGGACCTTCAGTGTGCACTGGGATGGTTTGCAGCCAAGTGTGAAGCCGCTGTAATGACAATCAGCCCCTCCAAGTCTGAGGCCATGGTTCTCAGCTTGAAAAGGGTGGCTTGTCCCCTTCAGGTTGGTGGAGAGCTCCTGCCTCAAGTGGAGGAGTTCAAGTATCTTGAGGTCTTGTTCACGAGTGAGGGAAGAATTGAGCGGGAGATTGACAGACGGATCGGGGCAGCTTCTGCAGTCATGCAGTCACTGTTATGGTGAAGAAGCTGGGCTGCAAGGTGAAGCTCTCAATTTACCGGTTGATCTGCGTTTCTACTCTCACCCAGGGCTGGACTGGTAATCTGGTGGGCCGGCGCACTTGGGGGCCGGTCCATACAATATGATTTTTTTTATTTTTAAATTGGCCAATGACCGGCCCATAAAGCAGGGACAGCGGCCCATTGGTTCATTTTTCATACTGACACTGGGCTGGGCCAATCATCTCTTAACAGGCTCCACCCCTCCTCCTCTGTTTCTTGTGTCAGAGGCAGTTAGTGGCTCAGAGCCAGAAATCTGTGGATTTAGGATGGAGAAACAAAAGTGCAAGGGGGGTGCGGAGAAGTTGCGGGGCAAAAAAATAAAAATGCTAGAGGTTGATGCCTCAACATGTGCAAAAATAACAGACATGTTTAGTGCTGTAGCTTCAGTATCCAAGCCTACAGTACCTGACGACATTTAGCAGAAACATGGAGAGTGTAATTGAAATGGTGCATGTTAGCTACATGATTAACAGGGATAGAGTGTTAATCAGGGCGGGTGCAGGAGGAAAGTGTGTGTGTGTGTGTGTGTGGGCCTGGTTAAATTAATGAATATTATAATAAGACAACTTAATCGTTGTTGCCATTATATAGTCTGTCAGATTGTCACCCACTGCACTAGCCACTCAGTCAGCTAAAGTCAAATAACACAGCATAAGCTATTTTGCATTGTTTTTGTAGATAGGTTAGCAGAGTTAACTTATTCAATTGCAACTTTGGCTGACTATTCTAATGTTAACCCTTTAATACCCATAATGGCCCTCTGACCCTTCTCTAGAAAAACTTAAATGATGCCATTTGATTATTTTAATTATTACTCAGAATGGCTGCGCTAAAGCGCCACGACGAGTAACGCATGCTGTAGCGCCCTTGGATTTAATGATCAAGACGCAGAGAGTTTCAAACGGGTGTCAATTTATTTCTTCCTCTCAAGTAGCACCAGCAGCACAATCACCATGAACACCGTGAAAACTCATTCCGCCTCCAAGGGCGCTAATCAAAGTGTTTCCACCATCCTCTATGCTTTCTAGCTCGACGCACTCACAGTTCAGAACCCTTCTTCCAACAACATCACCGTGTTGCGAAGAGATAGCAGCAGGAAGTGTTAGCGTCACAGAAAACATCCGAAGAAGAAAATGATCCGTTTTTCAAAATAAAAGCGGAACGAACAAGGAAACATTGAAGAACCACAATGTCTTATATTAACATAATATAATACTGTGTAGGAGAATATTAATACGATTTATCAGACATTTACACATGCTATTTGGGGATTAAAACCCGCCTTGCATTTTGAAAGCTGTATATTTTTGTTTAGCTGTATATTCAACTAAGTAGATATTTGCTCATGTTTCTAATGAATTTCCAACATCATTAATATGCACTATTTACGGTGAGTGAATAATATGAATATCATATATTTTTAGGACGTTTTGTGTGAGTAATTTGGTAGTATAGGTTGGTTTTCTTTTATTTTTTTAAGGGGAGTATCTCAACAATGAGAGATAAATCTTGTTTGGTGTCATATTAAAGAGGGTTTGTGCTCTTTAAAACAAAGTAGCCTATACTTGCAATTGTAAACTAGTTTTCTGCTGTCTGGTTCATTGGAAAAAAACATTTCTTTTTAGAATTAGCAGTATTCTACATCCACATTATATTGGGTTCTAAAGGGTTAACTAGCTTTTATAACATGGAGCACTTTGTCCATCTAGAATCCTGCTCTTCAAGAATACAGGACTATATAACCAAAATGGATCCTTACTAAGTGTACTTTTAATAACTCTTCCAAATAATTGTAATCCTCTCTCTCTCTCTGTCCTTATGTATAGTCAAGCCACGTTGAGTTAGCAGTGGAGGAGAGAGACAGGGAGGAACCTTTGATCACCAGGGAGTCTGTCAAGAGAGTGAGTACACTGGTCCACTGGTCCATGGTTCTAGTTCTCAGCTTTGTAGGGGTTTTTGGAATGGAACAGTAGATATGCATATCTACAGGGACCGCAAGGATGGTGTACTAGTTGGTTGTGTCTGACCGATTGTGGTGGGCCGGTCTGAGTAAAAATGCCAGGGCCTTTTTTTTGTCCCAGTCCAGCCCTGCTCTCACCTATGGTCATGAGCTGTGGGTCATGGCTGAAAGGACAAGATTGCAGGGTGTCCGGGTGCTTCCTTAGAGGTAAAAGGAACTCTTAGTTAGGTGAGGAGCTCAGTCACTCGGCAGGAGCTGAGTAGAGCCACTCCTCCACATTAAGAGGAGCCAGCTGAAGTGGCTCGGGCATCTGTCCCGGATGCCTCCTGGGCGGCTTCGCAGGGATGTGTTCCGTGCGTGTCCCACTGGTAGGAGGCCCCGGGGAAGACCTAGGATACGCTAGAGGGACCATGTCTCTTGGCTGGCCTGGGAACGCCTCAGTAATCCCCCGGGAAAAGCGGGGGAGTGTCTAGGGAAGTGTCTGGGCGTCTCTGCTTAGACTGCTGCCCCTGCAACCCGTCCCCGGATAAGCGGAAAAAGATGGATGGATGAATGTTGTCATCAGTCTCAAAATCTTGTAGTTAATATGGTTTCTGCTTTATTCTCAGTGGGTTCCTCCTAGTCACAGTCTCAGTATTTCCTTCTCGTTGCTCAGTCCCAGCTTGTTCACACAGAGGATTACATTTACATTTACATTTACATTTATTCATTTAGCAGACGCTTTTATCCAAAGCGACTTACATTACATTACCAGTGTTACAATCACTGGAGGCAAGGTGGGTTAAGTGTCTTGCCCAAGGACACAACGACAGTATGAACTGTGGGGAGAGCGGGAATCGAACCGCCTACCTTCTGGTTGAAAGACAACCGCTCTACCCACTGAGCTACTGCCGCCCGATTAGGATCACTTTCTGAAATGTCTTTAGACTCACCTGTGTTTCCATGTTTCTCATCACTGTCAGAAACTTTATTGTCATTTCTGATGTCATATCCCATGTGTGGCTCAAAAGTTTGTGTTTCTTTCTCTTTACTTTCTCTGTTTCAGGGTATACCAGATGGGCTAGGATGTTTTCATCGTAACCTAAAAAAAAAAGCCTTGTTCAGATCTGGAATCTAATTATCTTTTTTCAGCTTGTAGCTGAAAAGATGTCATGTGGATATGTAGGCATTGTCAGGATTCATGTCTGTTTATAAAGTCTGTCTGTTTTGTTAGTGTATTGTGTGTGTCTGTTTGTTTTTGATGTCATATTTATTATTGTATTTTTTTGTTTTAAGATTGTATTTGAGTTCTTGGTTTTTATTTTGAAATGGCTTTCCCCTGTCTGGGTTTTATGATTTACTTCCTGTCTGTTGTCTTCCCCTTCTGTGTGATTGCCTGCTCCGCCCTGATGCGTTTCACCTGTTCCTTGTTGTCTATTTATACCGGTGTGTTTTGTTACTCAGTGCCAGGTCGTCTTCACCCTTACCGTGAGTCTGTTCTGTGTTTCCCTGTGTCTCTTCTGTTGTAGTCTGTGTTTTCAGTGGATCTTCTGCCTATTGTTTTCCTAGTCTGTTTTTCTTGTATTTCGTTCGTGGATTATATGCTCGGACCCTAGCCCTGTTTTATCCTGTTTCCTGTTTTTTTGATTTGCACGTATGCCGGCTAAATAAACCTTTCTTTGAACTTTCTAACTGTGTTTGGGGTTTGCATTGGAGTTTTCCTAGTCCCGGGCAGTTAGGCCATGTACAGAGCATCTCATAATTGTGCTCTGCGCTCTCGTCCATCGTTGTCTAGTAGATGTATCACCGCTGCTTCTCTTCCTTGAGCCATTTCACTGCATCTGGTCCCATCAGCGAGTTCTACTGAGTGAGTCTCTGGTTGGAATGTGTCATTGTAATTTTTTTTGTTGTTGTTTATGATGTGAAATGTCGCTCCTGCAGTAGGCATTATCTACCATAATGCCTTTCATTTTCACTTTGCGGGTTGAACACTGACTTCTCTGGCAATTTCTACCTTTCTTTCTACACAAGGACTGTTGGTGTGTGTTGCTTTTGCAGAGGTTGCACCACACTTTTTCATTTTGTTGCCTAATGTTTTTTTATTCCACACTAGAAGAATGTCATGTTAGTATCTTTACCTTTTTCGTTGTAGTTGGTATACCTCTTGTTGATATTTCTATCTTGCTTTGCACACGTCTTTTTGTAGCAGTATTACTTTTCTCAGATTTTTTAAATATTTGTAATCTTCTTTAAAAGTATGAAAATGTTTATTGAGTACTGCTAAAGGCTTATTAAAAGTCTGGTAAACTGCCAAGCATTATGGTTATGATCAAATGATCACTTACAGTCTCACGGATATTTCTGCTCTGATGACATAGTCAGTAGTTGACTCGATTTTTGCCTTCCATAGCTTTGTCAAAGACGTGTACAAGTTTATAATACGAGGTTTTGCAAATAGTGTTCCCTCAGGATTTTCACTGCCTTACTGCCGTTAATATGTAGCTTCATGTCTTATGAGCGACAGGCTTTTGTCATCAATTAGCCTTATTAGCTCTGCCTAGCAGTCTGTAATTTTTGTTGCGACTATCTGTTCTTCACCAGCAGGCTCTTTCAAAATAGTGTCTTTCAAGTTTAATATGTGTAAATGTCCCAGAAACCTGGTTTCGCAAAGGTCATACTTGTCCTCCGATCCATCAAAGAATACCTGTGGGAACACTGATCCAGATGCACAAGTCGCCATATTCTCCATCTACAGGCTCAACCAATATGTTGAGGTAACTTTTCTTCTGTATGCTTCATGTAATACTTCACTTTTGCTTTACCTTCTTTTCTTTGCTGAGTTATTCACTTCTGCTTAATGTTGACTTAGGGCTCGTCTGTTCTCGCACATGTCTGTCTGTGCTTGGGTGCCTCAATGTCTAGGTGTCTTGGCCCATAACTTGTTAAAATGTTATAGCAGAAGTTTTAATGGCAGAATAAGAACAACAGAGAAACAATCAAACATCTCTTGTCACCACACAGGGGGCACAAGCAGTTAACAATACTTTTTGAGTCCAAACTCAGAGAATGTTAAACCTTAAAGAGGTGACTATATTTCCATGTCTCCAAACAGGACACTTATGGCCCACTAAGATTTAGAAGATGCTACATTGCAAGTGCATTTGAAAAGTAGCATGTCCAGTTTGTGCGTGTGATTTTAAAAAAGAAAACGCAGCTAATTCTCAACACGTGCCTACACCAGGAGCCACCTCCAGGCCCAGAGCCAACACCAGGAGCCACCTCCAGGCCCAGAGCCAACGCCAGGAGCCACCTCCAGGCCCAGAGCTAACACCAGGAGCCACCTCCAGGCCCAGAGCCAACGCCAGGAGCCACCTCCAGGCCCAGAGCCAACACCAGGAGCCACCTCCCAGGCCCAGAGCCAACACCAGGAGCCACCTCCAGGAGCCATCTTCAGGCCCTGAGCTAAAATCAGGAGATACCTCCTGGCCCAGGACTTAAACAGGAGCTAATAAGATGGCCACAAAAGAGGTAAAGAATGATATGGAGGAACTAAAAATTGCTGTAAACATTATGGGACAACAATTGGAAACAGTATTAGAACAACAAAACGTGATCAAAAAGTTAAATGAGGAGCAGAAGCAGAAGATGAACTTTCTGGAAGTACATGTGTCAGACCTTGAGCAGTATACTCGAATGAACAATGTTATATCTGGCCTTGCTATCCAACCAAAATCCTATGCTCATGCCGTGAAAAGAGATCCTCTTGAAACAGACAATAATGAACACGATAAATTAACCGAAGCTCAGGTAATGGCATTTTTACAAAATAAGAGCATTTCTATAGATAGAAATGTTCTTATTGCAATCACTTTAAGTTTCGCTAACAGAAAACAGAAAATTGATTTGCTCAGGCAATGTAAAACATTGAAAGGAACACACGTGTTTATCAATGAACACCTAACTAAAATGAAGAAATAGCATGGAAAGCAAGGCTAATGAAAAAGCAGGTTAGGTTTCAGGCTACATGGACATGCAACTGCAAAGTGTTTGTTAAAATGAATGGTACACCAGAGAAAGCAAAGGTTCTGTGTTCTGCATTTCTCTTAGTAAAACAATTCAAAGAAGGAGTATTTTACGCTCAAATTTGAAAAACAAAGCCTATGTCTATTTCTGCTTTACTTCCTAAGATAAGCCTAAAATTGTTCATTTGAATGTTTGCAGTTTAAGAAAGGTATATGAAATTGATAATTTATTGCACTCAAACAAAATCTGTATCTGTGCACTATCTGAGACGCATTTAGATGACGAATTTGAAAGTGAAACTCTAAGCATTCAGGGTTATGGCTTATACAGAAAAGATAGATCAAAATACGATGGAGGGGTGTCAAAAACAATATCCCAGTAAAACTAAGATCAGACCTAATTTGTGAAGAAATAGAAGTCATACGGCTTCAGGTCAATGTCGCACACACTTAACCTATTTACAGTTGGTGACAAAACCAACTAGATTGGGTATAAATAGGAGGGGCATTCACACCTCCACTGGAATCGATCATGTCTATGTATCTGTGCCTACACTCTATACCAAGGCTTTATCTATACCAATTAGGTTTAGTGATCACAACATTGTTGCCATATCCCGAAGAGTAACTGTTCCTAAATTTTGTTAAAAGTTATTTAAAGGTGCTATAAAGCTTTCTCAAATATCAGCATATCTGGATGACATACTGAAATTAAACTGGGGGGATGTTTTATTTGAAGATGATCCTGAAAATTCCTTAGAAGCTTTTTTAAGGCAAATTTTATCCTGTTGTAAATAAACATGCGCCGATTAAAAAATGGACAGCAAGGACTCACAGGGCCCCATGGCTTGATGAAGAACTAAAATCCTTAATGAAAGAGAGCGATGAAGCTAAAAAAGTGGCTGTATAAATGATAGACTAAAATATTGTAAATTGAGAAACCATGTGACAAAACTAAATCAAAGAAAAAAGAAACAATATTATCAAACTCAATTACAGCTCACAAAAAATGATGACAAAAGCCTTTGTTTATATTGTTTAACACATATAATGTGTTAAAATATAATGGGAAGACATAAATATACACAACCCACCTTCATTGAAAGCAACAAGATCTTCAATACCAAGCCAAGGGATGTAGCAAATCATTTGAATGAGTTTTTTAGTAGTAAGGCGCAAAACTTATGGAATGCATGCTATGGTTTTAGTCCATCTGCAGTTGTTTGGGTCAGATCTTACTTGACTGAAAGGTCACAGAGTTTTCTTTAATGTCAGCTTTTCTGATAACCTGGAGGTAAAATGTGGTATTCCTCAAGGAAGCTGTCTTGGCCCTTTGATGTATTATTTTTTTACAAATGACCTTCCTCTGGCTGTAAAGAATGTTAAATTAGTAATGTATGCAGATGACACAACTGTGTACGCATCAGCCACTTCATCAGCAGAGCTGACTAAATTACTAAATGAAAACCTAACATTAGTAGAAAAGTGGATCATGGACAATAAATTGGTTCTTAATGTGTCGAAAACTAAAAGTTTATTAACTGGTTCAAGTAACTCACAAAGGAAGAAGCAAAAGCTTAAACTATTTTAATACCATATTTTTCGCACCATAAGACGCACCCGACCATAAGACGCACCTGGTTTTTAGAGGAGAAAAATAGGAAAAAAAATTATTCTTAACCAAATTGTGTAATATAGTATAACAGAATAATATTTGAATTATATGACTGGAGTGAAGGGCATGTGCACTGCTGTGTACTGTAACACCGCCTACTACATGCTATCCTCCATACGGCGGTGACACAGTACAGCAGCATTGCGCCTTCCTGCACACATCGGCTTCCGTAAGGAAGGTGAGGGAGGACCCGCTGCCGCTCTGCCACTACGGTAAGGCAAGGCGACACGGGGCTGCCACTCTGCCAGTATCTCAGTGGACTACTGAGAAGCCTGGACACTGGGCGGGGGAGGGATGATGCAGTTTCCAGGGACACGGAAGGTCCCGGGGGACAGAGTATGTGAGCGGTGCGGAGTGGGAGCGGAGCGAGGAGCGGAGTTGTGTGATTTTGCCAGGTGCGAGGAGCGGATTTTTTAAATGTTGGAGCGTTGTGATTTTCTTCCGCTCCGAAACGCTCCACTATCGCTCAATTACCAATCACGAGCCAGGAGTCCAAACCACTGTCAGGAGACGGAGGGGGACTCAAAATGTTTCTAATCATATTTTGCATTTGTTTGTATTTGTATTGTTTTATTAGTACTTTCACAAACATTTATATAAAGTACTGCGTATTCGTTTTACACTACATGCATCTTCTGATCAGACACTGGTGTTATTAAAAAAAAAAAAATACCCTGGAGCGAAACGGCGAGACGTAAAAGGACGGAGTGGGGAGGGAGCGAGGAGCGGAAAACAGTACACCCAGAGCGGAGCTTGAGCGGAGCAACAGTACAAAATAATTATGCGAGTGTAAAATTGCGACATACTCTGCTGGTTAAAAACACGGGCAAAGCTTTAGCAGTCGTGAGAAGATGCAGTAAATATTTACCATCAAACGTCACTAAATTGATAGTTAACAATCTCATAATTTCTAAGTTAGACTTTTGCCAGCTAATCTGGTCAGAAGCTAGAAATAAGGATATTAACAAACTCCAGCTTATACAAAACAGGGCAGCGCGATTAACTTTGAATTGTCCATATAGCACCAGAGTGAAAGCAATGCATGCTCAACTCAGCTGGTTAAAGGTTAAAGATAGACTAAATACCAAATTTATTAAACACACTGTGTTTTTTGGAGCCATAAAAGCATGGAATGAATTGCCATCAAGTTTAATTAAAATTAAACAAGCTGCAGTTTTCAAAAGACAAATTAAATAATTTATAGGAGGATCATATTTAACAATTAGATGACACAATCTGTTTTTAAGAAGAGACTGTTTTGCTTAACTGAATGTATTGTACAAATTACATACGTATTGTAATTATTACGTATTGTACTAAGTAACCCCTCCTTGAACCGCAACCTTATCGTGGTGGAGGGGTTTGAGTGCCCGAATGATCCTAGGAGCTATGTTGTCAGGGGCTATATGCCCCTGGTACGGTCTCCCAAGGCAAACAGGTCCTAGGTGACGGGCCAGACAAAGAGTGGTTCAGAACCCTTTATGAAGACAAAAAAATCAAGGACCGTGACGTCGCCCGGTATGGCGCAGCCGGGGCCCCACCCTGGAGCCAGGCCCGGGGTTGGGGCTCGCATGCGAGCGTCTGGTGGCCGGGTCTTTCCCCACGGGGCCCGGCCGGGCTCAGCCCGAAGGAGCGACGTGGGGCCTACCTCCCGTGGGCCCACCACCTGCGGGAGGAACCGTAAGGGGCCGGTGCAAAGTGGATTGGGTGGCAGCCGGCGGAGGCCTCGGCGACCCAATCCCCGGACACGGAATCTGGCGCTAGGGACATGGAATGTCACCTCGCTGGCGGGGAAGGAGCCTGAGCTTGTGCGGGAGGTTGAGAGATACCGACTAGAGATAGTCGGGCTCACCTCCACGCACAGCTCTGGAACCCAAATCCTCGAGAGAGGCTGGACTCTCCACTACTCTGGAGTTGCCTGCGGTGAGAGGCGGCGGGCTGGTGTGGGCTTGCTCATAGCCCCCCAGCTTAGCCGCCATGTGTTGGAGTTCACCCCGGTGAACGAGAGGGTCGCTTCCCTGCGCCTTCGGGTCGGGGATAGGTCTCTCACTGTTGTTTGTGTTTACGGGCCAAATGGCAGTGCAGAGTACCCGGCCTTCTTGGAGTCTCTGGGAGGGGTGCTGGAAAGTGCTCCGACTGGGGACTCCATCGTTCTACTGGGGACTTCAACGCCACGTGGGCATCGACAGTGACACCTGGAGCGTGATTGGGAGGAACGGCCCCCTGATCTGAACCAGTGGTGTTCTGTTATTGGACTTCTGTGCTACCAACAGTTTGTCCATGAACACCATGTTCAAGCATAAGGGTGTCCATCAGTGCACGTGGCACCAGGACACCTAGGTCGGAGATCGATGATCGACTTTGTAGTTGTTTCATCTGACCTCCGGCCGTATGTCTTGGACACTCGGGTGAAGAGAGGGGCGGAGCTGTCAACTGATCACCACCTGGTGGTGAGTTGGATCCGATGGCGGGGGAGAAAGCTGGACAGACTCGGCAGGCCCAAGCGTGCTGTGAGGGTCTGTTGGGAACGTTGGCAGAGCCCCTGTCAGAAAGACCTTTAACTCCCACCTCCGGCAGAGCTTCGACCAGATCCGAGGAGGTTGGAGACATTGAGTCCGAGTGGACCATGTTCTCCACCTCTCGACCACTCGAAGCTGTGGCCGTAAAGTCTCCGGTGCCTGTCGTGGGCGGCAGCCCGAACCCGGTGGTGGACACCGGAAGTAAGGGATGCCGTCAAGCTGAAGAAGGAGACCTACCGAGCCTGGTTGGCCCGTGGGACTCCTGAGGCAGCTGATAGGTACCGGCAGGCCAAGCGGACTGCAGCCCGGGTGGTCGTGGAGGCTAAAACTCGGGTCTGGGAGGAGTTTGGTGAGGCCATGGAAAAGGACTATCGATTGGCCTCGAAGAAATTCTGGCAAACCGTCCGGCGCCTCAGGAGGGGGAAGCAGTGCCCTGCCAAGCTCTCGATTTACCGGTCAATCTACGTTCCTGCTCTCACCTATGGTCATGAGCTTTGGGTCATGACCGAAAGAACAAGATCCCGGATACAAGCGGCCGAAATGGGCTTTCTCTGCAGGGTGGCGGGGCGCTCCCTTAGAGATAAGGTGAGGAGCTCGGTCACTCGGGAGGAGCTCAAAGTAGAACCGCTGCTCCTCCACATCGAGAGGAGCCAGCTGAGGTGGCTCGGGCATCTGTTTCGGATGCCTCCTGGACGCCTCCCTAGGGAGGTGTTTCGGGCATGTCCCACCGGGAGGAGACCCCGGGGAAGACCTAGGACACGCTGGAGGGACTATGTCTCTCGGCTGGCCTGGGAACGCCTCGGTATCCCCCCGGAAGAGCTAGAGGAAGTGTCTGGGGAGAGGGAAGTCTGGGCGTCTCTGCTTAGACTGCTGCCCCCGCGACCCGGCCCCGGATAAGCGGTAGAAGATGGATGGATGGATGGATGGATGTACTAAGTAACGGTTTGTAATCGTGTAAACTGTGAACTTTTTTTTTTGCTAATGGACCCCAGGAAGATTAGCTGTTTCCATTGGACACGGCTAATGGGGATCCAAATAAATAAATACAAATAAAATAAAATAAAAAAAATTTAACAATCCCTTTTTTGATTTGGAGATTTTTTGCCACTGTAGCACACCGTTGGCAGCATAAATCCCATCCATTTTTCAAATGGTACTTCAAGCTCAAAAGATGAATGGTCTGATTCATGATTATCACTTTGGGAATTACTTGTGGCACCTTTGTAATTGTTTAATTCATCATCACTATTTTCTGAATCAATTATTTTTACTAAAGCTGACCAGATGTTGTGCTGGTTTTGTTTCACAGAGGTATATATACCCCTTTACAGACATCTTCATTCCCAGTTGCTCACTGAGTTGTTTCCAAATTCTTGCTGCAGGTGTGGAAATTTGCCCTTCTACAAGTATAGCCTCATTTGATGCACAAAGAATGGCAAGAACAGTGCCTGTGTCCACGCCAGAGTTTTTTGGCAACAAATTATTTAATTTGATTTTAGTTTGTTTAAATTAAAATAACTTATTCAAATCACATTAAATGTTTGCTTTTTATATTTGAATATTCCAAATTATATTTGGCAATGAGGATTTAGTTAAGTTAGACAAGTTAACTAAGTTAGCTTACCATTCTGGTAATATGATACAGGTCTATATTATATTAATAAAAACGAAGTCATTTACATTTACCAGTCTAACAATATTATAATACAAGGTAAAAACAAAAAAACAACCGTCTGTATAGTTATTTTGTATTTGTTTTAGCAATGTAAAACTAATTTAAAAAGCGCCCCCTGGTGGCATACAAGGAAGTAAGGTATACTTTTTCATGTTTTTATTGTCATTCTATTGACATTCATTTATTCATACATACATACATTCATTTGATGTATACAAAAGGTTTGTCTTTCTATGCTTTATTAAAAATGTTCTTTATTGTAAATCCACACAAACATTGTTAGATTAGTTTCAAATGGCTAAATCAGCAACAAATGTCTCAAAAACTTTAACCGCACAGACAAAAGTTTTTACAGCACAAACGGAGCACAAATGATCTAGATAGTTTTAGAATAAATCCCGTTTGATGGAGGCCAAGTTCACAGAGGTCAAAAATGCCACAGTTACAGCACTAGCAGCGGGCAAAATCAAGGTCCTTCATAAGGAGCTTATTTCCTGAAAAAGATGATTTTCCTCATCAGGATAAAACGGTCCACATTCTTTGCCCGCAAGTTCCTGGTCTGTATTTTTTGGTACCAAGTCCCTTTAGGTATAGTTTTTTCTTCCTGATGAATCCAGTTACAATTTGCCACAATTAGCTCTTTTCTTGAGGCTAACTTTATTTAAATGTTTTACAAAAGACATTTCCTTGTAGATGACCAATTACAAGCAGTTTTTTACATTAAAAAAACAACATAAAATCTAAACTTTATAAAAACCAGTGGCTATTTTACACACTTTTGATTCTTAGTTTTTAAAAGAACACTGATTGTATATTTTTCTTCTATGTTTAGAAAAAATAATGATTTTAGTGTTTGAATTACAATTTTATCCTGACTTGAAACATGCCATAAATGGTATAAAGAGACCCCTATCTACTGCTGTTTGTCTTTTTGTCACAAAGTAGCATGTGCACATAAAGCAAAGCACACACATATGAACAGAGACAGGCGTTTTGCGCAGCAGAGCAGTCATTTGTAGGTCAGATCGGCACGGCACTTTTTCTCTCCTCTGGGTTTAGCTACATTGATTTCTCTTTAAACGGCTAAACAGACAGTCTTATAGAGTAAATGGAGTGATTCTTCATCTGTTAGGACTCCCATCATGAACTGTGGGCTTTGAAGGAGCAATAACCTTCAAAACACACTTAAGTTACAAAACTGTAGCTTCAACACAAGTATACACCAGTGGTACTGCTATTCCCAAAAATTAAAGGCAGGTTTTTGATGTAGTTGTATGGCATTTCCATTGTCCAAATGGGTAAAAAACATCCATCCAACAATGACAAGTAACTAATGCATTATGTCTCAAGAGCATTTGCCTCTGATTTATTTTAAGGCTGGAGATGTACTTGCAATGGTTAAAATAAAATAAAAATAAAATTCTGATTTCACGTCATGAGTCATCAAATGAGTCCTTTCCAAGATAAATTATTTTATGAGATGTCATCCACATATGACTGATCTAATGTACACTGAACCAAAATTTAAACGCAACACTTTTGTTTTTGCCCCCATACTTCATGAGCTAAACTTAAAGATCTAAGACTTTTTCCATAAACACAAAAGGCCTATTTCTGTCAAATATTGTTTACAAATCTGTCCAAATCTGTGTTAGTGAGCACTTCTCCTTTGCCAAGATAATCCATAATCATAGTAAGCATGATTATTGCACAGGTGTGTCTTAGGCTGGCCACAATAAAAGGCCACTCTAAAATGTGCAATTTTATCACACAGCACAATGCCACAGATGTTGCAAGTTTTGAGAGAGCGTGCAATTGGCCTTGCTGACTGCAGGAATGTCCACCAGAGCTGTTGCCTGTAAATACAATGTTCATTTCTCTACCATAAGCTGTCTCCAAAGGTGTTTCAGAGAATTTGGCAGTATATCCAACTGGCCTCACAACCACAGACCACGTGTGACCACACCAGGACCTCCACATCCAGCATGTTCACCTCCAAGATACTCTGAGACCAGCCACCAGGAACAGCTGTTTGTATAACCAAAGAATTTCTACACAAACTGTTGGAAACCGTCTTAGGGAAGCTCATCTGCATCCTTGTTGTCCTCATCAGGGTCTCAATCTGACTGCAGTTTGTTGTCGTTACTGACTTGAGTGGGCAGATGCTCACATTCGATTGCGTCTGGCACTTTGGAAAGGTATTTTCTTCACAAATGGTGGTCACACCAGATACTGAGTTTTCAGACCCCCCAATACAGTGAAACTGCGCATTTTAGAGTGGCCTATTATTGTGGCCAGCCTAACGCACACCTGTGCAATAATCATGCTCTCTAATCAGCATCTTGATATGTCATACCTGTGAGGTGGATGGATAATTCTTGGCAAAGAAGAAGTGCTCACTAACACAGATTTGGACAGATTTGTAAACAATATTTGAGAGAAATAGGCCTTTTGTGTTCATAGAAAAAGTCTTAGATCTTTGAGTTCAGCTCATGAAAAATGAGACGAAAACAAGTAATTTAACTGCATCGGCTTTAAAGTTAAAAACAAGGCAAACCCTTTTTTGTAAATGGCCCCTTTAGAGTACACTGAAATGTTTCAATGCGGTTTCTTAAAAAGTTCAATCCTGAACAAAATAATAACTTAATAGGAGTCTTTAGACTGTAGAAAACATACACCAACATACAAGTTAATTTTAATGAATTGCATGTATTCTGTGCAAATTATTACACAGAAAACACAGTGACTTAACCCAGTGTTAAATGGTGACACATTCACTCTTCTCAGCCAAGCACAGGGTAATGGCAAAAGCTAAAACACAATGCACTTGCAGTATAAAACTAAAATACTATTTACTAGTCTTAATTACTGTCACAATATTGGTTCCAAGGATGAAAGTACAACTCCGTGGCTTTATTATGAATTATAGTGTAGAGTACAGTGCCTTAATAATGAGTCACTTTTTCCTGTTTCCTCAGACTCCGTAGAACTCCTTGAAATAAACATCGACAAAGAGGTCTGGTGTGCTTTTAGTCTAATGTTCCTGGTCCTGTGAGTGAATGGAAGTTTATAAATGGGTGCTATTAGGCGCTAATGTTTTTTGAGCATGATGGAGCAGCTAATTCTAGCTCAGATGCTAATGGCAGTGGAGGACAATTAACATGTCTATTACTGCCATAAACTGTGAATAACACTGAACAGTGGAGGCCATTATTCTGCACTAATTAAGAAGCAAAGCAGACAAGGCAGAGCTGGAGAGGATGTGTAGAGCTAAACCTGAACTCTGGTGCTATAATAAAATAATTTGTGCTGTGCCTTAGTACTCCTCTTTTGAAAAAGCAGCATTTATAGTTATTGCTTTTTATACATCACTGATAGTAAAAAGTATGTGTTAACATCCAAGAATGTTAATTATCACAATACCCCAAAAACCAAAAGTCGAAGAAGAATGGGCTTGATAAAGTATTGCTTCATTTATGGTGGGAATTTACAGCTGTTAAAATTAAAAAAAAAATGTGATTTTTTTTCTGACTTCATTTTTGTTAAATAATGGCATGGTGAAATAAGTTAAATGTTATTTTGAGGTACTATGGTAGTACTATGATGCAGAGCACTGTGTAAATAAATAAATACCTACCTTTTCCACATTTCCTAATATCCTGTGTGACAGATGTGATTCTGGGATATTTGCTTATTCTCCTCATTCATCATCAGCCTAAACCCGTAAACTCAGACTCCATTACCACAGTTCTCTCCTCTTTAGTGAGTGCAGCTCTTTTATTTGTCTGTAATCAATGTTTTATTCAATAATGAACTCTATGGAGGCGACATTTCAACAGCCTTGCTCTAGAACTCATGAATAATGGAAGCTGACTGCCAAATCAAATCTGATATCACTTCTGTTAGAACTCATTATTTGTTATCAGGGGAAGTTAGAATAAAGTCACCTACTTATTTTGCAGCGTCTTTATAAAATCTTCAACTTCAAACCTCCAACTAACTTTAAAAAACCTACAAAAGATTTGCTTTAGCCAGGGTCACACCCAAAGCTGAACCAACAACTACAGTATCTACTCATGACCTGGCGGTCCTAACACCAGTCTTCTGTGGTTGGACTGTCAATCATGCAACAAAAGACCCAGGCAGAATTTGTGATTGTTTAGCCATTTTTCAGAGAAAATTAATGATAACACAAAAACTTTTTTTCACTTATAGTTAGTGGTTTGGTAAAACCATCTGTGTTTACTCTTTTTAAATCATAATGACAACAGAAACTACCCAAATGACCTTGATCAAAAGTTTACATACCCTGGTGATTTTGGCCTGATAACATGCACACAAGTTGACACAAACAGGTTTGAATGGTTACTAAAGGTAACCATCCTCACCTGTGATCTGTTTGCCTGTAATCAGTGTGTGTATAAAAGGTCAGTAAGATTCTGAGCTCCTGACAGACCCTTACAACGTTTATCCAGTGCTGCACTGATGTTCCTATATTCTGAGTCATGGGAAAAGCGAAAGAATTGTCTAAGGATCTGCGGGAAAAGGTAATTGAACTGTATAAAACAGGAAAGGGATATAAAAATATCAAGCATCTCCCATGGAACCTCTAAAATGGTCCTTGTGTAAGGGGGTGATTTTACAGCAAACAGCGATATACCGCCGTCCACCAGAGGGCAGGCTCCAAAAGCAGAAATATAAGGAGAAACCCAATGGCGACTTTACAAGTGTAAAACTCATGTTTACAGCCTGGTACAAAAGATGGCTCCGGTCTCTAGAGCTACATTTTTACTACGTGACAACTCTGGGGGGTGGGGGAATTTTCGATTAAAACGTCCGTTTATGCTATCTGAAAACGATTGTTTTACTATGGAGAAAAAGCCGAAAAGCCAGAATGTAACGGCCATTTTATTGCCCTGTCGTAATGACAATATTGGTGAATAGGGGACCAATGCGCGGATAACATCCATATTTATTTACAATCTATGAAAAATATATCCAAGGAATTGAGAATGCCAATCAGCAGTGTTCAGACTCTAATTAAGAAGTGAAAAATGAGGATTCTGTTGAAACCAAACCAAGGTCAGGTAGACCAACAAAGTCCTTATCTTCAGTTTTATGGTTAAAAAGACATGGCACCAGGGGGGGGGTGGCATTGGTCCTGAACCACCTTTGATCCTGGTGCCCTGTGAACCCAGGTTCCACTGCTTGTAAAGCAAGAGCAAAGTCATTAATAGCATTTCTTGTCCATAAAGCACTTTGGCCAGGCTTTTATCTGAAAGAAAACAGTGTTAAATTTGAGGCTTGTCTCTGAAGGCCTCCGGTAATGGAGGAAAAAGGGGCAGGACAGTTAATCCGTGGGGATTCCACTGGTGGTTCTGCTACAACCATAAACGTTACATTTGGAGAGGAGTCAACAAGGTCTATGATGAAAGGTACACCATTCCTAATGTGAAACATGGAGGTGGATTGATGATGTTTTGGGGATGTGTGAGCTACAAAGGCGCAGGAAACTTGGTCAAAATTGATGGCAAGATGAATGCAGCAAATTATCAGAAAATATTGGTGAAACCTTTGCACTCATCAGCCCTGAAGCTGCGCATGGGACGTACTTGGACGTTCCAACATGACAACAATCCAAAGCACAAGGCCTAGTCAACCTGTCATTGGCTACAGCAGCATAAAGTAAAGGTTCTGGACTGGCCTCAGTCTCCTGACCTCAATATCATTGAGCCACTCTGGGGAGATCTCAAACGTGCAGATCTTGCAAGACAGCCCAAGAATTTACAGGAACTGGAGGTTTTTTGTCAGAAGAAGAATGAGCAGCTTAACCATCTGAGAAAATAAAGAGCCTCATCCACAACTACATCAAAAGACTTCAAGCTGTCATTGATGTTAAAGGTGGCAATACACAGTATTAACAACTGGATATGTAAACTTTTGACCAGAGTTATTTGGGTAGTTTCTGTTATGATTTAAAAATAGAAAACACAATTGTTTGATAATAAATGACTTTACCCAACCACTAACTATGAGTGAAAGAAAAATCTGAAAAATTTCCCCCACAAAAAATCTAATTTTGCCAGGGTATGTAAACTTATGAGCACAACTGTGCGTAGAAGGGGTCAGGTTTGTCTATAATTCAGCAGGCGATCCAATTTAAAGGGCTCAAATTCATGAGCTCATTGATAATTTAGACTTGGAACCAATTAAACCATTGCAAATCAATTTATATTTGTTCTGAAAAAGGTTGTTGCTTGTCATCAAGTATAGTGTAAACTTTTTTTTTTTTCTGTTTAGAGTTTAAAAGGCTGAGAAATATTCTTCTGCTGTTTTAAGCAGGAATAATTTCATATCACATCAATACAGTTTGGAACTTTCCAACAGTTATTTACCTGTAGACGCCGGGTGGGGACTGGACAATGATGAAACTCTTCTCCAGGTCCCGCAGGACATCATTCAGCATGCGCACATGGGACGGGTCTCGCTCTTTTGGGTCGTTGGCAGGACGCATGGTTTCTGACTGGAAGAAAGCCACGCGGTCTCTGAGAGAGGCGGCCGAGGACAGCAGTGACGGAGAAACAAGGCTTTTATCTGAAAACAGAAACTTTTTACTTTACCTGTCTCATATAGCACTTTACATTTCCTTAGGTAACTAAGTTCGGAGATACACTTGCCAATAAGCCAACAACGTCTGGGTTAATGTTGTTAATCATCAATAATAAACATTGCAGTATATTATTCTGTAATTATCCTAATCAATGCCACATTGTGCAGGTGCAGTAACCTGCTCAATGAATGAATGAATGAATCAGTCTTTCTTTGAAACTACCTGGGAATGAGTCTGAGTCATGTGTCATGTGGAAAAATGACTTTAAAATAGGCTACATACAATGTCATTAAACACTGAATTAACCCTTGCACAAGGGCCTGGACCCTACATTTAGTCTGGTCGGTCATTGCGTTCATGTAAATTTAAGAGTGACAAACTAATTAAGTTCTTGTTTGTGTCCACTTATAATGATTTTCTGTTATGCTCAACTATTTTGTCTAGTGGTTAAAAGCTGTAAGCAGCAAGTAAGTTCAGTGGAGTCGAACTTCAGAGCAAGACAAGCACAAGCCTAAATGCAATTCATCCTTTACCCTGACGGATCATATTCTATAAACGTGTTAGTAGACAGTTGAATTTTGAGAATCCATCTTATTCCGCTTATCCAGTGCTCCTGGCCCCTAGCAGAGGGCCCCTCCAGGTGTCACTGTGGTTGGGTTCCAGAGCCCAAGCTTTGCTTGGAGGTGAGCCCGACTCTAGTTGGTACCTCTCACCCTTCCCCCCCAGCGAGGTAACGTTCCACATCCCTAAAGCCAGTTTTTGTGCCCAGACTGAGATTGGGTCATCAACTTCTGCCCAATCCACTATGCACCTGCCCCTTACGGTTCCTCCTGCAGGTGGTCTACCCACGGGAGGGCGGCCCCACATTGCTCGTTTGGTCTGAGCCTGGTCGGGTAACATGGGGAAAGGCCCAGGCCTGGCTCCAGGGTAAAGTCCCGGCTGCGCCATATTGGGCAAAGTCACAGTCGTTGATAGTCCTCATCATAAGCAGCTTCTGAACCTCTCTTTGTCTGACCCTTCACCTAGGACCTGTTTGCCTTGGGAGACCCTACCAGGGTTATAGTTAAAGTGGACTGGTAAAGTGGTATAGATTGTCAGATAATCAAGTTAAATGTCTGTAAATGAAGGTTGCATTGTTTGAGAACATTTGCTTCAGAAAACTTATGTCGTATGTATGTATGTATTTGACCCTAAAATGTACAAGGACTATCCTAAGAGGTAATATTTCTTGGTATAGTCTCCATCCCCCGACCATAGACACTGAGGTTTTGGAGTTTGAAACGGGTGCCAGGATGCTCTTGGGAGAGGCGGTCCTGTAGTGACGGGAAGTTCTGTCTTTGCGGAGAGGATGGGGCCTAAGACTGAGGACACTTGCAAACAGTCCTTTATTCCAGTGGTATATTACATTTCTGTCTTCAGCCATCATTAGCACACATCAGTGAAAGGGAATAAATGTCAACGGGATAAAATGCATAATTTCTTTAACATGCATGATATTGCCAAATGACCTGTTGTTGCTCACAAAGATGAATGAGGATGAATATTTAATGAATATACAGATAATTATTTTAATAAGAGACTTTACACTTAAAACTTTTAAACTTAAACTGAATTTGTTAACCTGACTCTGCCAGATTGAACTGCTCCACAGTACCATCTGGGAAGGCTTCTGCTGAAAGTGTTCAAAGGCAGGTACACTAAATGAATAACTGTAGGTGATTGGATTAATCAACCATTCATTCATTCATTCATTCATTCATTCATTCATTCATTCATTCATTCATTTTCTACCGCTTGGTCCCGTTAGGGGTTGCGGGTGACTGGAGCCTATCCCAGCAACTTTGGGCCTGAGGCGGGCTACACCCTGGACAGTGGCCAGTTAGTCGCAGGGCTGACATTTAGACATAAACAGTGACAGACAACCATTCACTCTCACATTCATTCACTAGGGACACTTTAGATTTGCCGATGAACCTATACAGGCATGTCTTTGGACGGTGGGAGGAAGCCGGAGTACCCGGAGAGAACCCACGGTAACACGTGAAGGACATGCAGACTCCTCACAGAAAGACCGGAGTCAGCCGAGAATGTTTGAGTCGGCCGGGTTTTTTGAACTCACCTTCTTGCTGTGAGGCAGAAGTGCTAACCACTCTGCCACGTGCACCCCTTAATCAACCACAGTTTAATTCAATCAGAGCAGTGCTGTGTTTGTTGCTACATCTTCAAATCTAAAACACAACCAGATCTGTTAGTACTGACAACTCATTGGAAAAGTTCAAGATGGATTTTCATGAGTTTTTAAACTCATAAGCCTCGTAAGAATCCAGCTGCAGTGCAAAGTTAGCCCTTTATCCCACTCCACAGCTCTATTTAGTCTTGATAAGTTACGGTAACACTTCAGATCTCCTTTTAAAGCTTCTATCGTCTACCTTCAAACTACTGCAACCCACAAGCAAGAATTATTCAGATAATCATGCCACGCTATCTGCATCACCCAAATCTTCTAACTGTTCTATCTCCTCCATCTGCTGAATGTGGTTTGGTAAAAGACTGTCAAAGCCTTCTCCCACCTGTTTTTGCTTAAAAAAGAGTAGCCTCCAATAAAGCAACTTGTCTATGCACCACTCTTTTAGAATTTAAGACCCTCTAAGGCACTTGGATTTAAATATTCAGTCTCTTTCAGAGGATTTCCAATCATAGATGGCCTACTTACAATTACAAACAGCACAAAGTTAGACTTAAGCACGAGGGCACCTCAACAGTCACGAGACAAAATAAACATCAATTCCTGGACACACAAATCACACATGGACCAAATCTTTTTTTTTACATAGACAAATCCAAAATTCAATTGAACTGGTTTAATGAACAATTCAGACTGGTTTAATGTAACTTATCAGGAACTGCAGCCACAAAAGAAGCTCTGACATGTGACTGTATCGAGGGTCTTCACGATGGTACAAACAACAATGGAAGTGGACAATTTGTGAACTCCTAAGTGTTCTCTTTGTTATTAGCACTGATGATAGTCCAGACAACATGGATCAGATCTTCTCTCTTTATATGCAAAACACATGCTTTTGAGCAAAAATATTGCTTTCCTATTAATTGTTTTAGTCCCACTTTGTTTTGACAAAATGAAATGAAGACATAGTAAAGAAATCTTCTAATCACACTCACCGGAGGGTCCATCAGAGCTAGTGCCAGTGCTGCCACATTGCTGATCTGAACATGCAGGGTGAGTGAAGTAGCATTTAATGTCAGATGGCTTCAGAAATTCACAAACTTTGCATGAATCAAGCTGGTGTGCAAAGTAAGGAATCCTCACTTACACAATGGTAAAACATCTAGAAACGTCACAGTTCCCCTCCTTTGTTTACATGTACAACCATTATGCAAACTTTAATCCCACTTCAGGTGCATCAAGCAGGAGACCACGAGAGGCTGCACTTCTCAACTTTGATAAAAGAGGGTCATTGAGTTCATGCTAGGTGGGATAAACTGTATATACAATTCATTCATTAATTCATTTTCTACCGCTTAGTCCTGTTAGGGGTCGGGTGACTGGAGCCTATCCCAGCAGCTTTGGGCCTGAGGCGCTAAATTTGTCCAATTTAGGATCCTTGTAGTAACAATACCTCCCATGGGCCCACCCTGGACAGTGGCCAGTTATTCGCAGGGCTAACAACAGTATACGTTTTATTCATAAAATAAATATTTTTTTGTCTTTTAAAACAGTTTCTTTTTTTTAAACTGTTTAATTTGCTTGACTTTTTTTTGTGGTGTTTGAAGGTCACCAATTTGCTGCGCCTTCGGGTTGGGGATAGGTCTCTCACTGTTGTTTGTGTTTACGGGCCAAATGGCAGTGCAGAGTACCTGGCCTTCTTGGAGTCTCTGGAAGGGGTGCTGGAAAGTGCTCCGACCGGGGACTCCGTCGTTCTACTGGGGGACTTCAACGCTCATGTGGGCAGCAACAGTGACACCTGGAGGGGCGTGATTGGGTGGAATGGCCCCCCGGATCTGAACCCGAGCGGTGTTCTGTTATTGGACTTCTGTGCTAGTCACAGTTTGTCCATAACAAACACCATGTTCAAGCATAAGGGTGTCCATCAGTGCACGTGGCACCAGGACACCCTAGGCCGGAGATCGATGATCGACTTTGTAGTTGTTTCATCTGACCTCCGGCCGTATGTCTTGGACACTCGGGTGAAGAGAGGGGCGGAGCTGTCAACTGATCACCACCTGGTGGTGAGTTGGATCCGATGGCAGGGGAGAAAGCTGGACAGACTCGGCAGTTGGGAACGTTTGACAGAGCCCCCTGTCAGAAAGATCTTTAACTCCCACCTCTAGCAGAGCTTCGACCAGATCCAGAGGGAAGTTGGAGACATTGAGTCCGAGTGGACCATGTTCTCCACCTCCATTGTCAATGTGGCCACTCGAAGCTGTGGCCGTAAAGTCTCCGGTGCCTGTCGTGGCGGCAACCCCCGAACCCGGTGGTGGACACTGGAAGTAAGGGATGCCTTCAAGCTGAAGAAGGAGACCTACCGAGCCTGGTTGGCCCGTGGGACTCCTGAGGCAGCTGATAGGTACCGGCAGGCCAAGCGGACTGCAGCCCGGGTGGTTGTGGAGGCTAAAACTCGGGTCAGGGAGGAGTTTGGTGAGGCCATGGAAAAGGACTATCGATTGGCCTCGAAGAAATTCTGGCAAACCGTCCGGCGCCTCAGGAGGGGGAAGCAGTGCCCTGCCAACACTGTTTACAGTGGAGGTGGGAATCTGCTGACTTCAACTGGGGATATTGTTGGATGGTGGAAGGAATACTTCGAGGATCTCCTCAACTGCACCGACACGTCTTCCACCGAGGAAGCAGAGGTCGAAGGCTCGGAGGTGGACTCGTCCATCACCCAGGCCGAAGTCAATGAGGTAGTTGGGAAGCTCCTCGGTAGCAAGGCACCGGGGGTGGATGTGATACGCCCTGAGTACCTCAAGTCTCTGGATGTTGTAGGGCAGTCTTGGTTGACACGCCTCTACAACATCGCGTGGCGGTCGGGGACAGTACCTCTGGACTGGCAGACCGGGGTCGTGGTCCCTCTTTTCAAGAAGGGGGACCGGAGGGTGTGTTCCAACTACAGTCCTCAGCCTCCCTGGGAAAGTCTATGCCAGGGTACTGGAGAGGAGAATGCGGCCGATAGTCGAACCTCGGATTCAGGAGGACCAATGCAGTTTTCGTCCCGGTCGTGGAACACTGGACCAGCTCTTTACCCTCTCCTGGGTGCTGGAGGGTTTATGGGAGTTTGCCCAACCAGTCCACATGTGTTTTGTGGAGCTGGAGAAGGCATTTGAATGTGTCCCTCGTGGTGCCCCGTGGGGGGTGCTCTGGGAGTATGGGGTCCGGGGCCTTTTGCTAAGGGCTGTCCGGTCCCTGTACGACCGGAGCAGAAGCTTGGTTCGCATTGCCGGCAGTAAGTCAGACCTGTTCCCAGTGCATGTTGGACTCCGGCAGGGCTGCCCTTTGTCACCGGTCCTGTTCATTATCTTTATGGACAGGATTTTTAGGCGCAGCCAGGGGCCGGAGGGAGTCTGATTTGGGGACCACAGGATGTCGTCTCTGCTTTTTGTAGATGAAGTTGTCCTGTTGGCTCCATCAAGCCAGGATGGACCTTCAGTGTGCACTGGGACGGTTTGCAGTCGAGTGTGAAGCAGCTGGGATGAGGATCAGCACCTCCAAGTCTGAGACCATGGTTATCAGTCGGAAAAGGGTGGCTTGTCCCCTTCAGGTTGGTGGAGAGCTCCTGCCTCAAGTGGAGGAGTTCAAGTATCTTGGGGTCTTGTTCACGAGTAAGGGAAGGAGGGAGCGTGAGATTGACAGACGGATCGGTGCAGCTTCTGCAGTGGTACCGGTCTGTCGTGGTGAAGAAGGAGCTGAGCTGTAAGGCAAAGCTCTTGATTTACCGGTCAATCTACGATCCTACTCTCACCTATGGTCATGAGCTTTGGGTCATGACCGAAAGAACAAGATCCCGGATACAAGCGGCCGAAATGATAAGGTAAGATAAGATAAGATAAGGTGAGGAGCTCGGTCACTCGGGAGGAGCTCAAAGTAGAGCCGCTGCTCCTCCACATTGAGAGGAGCCAGCTGAGATGGCTCGGGCATCTGTTTCGGATGCCTCCTGGACGCCTCCCTAGGGAGGTGTTTCGGGCATGTCCCACCGGGAGGAGACCCAGAGGAAGACCTAGGACACGTTGGAGGAACTATGTCTTTCGGCTGGCCTAGGAACGCCTCGGTATCCCCCCGGAAGAGCTGGAGGAAGTGTCTGGGGAGGGGGAAGTCTGGGTGTCTCAGCTTAGACTGCTGCCCCCGCGACCCGGCCCCGAAAAAGCGGTAGAAGATGGATGGATGGATGGTAGTAACAATAGCTTTATGTGAATGTGATATCTTAAGAGACAGAAAAAAGCCCTTATAATGGCTTTAGATAAAAATGGTCCTATAGCCCTAAAAAATGACTAATTCACCTTATAATGTTAATAAATCCACTTTGGCTGAATAGTTAAGGGCAAACCTATGGCTTTGGTTAGATTCACATTCAGCCCTGAGTTGAAAGGACATTCTTTTCACTTCTGCTGTTGTTTGACACCTTTGTATAATGTTTTGAATTCACCTCAGATTTTCCACAGCCTTTAATTTGACGCAGCACAGTTTTGTTTGTCTCTTCTCTTTGTCTGACTTTGCTGTACCTGGGTCTCATGGCGTGTGACACTGTTTATTAGAAGCTTGTCACTGAAGAAAAATACCTCAAAGCCTTTGTTATGCACTCATTCTGAAGGTTATTTTAATATTCAAGGACGTCATCTTTGCATGCTCTAAGACTGTGACTGAATAATCCCAGTCTGGCTCAAAAGGGCCCAGTGCATCAGCAGCATACTAACTGCGGGTGATACATTTCAAGGTTTTGATGCAGTCCTTGACTAAAGTGCTCTTACATATGCAGCTCTGACCAGTCTGTGTGATAAATAAGCACATTACACTTCATCATGCGGCAAGGTTCAGACATTAAGACTGAATTACTGATTAGAAATATAACATGGAACATTGAAGATGTGAACCATATTATTCCATCAATAATCGGCTCAACTTTATTTGGTTGCTGTAAAGGGTTTCATTAAATGTTAAGAAAAGTGGGAATGAACTGGGACCAATCCAGTCTCTAAAAAAGTATGTTTTAGAGGCAACATACTAAAATAATTTTAAATATTTAAAGATTAAACTTTTTTTTCCTTCCCCTTTGGGACGCCTCGAATGCAAACCATATACGTACAAGGGAGACCCGGGTTTGATTCCCGCTCGGGTCATTTGCTAAATGTCATTCCCCTCTCTCTCTCACCCTGTTTTCTGTCTGTCTATTGTCTGATCAAATAAAGGCAAAGGAAGATTTAAAATTTACTGGTCAGGTAAAAAGTACATTTTTTGAAATTTCTTTGAAAAGACACCACCAACGCCTAGATAAACACGTTCAAATAATATTCTGGCTTGTAAAATAATTAATTGGCAAGTTAATATCAAAATGTGCATGCTTACAGTAATGATAGAGAAGGAAGGTTTATCTACACAATGTTACAGGCCAACCACTATACCGTCCTGTATTTCAATGTTGTATATTATATTATGTTATTGTCATTAAATATCAATGGCTTTTGGCTTTGGTTTAGTTCAGGTTTAGTCATAATTTAGTTCAAGTGGAGTCTAGTTCTTCATCTGGTTTAGTTTCTCTTGTGTCCTTCATAATGCTTGTTGCAGTCCAGGAAAAAGACGGAATGTTTTTTTGGTTTTGAGGTGGTATTTGGTGTAAAGACTGACTGCTGTTAACTAAAGCACTTTGCACAATTGTTTGGTTTGGTTGGTCAGATAAGAATTTTTTTTCCAGGGTCACATCTGTGCAAAAACTGTATTAAATAACTACTTACTATTTATTTTTACTAGAAGCTAATATAATTAATTTGCTACTAATACTAAATAAATACTGTGTGACCTAATAATATAGTTTTTTTTTTGTAGGAATTTCTCCAGAAACTAGTAACTCCAAATAACTACAGTGAAATTACATTTACATTTAGTCATTTAGCAGATGCTTTTATTCAAAGCGACTTAGATGAAGCTTACATTCACCAGTGTTACATTTTAAATTTTAGTTGACGCTTTTTGTTCACCTTTATTTAACCAGGATAGCACTGAGGGGTAGAGTGGTTGGGGTCGCAGCTTTGGGCGGGGTACACCCTGGACAGTGGCCAGTTAGTCGCAGGGCTGACACTTTCACTCACATTCATTCACTCACTAGGGTCACTTTAGATGTTCGAATTGGCCGAGGTTTAACTCAAGACCTTCTTGCTACGAAGCAGGAGCGCTAACCACTCTGCCACATGCACATGGTTAGCATATAACTCTACTTTTACTGTACTCTACTGTGCCCTTTTTATTTTGTTGAGCACCTGCCCCTCAAAACATCACTGTTCCACTCAAAGCCATTTCCAGGCACAGTATCTCATGATCACTATATTTCCAAGTTCCCAGAAGAACACCTGTAGGTTGTATTTCAGATTTGGGGAAAATAAAATGAATAATTAATACAAGTGTGGCATTTGTGAGGAGGAGAGTGGAATGTGAAAGGTCCGCCACACATCATCAGTAAGACTCATCACAAATAGCAGAGAGGGCTCTAGCCTGGCTCGTTAGAGGTGACTTACGAGGAGGCTGTCTGTTAACTAAGGGGTTAAGTGAGCAGTTAAAGTCGTCTCCCACTAAAGTTACTGTCGAGGAATATTCTAGGAATGTTTTGGTGTCAGCCTTTGATAACCATCAGCCTGCATTATACAATTAATGATGATAAATCCTATTTATTTTTGATGCAAGAAGAAATTAAATGTTAGACTACCCCTCTGCTGCTGGTAGTGAAAGAAGCAGAATAAACTTGGCCAATCCAACCATGTTTAAGGCTAAGGTGCTCAGTATCAGAGTATTGAGGTGTGTTTCCTGTAATAAAGCCATATCTAGGTTCTCTCTTTTAACAAAGCTTTTTAAAATAGCTTCCTATCTGTGACCTTCCCTTGATATAAATCTTTTGACAAGTCTCATTTTTTCTTTCTTATTACACTATGACAATAACAATTTTAATTGCTATTGTCATAATTCTAAAAAAAAGTCTTAAAAGTAAGTTCTACACCTTAACATTCCTTGATTGGATCATATCCATAAGAGCTAAGCATCTATTTGGCAGAAACAACAATCCCTTATGATAGCTTCATGTAATTGGTCTTTACCTCTGAGTTTGTTCTGAATGTCCAGCACTATGTCCAGTGAGTAGAAGGGCAGCACTGGGTCAGTCACCAGTCGCAGGATGGCTTCTGCTGTCATCTGAGGAAAAGACCACAGTCATATAAACAGAACTATACAGTGTGCATCATGCAAGCCACACATAACACAATTAGATCAAAACCCTGTACTCTTAACTGGTTCACTGGATTATACAAGACGGACTATCAAGGACAAATATAAAAGTGCTGGATTCCCCTAGTCTAAAAGCAAAATCATTACAACCCCAACAGCAACTCCCTGTGATTATTATACATGGCTTTATATACCATATGTATATATATATATATATATATATATATATATATATATATATATATATATATATATATATACCATCATCTTAAGATAAGCATGAGGCCGATACTGGAAGTATCAAGTCAAAACTAAATATGGTAGTAACAACAGAGGGGGAAACTCGAGCCCAGCAGATGGAGACTCAGCCCTCCGTCTCGGTGATCCATAGGGGTGTCTCTGTCCTGTCTCTCTGGTCAGGTCCACATCGTGAGACCAGTGGATTTTTACCAGCCTTAACATGATATTAAGCTTAAGTACAACTCAAGCACTATTTGAGTGTCTTTTTCTTGGTTAAGATGAATGCATTCATAAGGATGTTTTAAACATGGTGGTACCAGAAGACTGCATCTTTTGTCTCAGTGCAGATTGAACTGTCAAAGTAATTTTGTTGTACTGTCCTCTCCATGTTAGAATTGATGTAAATATGAGAGACAAGTGCAGACTGCCTGAAGATGCATGGATGCATACCTTACAATGCAGTGTTTTTTAAATGGATATTTAAAAGAAAAAACAATATACCACTAACTAATCTGTCAATGGCGGGCCACTTTCCAGTTAAAAAAGCAGTTGATTCAAGCTCCCTGTCTTTTTAAATGCTTGTAAAATGGTCAGAACATTTTTGAAAAACAATTGAAAGTGTTTTTCTATCCACAACACTGCACTTGTCCAATATAATCTAACATCTCTTTATGAAGTTCTGTCTTGTCAGAGTGATCTTGTTGCTTATACAAACTGTCCCTTTGACATATTGTGCGCTGAGATCAGGGTCACGACATGTCTTAAGTAAAACAACTTAACTTTTTTGTTCTTTGTTCCGCAGCCATCTTCACTTTTGTTCCTGCTTCTAAAATCAATGTGGCATAGGGACAGATCTGAGCATCGATTAGAAGCGGTGAGTAATACGACAGCACAAGCATATATCAAAGGCATGTAATATGGGGAGACACAAATGGTCCTTGATTTCTTATTTATGGGCTTATTTTTTGACAATGGTGTTGCAGGGCAGAGGCGAGACTGAAGAGAGGCAGGGGGAGATAATAACGGAGAAACAACCAAGGCAGTAACATAAAAGTAAATGAGACGAGGAACTAGAGATGGAGACAGTCCATGTGAGGAGGAAGAAAAAAACAAAAGAAACACTTTTTTTTTATATGACCTAACCCCCATTGAGTGTAAATTAACACAGAAACAGAAAGATCTACATTTTCATACTTAGCCACATTAAAATGGGAGCTTTGTGTTGTTTATATGTAGTAAGTTATTACTAAATTATTGAGCAGAAACAGGAGTAGTGAGCAAAGTCCCCCTTAAAGAGTCAGGAAAGGAGAGTCAGTCAAACCTCTGCAGCAGAAGCAGTGGGAGTTACACTGACGCAAAGCTCAAAAGAATGAAGACATACAAAATACCATCAATGACAGGCAGCCTGAAAAACAACGCATCACCAACGCAACAGTTAGAACATTCATTGAAGACACTGTGGCTTCAGAAACTGGGTGTCCTGCTCTCCTTGTGTGTAGCCAACACAATTTAGCAGTAAGCATAACTCCATATTAATAAATATGTGAGTTAGGGTATAGCTTTTAACCAAAGTTTTATTTTGTTGCGCTTCATAAACACAGGGAATAAAACTGTTGAAAAGAAAGAAAATACAGTATCTACTCGCATAATGTGAAATACGGACTGAAATGCAAAGGCTACTACACATGGTGTTAGGCCAGTAAGTTAAACCCAAACAGTCTCTTAATGCCCACAAAAGCATTTACAAAAGGTATTTGGTATTTCTATAAAATTAGTCTTGAATAATATCCTATGTTCAAGCTAAAATAAAACTTGCAGAAGAGGATTTTGATGGCTTTAACAGAAGGCAGGGTGTTAGGGGGTGTGGCAAAGGTTATTAACATCCAGAAGTTCCTATGCCAAAGGAGGCACCATCTTGAGATTATGTCATGGACTAAGTGACCTACATGTCGGATTATACAAAGATTATACTATGTATTAATTTTGTGCTGCAATGTGTCATAAGATACGTAACTCCATACCATTTCTACGTTTTAAAGATGATTCTGTCATGCACAGCTATTGAAGCTGACCTTGCATCACCAATAAAAGCCCATGTGCGCCCATGTCTTTATAATGCACCTGTAATGCATATTTAAGCTTCTTAAGGTCTATAAGTTAAAAATAGCTTGATAAATATCTAAGTACATACAGGATTAAGCTCTTAGTGCTCACAGACAGGAAAGGCTTGTCTTTGGCAGCAGCCTCACCTCT
Source organism: Perccottus glenii (assembly GCA_024416835.2). NCBI lineage: Eukaryota > Metazoa > Chordata > Actinopteri > Gobiiformes > Odontobutidae > Perccottus > Perccottus glenii. The sequence continues at coordinate 3,580,600 of CM044559.2, read as the reverse complement.
CACTGAGATCACAATGAGAAGCTGCGCCCACTTTAGTGCTTTATAACTCTGCTAGCTCATTTTTTATGGATTTTTTTTCTCCAAGGTGTCTTTTGATGAAGGAAAAAAATGGTTTAAGAGTTGCTGTAAACATGTAAAATGTGAAAGTTAGCTACCTTATTGCTAGCAAAATAGCATTAAAGCAATATTGTGAGGGCGTTTGTGACAGCACAGTACATGCTGAAGGCTGTAGTAATCATGTGCCTGAGCAACATCCAACAAGCCTTTTTGGTTGCGTTTTATGAGAGCACTGACTATATAAATAAAATTGACATTGACATTGACATTAAACATGTTTTTTTTTGCACTAAAAAACAACCATGAACCAAATTGGATTTGTTGTTATTTATATGATAATAACTGGTCAGTTTAAATCGGGTTGTATTTGGCCCCTAAACTAAAATGACAGATTTAAACTGTACGGAACTGCCCTCATCCTCCAAAGTCAATGGTTACATCCATTTCAATGTCTTTTGGACCAGAGTTGCATTTTTTCCAATTAATTTATTTTTGTAAGTAAAGCCTTTAAGATAACGGTTTCTTAGATTAGGGTGACCATAAGTTCCCTGTTTTTAAGCCCCCTGTTCCGAGGGATATCACATTTACATTTAGTCATTTAGCAGACACTTTTATCCAAAGTGACTTACAAGTGAGGAAAACAATGGAAGCAAAAACTAGTTAGTTTAAACCCAGCACAGTATACGAAGCTATGGATAAGAAAGAAATTATTATTATTATAATTATTATTTTTTTAATTATTTTTTCCTAAGAGAAGGAATCGATAGAAAAGGATGTAGAATTCAGTGTTTGTCAGTCAGGTGTTGATGGAAGAGATGTGTTTTCAGGCGTTTTTTAAAGATGGCTACAGAATCTGCTGATCTTGTAGCAGCAGTAGATCATTCCACCAATGTGGAACAGAGCCAGAGAAGGTACATGAGAGTGATTTTTTTCCTTTGTGGGATTATAGACATTGTTCATTTGCAGAGGGCAGAAAACTGGCAGGAACATAGGTCTGTATTAGCGAGTGAAGATAGGAGCCAGTAGTGGTCTTGTAGGCCAAGAGCATAGCTTTGAACTTGATGTGGGCGTCAACCGGGAGCCAGTGTAACCTAATGAATAGAGGAGTTACATGTGCTCTCTTTGGTTCATTAAAGACCACTCTTGCCGCTGCATTCTGGATCAGCTGCAGAGAGTGCTTTGATAGGAAAGGTCTAATTTTCCTAATGTTGTAGAGGATGAATCTACAGGACCGGGTGGTGCTGGCGACATGACTTGTGAAGTTTAGCTGATCATCAAACCACTCCCAGATTTCTGGCAGTGCTGGACGGTGTAATGGTTGATGGGCCTAGTTGAATGGAGAGGTTGTGGTGGGTCTTTGGATTGACCGGAATCACAAGCAGTTCTGTTTTTGCAAGGTTCAGCTGCAGGTGATGGTCCTTCATCCAAAGTGAGATGTCACTCAGACATGCCGAGACGCGAGCAGAGACCGTCGGATCGTCAGGATGAAATGACAAATGGAGTTGAGTGTCATCTGCAGCAGTAATAGGAAAAGCCATGCTTCTGAATGACAGACCCAAGAGATGTCATGTAAGAAAGAGTAGCGGTCCAAGCACTGAGCCCTGTGGCACCCCTGTATTGAGATGTTGGGACTCAGAGAACTAGTTTCTCCAGGATACTCTGAATGACCTATCCGAGAGGTAAGACTTGAACCATTGCAACGCCATTCCAGAGACACCGATCGCCCTGAGAGAGGACAGGAGGATGTGATGATTAACAGTGTCAAAAGCAGCAGACAGATCCGGTAAGATGAGTACAGATGACTTGTATGTTGCCTTTGCCAGTCTCAGGGCTTCGATGACTGAGAGCAGGGCAGTTTCAGTGTAGTGTCCTCTCTTGAACCCAGACTGGTTCTGGTCCAGGAGGTTGTTCCGTGTGAGAAAGGATGAGAGCTGAGTAAACACAACTCGCTCCAGAGCTTTGGCAATGAAGGGAAGGAGGGAAACCGGTAGTTTTCTAGCAGTGTAGGGTTAAGAGTGGGTTTCTTCAGTAGTGGTGTGATGCGGGCTTCTTTGAAAGCTGTGGGGAATGACCCAGTGGAGAGATAGGAGTTGATGATGTGGGTGAGAGCAGGCACGACAGATGGAGAGATGGCCTGAAGGAGATGTGTGGGGATGGGATCCAGCGGGCAGGTAGTAGGGTGGTTAGAACTAATGACCTTGGAAACATCTGCTTCAGTTAGAGGAAAAAAATAAGGTAGAAAACACATATCAGGGGTCTGAATGAGCTCGACAGGTGGTGGCGCAGAGAACTGACTGCTGATGGCGGTCGTTTTCTTTACAAAGAAAGACGCAAAATCATCAGCTGTTAAAACCAATTAAGGTGGGGGTTCAGGCGGACAAAGGAGGGCAGAGAAGTTTTTAAAGAGAGTGCGGGAGTCAGGTGAGTTGATTAACCTAGAATGGTAGTAGTCAGTTTTTGCAGAGGTGACATCATCAGAGAAAATAGAGAGGAGAGACTGGTAGATGAGGGTGGGGTGAGTGTACGCATGTTGCGTCTAGTTGGTCTAGTTGGTTTCCAGACTTGTGGGTTGCTGATGTGGTCAAATGATGCAGTCAGGTTATTGAAGTTATCAGCCTGTGACTTTTCAAGGTGGATGTTGAAGTCTCCTAATACCACCAGAGGAGTAACATCCTCAGGGAAGGATGAAGCGCATCCAACTTCTCCAAGAAATGTCCGAGCTGACCTGGGGGAGCTGTTGTCACACAAGGGTGCTAGCTGTAAGTCAGAAACAAATGTCCCAGTTTTTCCCTCTTTCTGTCCCGACTGTCCAGTTTTTTTTCACTGTCAATGCCGATCATAAATCCAAAGCAGCGCATTTTGTGAGCGTCTCTTTTCCAGCTTTTACCGTTTCAGCCTGAGTTTAAAGAACAATACAACTGTTTGCTTTCAGCACGTAATAGAAAATATTATTCAGTGCAATCAGTTCACGTCTTTTTATGTGTTTACTGGTGTTACATTGATTTTGCGCAGCATTTTCCATTAAGGAATTTCTGTTAATTTTCATTCATAAAATTAAAGTGTTCCAGTTTTGAGGTTTTAAAATGTGGTCACCTTAGTTTAGATTGTGTTTAAAAAAGTCGTTATGCTTAATGATGTAAAATGTATTGCAATTTTAAGCATTAACTATTAAATCAATTACAAAACAAAAAAATAAAAGCCAGCAGATTTAATGACACTGATCCTGACAGATTTTGGAGGAAACAGGAGCTGCCGACCCTCTTATACAGTACGTTATGTAGGAGGGACATCAGTTCTGCATTGATTTCATACTATAAATTTTAAGGGGAAATTTGTTTCTTTCCAATAGCTGCAGCCACAATAATCACATATTTAGCCACGTATCAATTATTTGTTTAAACACGTTATTTACAATTTACTTTGTTTCTTCATTATAGATTTACTTAATTATACGCTATCATAGGCTTTCTGCCAAATAAGATAGCGCAGCAACAAAATAGTGAAGTCACTGAAAGCGGTCCATTATCTAAGGACTGCTCAATAACTGACCAACTTTTATTTAACACTTAGGCTGCATTGACACCAGTTGTTTGGTCTGCTTTAGGGTGAGTTTACACTATTTGCGTCACCAGCTGTCATACAAGTTGCTGACAGGAGCGGGAGGTTTAAGGTGCTACAGTTTTGCCTGGACCTATTTTTCTCAGGTGTCTATCAAATCATGTTCTGTGAATAGCTGTCACTTCGGCGATGTTGCTCCACATTTGCATAAAGTTTAGCTCTGCTCATCTGAAATCTAGGCTTGTATTGCTGGATTTGTGCATAGAAATGAATGGTCACTGATGTGAATTCACCCTAGATCAGAGTCTGGTTGGTTTCCTCTGACAGCTTGGTCCTTTGACATCTGCAGGACTATGCTCAGAATTTTCTACGAGTCTATGGTGTCCAGTGCCATCATGTACACTGTGGTCTGCTGGGGCAGCAGTCTGCGCGTGAGGGACACTAATAGACTCGATAAGATCATCAAGAAGGCTGGACATGTTGTGGGGGAGGAGCTGGACTCTCTGACTGCTGTGTCGGAGAGGAGGATGTTGTCCAAAATCAGGACTATTCTGGACTTTCCCTCCCACCCACTCCACAAAGTACTGGTCAGCTGCAAGAGCTTGTTTAGCAATAGATTGTTACTGCTACTGTCACCACCGAGAGACACAGGAAATCATTCCTGCCAGTCGCCATCAAACTTCTGAACTCTGTAAATCCTCAGTAGAGTCACTGTGCAATATTCTGCCTGCTGTACAATATTAAGTCCACTTGGAAACTTGTAAACTGTACATCATGTGAATATGTAATATGTGAATATGTAAATATACTGTTTATTGTTTGTTAGGGATATCATAGTTTATAGTTTATAGTTAAGTCTACTTTAAAAAGAAACTTCTATTCTTGCACTGGTCGGTTGCATGTTTGTAACAAAAAGAATTTCCCCTCGGGGATGAATAAAAGTAATTCTGATTCTGATTCTGATTTGTTCGGGGAGTTTTGTATGCATTTTTGAAGTCTGGTGCTGACTTAAAGAACAAAATTATACATAGTCCACTTCCAAGTAAAACCTGGGTAAAATCAACAAAGGTATGACTGCAAGGTGGACCAAACCAGACTCTTAACTACATTAACTAGTTATAAAAGTTGGTTTGGTTAGTTTAAAAATATAATCTACTGTACTGTTAGATGTGCTGATGTACTTTGTCACAGTTTTGTCATTGACTATAGTGATATTGTAACATTTCTGCTAATGGCACATTTTCAGATTGTGCTCATCTTTGCTGGTTAGGGTACATCACAAAGTGGAAGAATAACAGTGACAAAGAATCAATAAAGATTATGAAATTGCATCATGTCCTTTAACTTACAATAAAACACAAATCTGTTAAATACCAGACGGAACACTGTGAGGAAGTGTAGCTGGTGTTCTGGCTGCTGTTTGACCGTGTGAGTCAATATAAGTATAAGTATATTGTAATATTCTACAGCTAAATAAAGAGCAGGCACTGAAATGTCACTTTAACATTTGCTGGACTGGAACACGCTGCTCCATACATTTTTAATATGTTGACATTAGGAATAAAATCACCCACTCACATGACCTTTGTCCAAATGATCTTTGAGTCTCATTGTGCTGCAGTGCACTTCCATCTACAAACCCAGCAAGTGCTCAGCTACAGCAGAGTACTGAAAATAACTTAAGTATTAAAGTCATTTATATTCTGTTGTGACTGTTTCATAGATTGGATTTGGAGGGTTGGCTTGGTTTTGTCATCAGTGTTAACACTTTTTAACAGTGTTTCTGGTGCAGATGACAACACTCTAATATATAACTACAAGGCTTCTAAAGGAAATGTTTCTATAGTGTGTTTGCCAATTATCAGGTTAGTAATTACCATACAAATATATAACATTTGGTATTTCACACGTGCATAAAACAAACTACAGTATAGGAAACAGTTTCAACATTTATTTTATTACTATACTTACAATGTAAATGTAACAAAACTCTATAACTCCATACCTCAAAGACTGGACTGGTCCCATCTAAGGATGTTGGGAGACAGTGACAGTGACTAGTCTAGTGTTCTACTCTACCAGTCTACTCCAATATCTTGTTTTAGTTGCTGTAAAGGCATGTGATGCCACACACAAATGTGTTTACTGGTATATTCATTTATTTCTAACACATGACCACGATACACAATTATAAAGAGCCACCCATACACTACTTACTTTCATACTGTATATACATACTTTATTCTATTTTTGGGATATCTGTTTGAAGTAACCTGTCCTTTTCTTTATCGGTGCTGGGGAGCCTGGCAAACCGGATTTTCTGGGTGGGGCCTGCTTAAGACCAGCCTGGCCTGAACCAGGAGCTATGTTGTGGGGAGGTTTAAGTTTTGTTTGGTTCAATTTAGTTCTGTTATCTACATGTTGTTTTCTGTATTTATTAATATTTCAGTTCATCTTTTAATAATTTACTGTTAAATGTAACATTGCATTTAATGTCACTACATAACTTGTTATCTTAAGTGTTGTTTTGTCATCCCCTTTGTTTCACTGGATTAATCACCCAGCCTTAAAATGTAATCTGATCTTCATAATGTGTCTACAAATAATTACACAAAAAGAATTCTGATCTTTCATGTCTTTATTGAACACACTAATTCAACTTGAATTTCTTAGTGAAACTAACACAAGTGTTCCATTGATAATCAATGTATTGCTTCATGTATGTAGTACACATTAGTAGAACCAAAACGATCAGAATGAGACAGATGATGGTCAGCAATAACCATACATTCTGTGAGTGTCAAAGAGACCGTTGATGCTACTATGGTTCTTTTGTCATGACATAAGTTTAAAAGGAAGTCTACTGTAGCGTTTCCATATGCGCCAGAAAGTGCAGTTTTTATGTTTTCAACGTATAATGTAGGAATATTAACATTATACTAGCATTTAACAACACTATCAATGACTCAAGTTTAACATGAGCCATTTTCTAAAGCTTCTGTTAACAAAAGCCACATAAAGCCAGCAGCGAGCGTGGAGCAGAGCCAACTTAATTTATGTATGCACTGTAACTTGGACAATGACAGCAGTCAGACACTTGAGAGGCATAACAGTGCAGAGTTTACTTCTACTGTTATTGTTTCTGCTTATTCTTTATTAATCGTGTGAATACTGTCCCACATTGTTTAATGCTTTTATTCGACAGTGGAAACAGCTTGTGTGGAGTCTGTTAAAGGTCACACAAGTCACATAATTCTCACAACCTTCAGTCTTTAATGAATTGCAAGATGCTATATAGAAGGAACCTACTAAACTCTACCTAAATAGAACACATGTCTGATTTGTAACATGCACAGCAGCCTAAAAGAAGCCATAGAGATGAAAACTATCACCAGTTTACAACACAAAACAGTGACTGATGAAAGTCATTACATAATGCTTATTCATTATTTGATGATCACTCGCAAAAAATGTATTTAGGTCTGTACTGTATGGATTCAAAGAGTTACAACTGGAGAAATAACTAGAAAAAAAATTGAAAATAAAAAGATAAAACTATTTGGTTTGATGAAAAAGTCTACATAATGGTGCCAAAACGAGTTCTGTTGTACATAAAAGCTACAGTGCTATTCTAACTTAGAAATGGAAGTACAGTAGCAGGTTTGGAACAGCAGAGGGCTCTAGTGTGACACGGAAGTCCATGCGGCTCCAACACTCTTCTACACACTGAGGCAGCAGTGTATTTTCAGTGACGCACCAGTGACACAGCCTCTCAGCCAAATCCTGTCCTATCCAGACGGGTGGCATCATTTGCAGCGCTGCTCTATTAATACATGCAGGCACACATCAGTCTTCCACACACATGCACTGATGAAGCAGGCTGGAAAATGAGAAGATGATGGTTGGACGGCTTGAAGAAGCAGAGCAGGTGAGAAAGATTTTTCTTGGAGTGAAGTGGTAATTTGGTGCAAGTCGTCAGTCTCATTTGCCTTGCGCCTGTTTTCCCCCCGAGGACTAAAGAAAGATGAATCCTCTGATTCAGGACGCCCAGTTCTCAGGGCCAAAATAGGCCTCATGAATAAGGCATAAACTCTGTAGTTAAGTTATGTAACAACAGAGTGTGAAAAGATGGAGCACGGTAGAGTACAGTAACAAACAGGAGAGCTGACTCCTTCCAAGCCTCGGTGCATAAACAAACACTGGAGAAATTAGAATGAATCTTCAGACGGGAGAGAGGAAAGCCTCTGAACATCTCCCTAACTTCTTATAAGCTTAACACCAATAAAACACTTAAACACATGTGTTGTAACCTAGTGTTTTAGATCTGACATTCTGGTATTAGCCCTCTTATCTGTGGACATGTACAGAACACCAAAAACAATATGGAGTTATATATTTTTTTTTACCTCTGAGATACACATTCTTTATTTGCAATATACTGTATACTTCAAATGTATTAGGTACACACATGTACGACTTCAGAGCAATGTGAAAATACACCAAGTCTTTCTTCAATCTGAAAAACACAATCATATATATATATTTGAAACATCTCTTGAAACACACAGTTCTCAGAGTCAGTCCCATGACCAAAGAAGCCACCTACTGCTTACTCATAAACAGACCATACAATGAAAAAGTCAAAATTTAGTTTACATAGTTTACATACAGAGACATAAAATGGATGAATAGAACTATACATGGGGTCATTAGGGTCACACTTTAGATTAGGGGGCACATTTTATCATGAATCGTGTAAGGTTAAGGTTAAGGTTAGGGGTTGTTGGTTAGAGTTAGAATGAAAAATTATGAAAACTTGGTAATTCCTGGTAATTAATGAGATTTTAATGCTTGTACTAATGTATAAGTCATGCATAAATTAATGCATGAATTCATGTTAAAATGTGCCCCTTAATCTAGTGTTACATATTCTTTTTTGTTTAAACTAACATATTTATTTGTTAATCTTGCTTGCTCTTACAAATATACAAAGATACAGTTTATTGGTATGGCAAAATGCACCCTTTTGATGTTCATTCATTCATTTTCTACCGCTTAGTCCCGTTAGGGGTCTAACAGGTGACTGGAGCCTATCCCAGCAGCTTTGGGCCTTAGACGGAGAACACTCTGGACAGTGGCCAGTTAGTCGCAGGGCTGACATTTAGAGACAGACAGTGACAGACAACCATTCACTCTCACATTTATTCACTAGGGACACTTTAGATTTGCCAATTGACCTGTACATGCAAGTGTTTGGAGGAAGCCGGAGTACCCGGAGAAAACCCACGGTAACACGTGGAGGACAGGCTGACTCCTCACAGAAAGACCGGAGTTGGCTGAGAATTTCAACCTTCCACGTGCACCCCCTTTTTCTTTTTTTTTATCTTTTTGATGTTGTTTTTTGTAAAAGGTTCTATCAGAGCAGTTTTGTCTCAGTGCTACTCTGGCTGCAGCCCCCAGCACCAGGACCAGTGCCAGCACCAATATTTACACACTCAAGAGGAATCAACAAGCCTGAGCTTTAAGAACAGATGGCCATCCACTGTAACGCTCCCAAACACTGATTCTTCTGACTCTACTACTAAATAAAATGAAAGAGCTTTTTTTCTACAAGCTATTATACACAAACAGAACTGGTAATGCTTTCAAAAAACCTCAGAAGTTCACTCTGAAGTGCAAACACAGGCGGATCTGAAAACAATTAACAGCCAAATGGGCTTCAGATCGGGCTGTAATAAGCCAGTCTGTGGTTTATGTTACAGAGAAAGAGCACTTCATACTTTTGTCTCATATTTACTTGGCTTTGCTTTCCTGTTTAATTTAGGGTTAAAGCAAAAAACGCTCAGAATGATGGATTACATTTGCCATAGTTTGTGTTTTGCCCACATTTTCCTGACTTTATTTCCGTCCAATAATGGCATTCTGAAATAAGTTTGATGTTGCATTTACCTCATACTTCTCCAGCGACAATTTAACACACACACAGATTTCAAAAGGTTTGCTAAATTTTGCCCATAGAAAACAGCACATAGTGTACATGTGACTGGTTTGTTACCAGAAGGAGGCCCGTCCTGAGGAGAAAGAGGAAGTGGTGTTTTCCGTGACAGTTTGAGGCGGGGTGCCTGGTTAGATCATAGAGCGTGTCATATTGAGGAGAAGTGAATGCTGTTAATTAATTCACACTTTGCCGACCATAAAGACTGGCCCTTGTGCCGGCTGTTTCGCCGTGGCACCGCCTGACATATGTTTCCAGAGCGATCGATGCTGCAAATGGTGCCACTCAGCCGTGTTCATTACACCAGCAGATGGTATAAATGAATAAGATGGTTCTGCATCTGAATCCAACATGGACAAGCATAGACAGAGGCAGACTGACAGACCGCTGTGGAACCTGTGTGATAGCGCAACATGATGAGGGTGACTACTTTTATGTATATAAGTTATTTAAAATAAATAAAAATGTAACTAAGTTTATGAAACGCAGCATAATCAATCTGTCACATTGTTGCTAGCCATCTTTAGAAAACATTTTACTTGATGGTTGGGCAGTGAACACTTGGAAAGGCTAGCTTAGCTATAGCCTCGCAGTTAAACGCCATATAAACAGTGTTGGGAGCTGAAAATCTGGGTGTGGCCCATACTGCAGCCGTTTATAACAGGCTTTATTTTCTGTGCCATGAATGTCTGTAGACCGCGGCTTGATAATGACGAAGCTTTATTCATTTATACTTTGTTTCACAGCCCCTCTAATGGAAACAAGAGTTTAACACATAGGCAGTCAAAAACACTGACCAGTCAGTGTTAAACTACAATATTGCTGAGCACATCTACAGACTGTCTATGGCTGATGGAATTACAAGCACAGTTTACTGCCGACTCGTTAAAAGTGGGTAATCCGGGAAAACGCCTGTTCAAAATCAGGACAGATTTTAATCAGACCCAGGACACAGGACGAGGGCATTAAAAAAGGTGATTTACATTTTTGGATTATTCTACAGTTTTTGATGGCAACTCTAGCTTACTTGGGCAAGATATACCCTTTTGAATAATATGTACAAGTTTGGCTTCTAAACTCTGCAGCTAATAAACCATGTGCAATTATGTAACACAAAGATATGAGAAGTGTTTTCAAAGTTTCAAACACAGAGCTAGATGGATCCTTCAAATTCAGCTTAAAAGAGGAGTTGCATAGTTGACTATCTAATAATAATGCTGTCAATTCTCTCTGTGGTGTCACTGACCATGTACAGAAAAACAAAAACTGGCTTTAACCATCCTGGGGATGTGAGGCAGCTTCTAAATGAAAGTCTAACAAACTTATGTTTGTTATTTTGATATAGAAATATTGATAACAAATGGTCCATATCAAGTGTCTTGAACCATGTGGTGATAGCATCCAACCATGTCTGGGCCTGGGTCTTTGGTCTCTGTCTGGAAGAGATTGGGGCTTTGGGCCGAATTTGAGCATATTTTGGGCCATTTTAGTTGGCCTTCATAAATATGTACAAGAGTAGATAAGGGTGTATTAAACTATTGTCAGATTGAGGCATATTGCAAAGAATTCCCATCTTTGGCATCTTATTGATGGCGTCAATTAGTCAGTGCTGACTCCACTTGTGTCACATAAAAATATAAAAAATTACAGGTTTACCTAGTTTGTAGATCATATTAAAGTAAAATGGTGCCCTTTTTGATCAAGTTTTCTATTCTTTTCTATTTCTATTATATTCTCGACCTTTCCTTAACCTGGCTCTGTATTATATTCCATTTCTTTGTGAGTGTTGTGTTTCTATAAGCCTTGGTGCAGGTGCCCTTCAGTTGTCACTCCGCCCTGTTTCCATAATGCTAGGTTTGCATAAAACCATGTTTTGCTGGTCTTTTGGCTGTGTCTGCGTCAGCAAAACAATTGTTTCTCAAAAAAATCAACATATCCAAATACAACAGTTTCCCACGCACACATCACGCCCACTGAGGTTTAATACAAGCAGTAAAGGTCTAATATGAGCACGCCGTTGGGTGCACTGCCTAGATGAATATTCATAGCTCATATAGAAGAGCAGAGGTCAGGAATCCCCTGAGAGAACAAGGCGAGGAGCCGCCAGTAAAAATAAAGAAGAGCCATGCAACATTTATTAGAGAAGTGAGATGTAGAAACAAGTGGAGAGGTGATGAGACGGGAGCGCAGATCACAAAGACAGCGGTGGAAAGAGGGGGTGGCTGCAGTGACGAGCAGATCTGTGGCTGCACGAGAACAAGCGTGTTCTTTGTGCTGGAGATGGCAGCATATGGCACTCCTGCTAACTCAAAGACTGGTGCACAGGCCTTTGAAGTGTGCTGCGCGAAAGGAGGAGAAATTACTGAGGATTTTGTTGGGCAAGAGCATTGTCCCAGATTTGTAAGTGATGAGACAGAAAATCACCTGTGAGTCCTTGTTGATGCTCCACTCAACACTGTCAGTGGTTGCTTGTTAGCGCTAATACTAGAAGAATTACTATTCAACAGCAGATTTGATTGTAGCGCTATCACTGGCAAGAAGCCCATTCAAACTGGTTTGAGATATCCTCATTAGCTCTGCGTGGCGAGGAACAGTGCAGTCCAAAGAAAAGTCTGTCTAACATCTCTGTCACTGCAACGCTGTCTTTCAAAATACTCTTTTTCATCTGGCAATAGTTCTTCTCTACTACTTTACATATTAATGAATGTATCCTAAAATGACACTCATGATTTACTTTAAATTCATTGTCCTTAGGGTTAGTATCTGTAAAACAGGGTTTGTGCTAGTGTAAAATCCAAGTAACAAGTACAAATTTTGGTGTTAAATTGATCTGATTGATTAAAGAGCTGTGAAGTGGATGAAGTCCTGGCATTTTGATGACAGAATGTACAATATGACCACACAGGAGCGCAACTACCCTGTGCTAGAGGGGTATGCCAGCCCCCAGCCTCGCCCACTCACGATATTCCATTTATTCTATTTATGAAATCTAATGAGGGCGCCTACTGTAGCCTGTTAGTCCTCTAAAATGTTATATAGTATTGAGGAAATACTGAAATATTTTAGAAGCACAACAGCAGCTACATTTAAGAAATACTTTTTTTTTTTTTTCATACCATTGCCCCATTTTTGGCGCCCCCCAAGGTGCTGCATATGGGATACCCCCTTTTTGCGCCACTGGGACCACAGTGTTAGCTTTTGGCTGGAAATTATGTGTCGGCTTCTGAACACTCTACCTATGGTGGTGGAAAGTTTGACTGGAAAAGAGGGTAACCTCAGTGCTACAAGACCCAAAAAAAAGACAAGCCAGATGGAGAAAAGTAAAGCAAAGAAACAAATTGTGGCTACTGCAGTTATAAGTAATGAAAAATCTGTTTTGGAATACTGTTTAGTAAAGACTACAGTGGCTGTTGTCCACAGCAGTCTTTGTGTGGCATTGCAACATTGTCTAGTCACCACAACATTCCTGCAGTTTTGATCCAAGGGAGAATTTGAGAGTTTTTGGGGCCCCTTTGAAAATCACCATGTTTTCTTCCACCTCTGCTTATTGTTAAGAATCATTCCAACCCAAAAGCTGCTCCATCTGTGGAAAAGTGCCTGGTGGGAGCATGATAAAGCCGTGCCCAAAGCCGAGACATGGCAGCTAATCTTATGGTTTCTATCACGTCTTGTCACTTTAGGCGCATCATGGGCGGTCTGTGTTTATTAAACTCTTCTGTCAACTCATCGCTCCGTCTGTCTGATGGGAGGTGACACTGCACACATCACACATGACGTCCCAGGGGAGGGCATTCTCCCACATTCATCTCTAACCCCCAGCTCCTCCAGACCTGCCAATCACTCAGGCATGATAAGTCCTCTTCCACTCCCAGGAGAAACATTTGATTTTAAATGACAGCGGAGTTCACACAAGAGCAGCCCAAGGTTAGCCGGTGTGTGTTGGCCCGTACTGATGTCAGTCTATTGATTAAATGGTAATGTGCTTACAGTTTTTCTATTCTGTATCTGTTGCAAAAATTGGTGAAGATAAAGATAGTGCAAATGATAACAAGAAAACAAGGGAAAGCTGTGTGGAGAGAGCAGTGGGAGGAAAAGAAGAGTCAGTGTAAAGAAAGAGGCGCTGGGAAACAAGCAGAGGATAATGACAGAGGTTGTGGAGAGAGCTGTAGCAGAAAGAAAAGCCCGGGGCTGAGGGCCGATCTGAAAAACGACTGGGGTAAACTGTATTAGGTTGGGTTTCAGAAACAAACTCTCACGTGGTGCATTTGTTGGCATGAGGTACTTTTCAGATGAGTCAACAGTTTCTCTCTTCATACGTTATATATGTATTTAGTGTGCATGGATTAACAAAGTTGTGGACCAAAGGCCACAGAGGAAATCCATCACCCATGGGACTATAGAGAAAGTTTAGTTTAGTTTTAGTTGAACTAAAACCAGACTTAAAAATCTCATAACATGTTTTAGTCCAACCTTTATTGCAGTAATTAAACTTCCAATGATCGATTCCATGATCATTTATTTAAGATTTTTCTATAAAAAAAAAAAAAAAAGCAGTATCCCAGTTGTGACTTGGACCCCACGTGGTTTGTAGAAAAAAAAAAAAAAAAAAAAAAGGCCATCTAAATTCATTCATTACGAAATTCATTGAGACAAATGGCTCGACACAAAAAAACAAACAAAAAAAACATTTATTGAATCAATCAGAGAAACCAAGCATCACAAATGTCAAACGGTCCACATGTATCTGTCTGAGCTGCTAAGGCATATTCAAGTCCACTGTATGCAGCAGAGCCTCAGATGAGCAGGGCAGCAGCTTCATCATTAGGCCTGATGGATGAGGGCCCGGGCTGGGCAGGACAGGGCAGGGTTGGACAGCAGGGGAGCCAGGAGTGAGGGTAGAAGATTGCAGAGGGGAAGATTTACAGAAGAGCTGCGTGAAGAGCCACCGAGGAGGAGCTGCCTAACAAATGACTTTTTCTCCTGCGTTACAAATGCTGTCATGCTGTTGCTGCTGTCGGCCCTCGTCTCCACGCACCTGAGCGTGCACACGGACAGAGCGGCAGCTGTTAACAGGTGATAAAAGAGCTTGTCATGGAGCTAATGCAGACAGCAGCACTACCTCCACAGTGCGCAGACACTAGTGACTGGAGCTGTCACACGCCGTGTTTTATAACCCTCTCTTGTGAAGATGGAGCGTGTGGCTGCTTGCTGACAGACTGACCCACCGCAGCACTGCCTCACTGCTCACTGTAAACTCTTCCCACATTTGTCTCCTTCATACAGCGCTGGAGATGGAAATTATCCCCCAAAAAATACTACTGAATGAAAATGTCATAGCTCTGCTAAAAGAACTATTTAAAGACAATGAAAATCAACCATGCTACCAACATTGGTCTACAACTGTGGTCATAATAGCACATTATGAACTAGTGCCATTCATCTTTATAGCACAAAAACGTGGTCCAACAACAGAAACACTGAGGATTGTATTAAACATATAAAGCTGTACAAGTGTTACATTATTGTTCTACTCGTTAGAATGATTTGTCCCGAGAACAGTGATGCAAATAAAAGGAACCACTTTAAGGTCTACTTTGGCATCCATCACTCTGCTGGAGGCTGCTCAGAGGGTTGGCTTCATTTAGGCTGCAGCATTTATACTTTAAAATAAAAAAAAACAAGACAAAGAAAGAAAAAGTATTTTATAATTGCAGTGCACCCAGCAGCAGGTACCTTTGAGTGATGGTGACCCGCCACTATATCATTGGAACACAACTCACCAAATCAACACAGCGTCCCACATATCTGACAGTCCCAGACAGAATCCCTAAATGATATGCATTTGCAACTTTCCAAATCAATCTATGGAGACTATAATTATTTTACATTAAGCAGGGAAGCTAATGTTTTTTTCTGCTGCTTCCTTATTGAAGTGTCGCAACAGCTAACCATCAAGTTTAGTTATGGTCTAGTTTATTTTTATGCCAAATGGCCTTCCTGACGCAACCCTTTCTATTTATCAAGGCTTGGGACTGGCACTACGTGACGCTTGAGGTTGGAGTTGTTCCTCAGGGAAAGAGAAAGCCCAATCTCCCCCACCAAAAGAAGAGGTGCTAACCAACAAGGTAGATCTAAGCAGGTCTATATATATATAAGTGCACTCGTCTTCTTTAAAGACGAGTGCACCTGGTTTGACAGAATTTACAAGAGATTTTCAAATGATGCCAGGGTCACTGATACACCTCTAAGCTTTGTGTCATTAACCTGCTGTTTTCTGCACAGAACTCTCATCCTTCTTTTGGAACCAAAGCAAGTTTATATATTTTTTCAGTCCTGATTTCCAACACGACTCTGACTAGTCCTGAGATTCTTTCAATGTGGAACACATGAATAAGACTAAATGTCTCACAGGCATTGAATTTTTCATTTCATCTTAACAAAACTGTTCCTGAACCAGGCCCGAAATAACTGGCCTGGAGGGAGCAGGCCAGTTTAATTACATGGTCCATACCTTCACATTCTCTACACGTTCACAGTCCTTTGAGCGCAACACAGTGCTCCCTTGGTATATGCATTAACTGCTTATATTTGCATTTATGAGCGTGAGCAGGCTTATGAAACAGTGTGTTTATTTGTAAATGAACACATATTTATGCATTTGAATATATGTAGCATTAGTAGTTGCAATTTAAGCAGCTCTATACAGTAAACAGGATGTGAGAGCACCAGGGCTGTATATATATATATATATATATATATATATATATATATATATATATATATATATATATATATATATATATATATAGCTGCTGGGATAGGCTCCAGTCACCTGTTAGACCCCTATATATATATTAAGGGTGTGCAAAAAAATCGATTCACATTTGAATCGCGATCCAAGCTTTGCCGATTCAGAATCGATTCATAGAATTCCAAAATTGATTCATATATATATATATATATATATATATATTTTTTTTGTCGTGTTAATATTGTCCTGAAATGAGTTTAGCTCAGCATTCCTATAGATGGCGCTGCGTCGAATTCACACTGACGCCTGCACACGCTTGTCATACTAAATTAGTAGTCCAGTGGAGAGTGTCGTAAAGTAAGCTTAGCCGCTGTTAGCTCAGTGCTGTGTTTCACTCACCTGTCCTCCGATTGTGATGTCGAAAACTACGGGTTATTAGGGTTTGAAAGCTGAACAGACATCTTAAAAATAACTCTTCTAGCCAATAATTATTTACACAATGAATAAGCCCCTCTACACGCCGACTTTTGAACGTAGAAGATATGCGCTCAAATTCCTACGGTGGCCGGCCAGGAATAGACTGGCTACGCACACGCCAAAACGGACATACTAGAACAAACGCAATAGACGCTGACGGGAAATAAATCGACGATCTTCAGTAAATCTTAGCTAAGTTAGCTAAGCGCTATTTATGCATCCCTGGTACTAGTGTTGCGTCAGAAAGAGTGTTCTCAACTGCCGGAGACATAATAACTGCACAGCGGAGCATGCTCACTCCAGAACACGTAGACCAGCTTCTGTTTCTACAAAAGAATTTACACATTCCAGCTAGTGGTGGACCATGAACTGGTTACACACACACACACACATACACCTAAATGTTGATCCATTATGTGATTCTGATACATCACACAAGTTCTGTTAAATGGACTGTATTGCCAGAGTTCTAAAAAAAAAAAGGGCCTAGTTTTATAAAGTTCAATGTGCCCAGTCGTGTTCACATTTCAACAGTTAACCTAGTAGCCTACAGCACTTTAAAGCTAAATGAAACTTGAAATGTATGTGAAAGCTGGCCAAAGCTTGGCACTTTGCACTTTTTAGTTGAAAAAGTTTTTATTTTTGCATGAAGACAAAGTAGAGTAATATCAAACTACATTGAGTTTTTTGTGTTTCTTTTCTTTAAAATTGTATGTCTACTACAATCAATCACATAGGAAAACTTAAACTACATTTACATACTGTGAATCGTTTTTTTGAATCGAGAATCGCTTTGAATCGAAAATCGATTTTGAATCGAATCTTGAGCCTAAAAATCGGAATCGAATCGAATCGTGACATTTTCTGAATCCTAATATATATATATATATATATATATATATATATATATATATATATATATATATATATATATATATATATATATATATATAGGGGTCTAACAGGTGACTGGAGCCTATCCCAGCAGCTTTGGGCCTGAGGCGGAGTACACCCTGGACAGTGGCCAGTTAGTCGCAGGGCTGACATTTAGACAGTGACAGACAACCAGTCACTCTCACATTCATTCACTAGGGACAGTTTAGATTTTGACGTGTTTGTGTTGTATGTGATATTTTTTTGTTTTTTCATAATCTTATAGGTTATGATCATTTCTGTGTTTAAAATGTACATTGGTGATAGGTGGAAAGAAGCCACACCACCACAAGAGTAGTAATGTTTTTGGACCTCAGCAGTTTTTATATTCTGTGTACAGCCCTGAGCAGTTTTCAATATAAATATGCAGTATCCATTTTAAATGTGTAGACGAGAAGTCTTTTTTCTGATTGCTTAACCAATAAAAATTTCTTGCAGATAAGATATATATTATATAAAGCAGTGCTTAACTGTAGCAGTCTAAGAATGTTCCTAAAGAAACAGCAGGAGCACTCTTGGACTTTGTGTCATATACTGGATATTTACATTTAGTCATTTAGCTGACGCTTAATCCAAAAGTGACTTACATTAAGCTTCTATTCACCAGTGTTACAGCTGGAACACCACTGGACACAACGACAGTATGAACTGCGGGGAGACCGGGAATCGAATCACCAACCTTCTGGTTAAGGGCCCGATATGAAATGAGCTCAAAACTGATTCAAATGTGGCTTTTATGTTTTTAAACTTGTAAGATACTTTGCCTAAAAAAAATATATTCTCCCTATTTCCATTAGCTCTATTGTTATTTTATGTCCTTAGAGATGTAGCTACTGTTATGTGACATTTATTTAGCTTATGTCTCGCAGAGATGCAGTCATGCTATGTTACTATCCGGCGAGGAGTGTTTCTTTTATTTACGGGCTTGATGTAAGACAATGGTAGTTTCAATATTATACTAAATGCCCTAAATATTTTTTACATAGCAAGAGCTTATCGACTGACTTCACTTTTAAACCCAATGCAAGGTTTGTATCACGTTATTTCACATTTACAGACCTACAGTCTATAATTAAAATACATATCTAATTAAGAAGTATGGTTGTTGCATAAAGATGAGTTGTTTGCAGAGATCCCGCTAGACTTTCTCAGTCATAACATTTCCGTCATAATCCATCATTACCGGTCATTTTTTATTTCCATACTTTAATAATACTTATAATAGCTTTTTGTTTAGCTTACATTTGAAGAAATAAGTCTACAAGACGAGCACAGAGGACATATTGTTTATTTTATTTATGAACAGATGAACAAAAATGGCACTTCATGTTCAACACAAAGCAGAATTATTTATTTTTCTGCCCTGACAGCAGGGGGAGATGTGCTTAAACAGGCAGCTATAGAACGCAGTATATTACACAATATGTTTCCGACTATAAAAGGAAATAACAAAACTGAAGTTAACTCAATTCAATAGCTGTAGATCTGTCTGTCGTGTTCAGTGTCTGTTTGTCCTCCTTCATCCTCCACTGCATCCTCTTTTTTCACATTTAGTAACAATATCAGAACTATTTGGCGGTTTGAACAAACTACTCACACTCAGCTGCTGTGACATTTTTGCAACTGAATGTAGCGTGACAAAGATGAGATGATTCAGGATAATTGATAATTAATATGTACTTTCGCCCCCAACTGGTCAGGAGTAGGAATTACAATAAGTCACCCTCAGAGAAATCCGTCAACATGACGGAGGGCATTCAGATTTTTCCATCACTGAAAAAAAACAATGATGGAAAATATTAGATTAACTCAACCTCTGGTTGTTAGTATATGGTTGTTTACATAGTCATCTAGCTAACCCCGTAGATGCTTTTGTTAAACTCTGACCCACCTTTGTGTCGTGTAGCTTGATCTGACTGAGGTTTAGGTGCATTTTAGTGACAGGGCAACTTCACTAGAGTGTTTTTGTACCAAACTAACCAAACCTGACCACAGTAACCTGACCCAGTGCATGTATTGTTTTCAGAAAAAATCTATAGGAAGGATGAAACACTCATGATGATCTAAGGGTGGGCTGTGCTGGTGTTTTCATCCTACTGTGCCCCAGACTGATGTTAACACAGTAGTTACTCTCCGCCCCAATCTGCTCAGGGCAACTACTCCTTCAGTTGTCATACTTCATATACTTGTATGGCTGTTGCATCTAAATGCTTTGTTTACTATTGACCCTGAGATGAATCTAGTGTTAGAGGGTCTTGGGAGAGCAAATCTCATCTGCAGAAGCCCCTTAGGCCTTACAAGGAGCAACCCAGCGATAAATCCAATCCATCACTGGCACAGGCCGGGCTTTGATCAGAGAGGATGGAAAGCTCCTGTTCTCCCTCCTCCTTTTTGCTCTGCTCTAATCTCTATTTTATGGCTGCTTCTTTCATGTGGGTCTGTGGAGGAAGCACTGGTTGCAGCCGAGAAGCTATTTCATTACACAAATCCCATCAAACGGACTATTTTGGGCTTTTGTAGAGCCTTATAATCAGATTACCTTTGTTAAACGACTTTTTGGATTATTATGACCGACCAAGAACCAAAGGTAACAGCCAACAATGTGCATGGCATCACTGATCTGAGCTTACTCATGAGTATTTGGAAAATAACATTTTCTTGCTAGAGTGAAAAAAATTTAATGAAAATTCACAGTTTAAGCAGACATTTTTAAAAACCCAGGGATGATTTAACAAATCAGTCACTACTTCTAATGAAAGGAAAAATGTACATCTTCCAAGGTGCCATGTGATAGAACTACTGTATCAGACAGAACATTGTCGTCCTAATTTTAGAGGTTTTCCTTTTGCCACATAACAAACTGGATAATGATGAGGGGCTGCCCTCCCGTGGGCTCATCACCTGCAGGAGAGACCGTAAGGGTCCGGTGCATAGTGGACTGGGGCTCTGGAACCCAACTCCTCGAGAGAGGCTGGACTCTCCACTAGTCTGGAGTTGCCTGCGGTGAGAGGCTGCGGGCTGGTGTGGGTCATAGCCCCCCAGCTCAGTCGCCATGTGTTGGAGTTCACCCAGGTGAACAAGAGGGTCGCTTCCTTGCTCCTTCGGGTCGGGGATAGGTCTCTCACTGTTGTTTGTGTTTACGGGCCAAATGGCAGTGCAGAGTACCTGGCCTTCTTGGAGTCTCGAGGAGGGGTGCTGGAAAGTGCTCCAACTGGGGGACTTCAACGCTCACGTGGGCAGCGACAGTGACACTTCGAGGGGCGTGACTGGGAGGAGCGGTTTTCACTCAACCGGAAGGTTGGTGGTTTGATTCACAATCTCCCCACAGTTCATACTGGCGTTGTGTCCTTGGGCAAGACAGTTAACCCACCTTGCCTCCAGTAGTGTTCCAGCTGTAACACTGGTGAATTGAAGCTTAATGTAAGTAGCTTTGGATAAAAGCGTCTGCTAAATGAATAAATGTAAATGTCTATAAACACAAGTTTCTTCCACTTTGTTATTCCTTTGACTCATTCAGTGTCTATTTGCTTAATAGTTCCCCATTTACTTCTCTGATACTTGGACTTATTCCTGTGAGGACAGTGAAGGACACCCATTTCAACAGCACCATACAGCAAGTGTCTGTGAAGGTTCTCAGTCATCCTAGTCATCTTGAAGAAAAGGTTAAAGCAAAGGCATCCCGACCCAGTTTTCAAGGTGAAGACGGTTTTTCTCTTCTCCAAGAGAGTAGAAACTATAATCTGACCATAATATGTTGTTGGAGTTGAAAATGATAACCCAAGAGCAGAATGAGTCCACTTCAAAGGTAAAAAGCCATATAAGTCAGCTAGGACTGACCTTGAAGTTTTCTGAAAAACACAAGGGGCTTTAATACAAGTGAGAGAACACCACCGGAACCTAAAAATAATGTTTATATTGAGTTATGTATGTTAATCAAAACGTTTTGTGGCTTTTCAACCATTTTGATACTGTGACCTTGGAGCGTAACATCCCTATATCTTTATGATCATGTGTGACAGCAAACAGTGCAACTTCACTTTCCCCTAAAGGCAGCTGGACTGGGACCAGGTGTCAGGATTCATGTCTGTTTATTTAGTCTGTCTGTTTTGTTAGTGTATTCTGTGTGTCTGTTTGTTTTTTGATGTCTTCATTTATTATTGTATTTGATTTTTGTTTTAAGATTGTATTTAAGTTCTTGGTTTTTATTTTGAAATGTCTTACCCCTGTCTGTGTTTCATGATTTACTTCCTGCCTGTCTTCCCCTTTTGTGTGATTACCTGCTCCGCCCTAATGTGTTTCACCTGTTCCTTGTTGTCTGTGTCTATTTATACCTGTGTTCTGTAACTCAGTGCCAGGTCGTTGTCTCCCTACCCGTGAGTCTGGTCAGTGTTGCCTTGTGTTTTCATCTGTCTTAGTCTGTGTTTTCTGTGGAGGTTCTGTTTAGTGTTTTTCATAGTCTGGTTTCTTTTTGTAATTATACCTGGATTATCTGCTCGGACCCTAGCCTTGGTTTTTGCATGTTTCTTGGATTTTGTTTTTTACCAAATGAACTTTGTTTTTTGAACCGTTTGCCTGTGTCTGGGGTTTGCGCTGGAGTCTTCCGGTTTCTGGGCCATTGGCCATGACACCAGGCCAGGCCATAGGAACACCTGATCCCAGGATCATGTTGGTTTGTGAAGCCCTGTGTTACTGAGAGTACTGCGATGGAAGTATAACCTCGGTGACAACCCCGACACCTCAAAACAGCAAAACAAACTGCCTACATTCATTTTAATTATATAAAGTGAAACTAAACCCAGTGCCACTGCAAACATATATCAAACTGAAGTTTAGAGGTTACCTTAACCTTCTGGCTTGTAGTTCAGGGTCAGACGGTCAGGATCCTGCAGCTATCTACACCTTGTTAAACACTCCCTGAATGCGCTGCCATTTCTTTTATTAAAAAGGGTGCAAGCATGTGATTGGCCGAAGCTTACACTTAGGGGCTGTCTACACGGAGACACAAATCACTGTATCCATATACATTTTGTATCGTATTGGCCTTTCGTCCACACGGATCCGGTGTTTTGGGAGACTGTATCCGCTATTTTTTGAAACAGGGTTCTAAAGTGGATAAATCTTTCGACAACACCTAGGTGACAGTGTCGTGTGTACAGCCAATCCGTATATTTTGTGAACGATGATGTCATCGCATCACGTCACACGTAACAGCAACAACAATAATGGCGGACTACATGATTGAGTTCGTGCTGCAGAAGCTACTAAGCCTACTAGCTTTATTACAGCAAAATCTATTGCTTCTATGCAGTTGTGGTGAGCAACAAGCGATAATGGACAACACCATACGCCACATGCTCTTAGATCCACCGCGAAAGAGAACCAGGAGAGCAACCAGGAGAAAATGAATGGAGAGAGAATTTCCGCATGTCCAAAGCACTCAGAACTCAGTCCGTATATTGAAGAGCAAACAACAAACATGAGGGCACCAATTACTACACTCTAAATATATGACTGCAACAATTTGAGAACTTGTTTTTATTAGAAAATAAATATTTAGGTCTTCGTCTTCTTCTGCAGCGCGCAAGGTTATGCGCATGCTCAAAGTCTTCTTCTCCGTGTATAGTGTATATCTGTGGCAGAATTACAGCGCCCCATACTGGTCGGGCATATATACTACATCGTTTTCAGCCGGCCGTGTGTACGCAGATATTTTCTTGAGAGGACGCCGTCTCAAGATCGGATAGGGGATGCACTGGCTTCGTGTGGACATAGCCTTAGTGCTGAACATTCTTATCTATTAAATCCTTAAAAAAGCCTAGTCTTACATTCTAGGCTTTACAAGGAAAGTTCAAATGAACAGGGACTGTACTTTAAAGCCTGGCATACAAGATTTTCATATCTTAACTCTTTCAAATATGTTATGGGCTCCATGTCGTAAAGACATTTCTTTTTATTTGTGTAGTGTGTGTGATGTCACACCAGTGAAAAACACTGGAAGTCTCACCACATTGCTCGGAGCAATGACAGATTTATTTGGTGAGACAAAGCTTAATGTGTGCTCTTTAGTCGTCTTGGCTTTCGAACAGAAAACAGAATTTTTGACTGTAATCTGTTGAAATATAGTAGTGTATAGTATTGTAGTGTAAGACCCGCTTCAAATAGCACAAGATTTTGAACTACATTTGCAGCCAGCTCATTTCAATTACCTCCATCAAAAGATACTTCACAAAACATCATGACAACATGTGTCTCCAAGATAATATGTTCGTTTATTAACGTGTGCCGTTATTGCTCTCACTCTTTCCTCAGAGCTGATCAGCTAAATTTGAAATAGAACAAAGAGTAAAGTGTTTGGAAAGCACCATTATCGTTTTTTGTTTTATGTGTAGTTTTGCAAACAACAAGTGACGTTCAAATGTGTGAAGACTGTTGAATACCAAATGTGAAACAAACCAGAGTGGGCCACTCGTGATTCAATCTGAAATGCAAAGTGCTCAAAGAGTGACTGTTGCTATGTTTATTGGACAAATGTCTGAAAGTTGAATGATGCTCATATTTAAAGAGAAATAAATTGTACAGTACTGACCCCCAGCATCTCACACGAGATAAGTGATGTTATTAGGCTAAATATACAAATTATGTAGTTCTGTGATACTTGTATTAGTCTAAAAGGACAAGCTGTAAACTGGCCACAAAACCCTCCCTTGCCAAGTGCAGTTGCATATGTCACCCTTAAAAAAGCTGCAGCGAGAAAATAAACTGAGAATGAGAGAGGCCAGGGGAGTCAGCGAGACACAAACAGTGAACAGGAGAACGAGCTCGCTGCTGCCGCCCTGAACCCTAAGCCGGGACACGTCCAAAAGTCGACTTGACAAATGAGTGCAGGGAACGGGAGTGTAGTCAAAGTCCCAGCGCTACAGCTTTAACAATGCACACACCCCGTCCCATAGAGAGCACCAGGGCGGCTGAGGACTGCTGCTGTGGAAAAGTCACCGAGAGAGAAATGAAAAGACAACACTAAAGGTGGATAAAAGAACAGTGCAGATTTTATTTTATTTTATTTTATTTTTTTACCTTGGAATCAGTTTCAAAGTGTTTGAAAAGGAAATAAAAAGGAACAAAGGCACAGCAGTTTGCAGCGGGCCTTTTAAGAAAAGTGAGCCGTGCACAGTTTGGCAGTGACAGGCACAGATCTCAAAGGACAAGGGTGCACTTGGCATTAAAGTTGGCAAAATTGAAAAGTTATTTAGGCTGGGGGAAAGTGATTGATCACTTGTGTGTAATGTCATTGAGTTGGAAGATGACATTCATACTCAGTGGCTGATGTATACACTACAGTGCACAGTGTTCATCAGAATATTGTTACAGATTACAATCTGGTATTTTATTTATTGCCTAGTTAGTGTTTATATTTGGATCCTGATTGAGATGCAGGGGAAATGCTCCACTTGTTCTGTCACCGGTCACAGGGGACTGGAGCTTATGCCAGCTGCTTTGGGCGTGAGGCGGGGTACACACTGGATATTTGGCAGTTAACCACAAAGGCAACACATACAACCTTTTTACACAGGTCTCTGAAGGATGTCCAGACTTTTTCCTTTTGGCAATTTTTTCCAAGCATTGAACAAAAGGTTAGCTTTTGGTCCTTAATGGATTCAAAAATCATCAAACAAACACCAAATAGCCAAGTTTGGGTCCTACAAAGACCATACTGCACCACAGACAAAAATATGATTGGAAAATACTATATCCTCTGAATCTCTGTTCTGTTTACTGTAACACTCCAACCCAGAGCTATCATTAACAAGTCGAAGATGGTTCTATAACCATCACATGCTGCGTTAAAACCCACTAGACTCAAGGCCAAATGATGTGTACAGACTCATAGCTGAACTGGAAGTAAGTGTGCTTAAGGCATTACTGCAGCAGTACACCCTTTGAAGTATTTACCGGGCAGACTCAAGTGCCAGCCTTGAGCACTCAATGTACCATTTTCTAACGTTCCAACATTTATTAACAGTTTACCCCTTTATTCCTGACTTAAAGCACTGACTTATCCCATCACAACACAAAACATTTGCTTGGTCATGTCGATAGCAGCCGCTGGCACATGTGCATCTGTATTATTGCATACTTCCTGAACATTCAGCCTGATAAATGCCACATTAGGCAAGGATTTATCTCCAGAAACAGATGGGTGTCATGGCCCAGCATAAGCTCTATTCCAAACAAAGCAAACTAACCTTGTGGCGAAATGTGACTGAAAGCTTTTGAGAAGCAGAGCATGCCTCTTGTCTGAGCTCTGACGGATGGCACTTGTTGCTATAATGGCTTTGTCAGAGGCTGTCGACAGCTGCATTAGTCAAATAAGACACTGGAGCGTCTCATCTGCTCCACACAGATATGAAGAGCTGATGTGTGTTGAGAAGCTGCTCTGTGGGTCAGACTGCACTGGACAAATGTTGTTATACTCAGGAGTTGGTAGTAAGTAGACACATTCATTTCATTACAATTATTTTTTAAATGAAATATATGAAGAGTTAATTTGCAAAAACATATAAATGCTATTTTGGGAAACAGTTAACTGAGGCTTGTAATTTATTCTTTGCATTGCGCTGTGTTCAAAGCCCAAATCCATTTTAGTGGTCCTAATTGGTCAAAGCCACTCAAGTTTGGTTTAACTGATGATTTAGCAAACAGTAGCAAAGTGGTTAGCACTCCGGCCTCACAGCAAGAAGGTCCTGGGTTCGATTCCCATCCAGGGCAGGGCCTATCTGTGTGGAGTTTACATGTTCTCCCTGTGTCTGCACCGGGTACTCCGGTTTCCCCTACCACTAAAGACATGTACAACAGTCCCCCCCTCACACATGGGCCAGGACTCCCCTGCAAAAGAGATTTGTAATCTCAGTGGGACTATCCTGGTTGAGCATAAGTATTTGTGTGGAAAGGTAGTACAAAAAGTCCAGCTGCCTGTATTTTACAGGTATTGTGTTAACCTGTGGTTATGAATTGTTATCAAAACAATGTGCGGTTAAAGCACCATTTGTGAACAATTTTCTGCTACTTGGCAGCTCTCAAAACAAACGGAGATCCTGCCTACTCTGTTGCTGCCCCTACACTCTGGAGGGACCTCCCACTCCACGTCAGAACCTGCTCCTCAGTGATCATTTGAAATTGCTTTTAAAGACTCATCTATTCAGTCAGGCTTGTAGTTGACCATGTCTTTATTTTAACCTATTGCTGTTTCATCTTGTCAAGTGTGTTTTTATTTTCATTGATTGTTAAGCACTTTGGTGCAACTCTTGGAGCAACTCTTATTATAATAGAAATACAATCAAATGGCTTGGCTTACTCGTGTAGCACCCTTGTGAATCACAAACATGCTTTGAGTCTCAAAGCATGTTTGTGATTCACAAGGGTGCAGTAGGAGGGCCTGTGTGTGCACTTTCTAAAATGATTCTATAATCAGTGAAGAGTGATTAAGAGCAAGATAAGAGGGAAGAGATGAAGCCTTGCAGCTGTGATTTATTGAAAGAAACTGGGGAGGATTATGGACTTTTGCACTGAAATACAACAGTAATGGACCGGTGTGCCACCTCACATCAGGAAATGACATGGCTACATGGAAATGTGATTGTCCTTCAAGCTGCAGTAGGATATTGTGGTATTTTTTAATTGTTTCTCTGACAAAGTTCCCTTTATGACAGAACAGGTATCCTTTTGGTACCATAGGGAGGGCGAGGGAAAGGTCTTACCTTGGCGATGGTCTCGTGGAACTTGAAGAGTGGGTCCAAGGTCTGAGGGGACTTCACAGAAAACTGAGCCTCTGACAGTAAACTGGTTGCCTGTAGAGAAAATGAAACATATCACCATAACAGACCTTTGTCTTCTTTCTAGTAACAATGTTTATGTTCTATCTATAGATTAAGAGAGTGTTCTACTGAAGATCACTATTTACTCATTTAAATTTATTCATTCACTGTTTAGTTAGTTGCACTTCAGACTGCAATGATCAACATATTTTTAAGGTCCAATACACTTTGTCAACTCACTATAAATTGCCATCTTCTATTAGGACTTGAACTCGTAACCTATTGTCTCTGCTCTGTGACAAAATTAGAAATCCACCAAACCAGTCATATCTTCAGGTATTTTTTTTATTTGTGTTTTCAAAGTAAGCCCTGGTGGGGTACACCCTGTATAGGTCTAAGGTAGCTGGTTTGAGAGAAGGATGTAGAGGATAGGGACAGATGTAGTCGGATGAGTCACTGTGGATTCGTCCATGCATCATATCAATGTTGTGGACTGCTCCGTGGATCAAAGTTGGCTCAGTTGTTCTCACACACACTCAAACATTTCAGCAACAAATCCTGTTGTCTATGTTAATGGTTCATTTTTATAGAGAAATAAACTCTGTTGTTCATGCTTTTGTATGTTCTATTTAAATTTGAAATCTTGACAAAAAAAAAATTGATTATGTGAAAGAGAAAGTTTTGAACCTTTTCTTTACAAAAATCTGGGCAGGTCACACAGCAGATGTAACTATGGTTCAGAACCTGAAATCTTAAAGCAAGCACAAGCTGTTTATTTCAGTATATTAAGTTATGTTCTAATATTAAGCTATTATAGGTCAGACAACATAATTACCCATTGTCTTTACTAGAACAAACTTGTTAAGACAATGTGGCCAAACCAAATACATTTAAGTCTTTTTAAAACATTGTCATCAATGCATTTCAAGTTGGCAATGAAATAAAACACAATATTGGATGATAATAATGATTCTTTGTGGATTTAGTCAAAGTTATGGGTAGCTTTCTAACACATTGAAAGGATTAAGCCATACTAGGTTTTCACTCAGTGATCAAACTGTAGACAGTTTACAATGTAACCACTAAAGTGAGCAGGACTCACATTTTAATCTCTTGATTGTTGTATTTTTCTTAAATTAAAATGTACTTGCTCTGCCTCAATATAAACATGTGGTTTCCTATGTTGCTGCGGTATGAGTTCATGTTTGATCTTTTTTATAATTTGATTTACTTTGAAACCTGCTTGGATCAGGCAACATTGCCACAAAATTGTATACAGCATAGGCATGTCAATGTACAGTATGTATGAAATATAACATGAAATCTGAAGTCATCTACTTTAAGATAAGCCATTATGATGAAACTGGAATTCCGTTCAGCTTCAGTACATGTTGCTTTGTTAAAACATGTCTCCTTGTCAGACATATAGATAGAAATGCATGATTGCAGTGGAATAGAATATCACACACTTATTAAGATGACTAGATTTCACATTTACCATTGCACTAGAGTTGAACCCAGAGTTTTTACAACGTCCCCCCTTATTTTCACCTATTTTCATATCATTTTATTACATTAAACCTTTCAACAGCTCGTCACACACCCATCTATATGAAAAAGGTGTTAAAGCAGAGTTTATTCTACAGAAAATGTATTTGCAGGAAGAAAGTTACAAACATGTTTTTATGGCAGATAGCTGCAGATAAAAAAAAAAAAAAAAACTGATATATGTATAACTTCTGTTCTGATACAGCACATTTTTGGTAACTGTGTATCAGACCAAAAGGCTCTGACATGTGGGGTTCCACAGGGGCCTATCTTGGGACCCCTATTATTCAATCTCTACATGCTTCCTTTAGGCCAGTTAATACGCAGCTGTGGCGTATTCTACTATAATTATGCAGATGACACTCAGATTTACATTTCACTCACAGCAGGTTGAAAATGGACCAATCCATTCATTCTTTCTCTCAAATCTAAAAATCAGGTTAGAAATCTAGGGGTCATCATGGACTCAGACTTGAATTTCCACAGTCACATTAAGTCAATTACATCATCTGCATTTTATCACCTTAAAAACATTTCCAGAGTCAAAGGGATGATGTCTCAACCAGACTTAGAGAAACGTATCCATGCTTTTATCTCCAGCAGGTTAGATTACTGTAATGGCCTGCTCACTGGTCTCTCAAAACGAGGGTTAAGACAGCTGCAGCTTATTCAGAACGCGGCTGCTCGGGTTCTAACCAAAACCAGGAAGTACAACCACATCACGCCAGTTTTAAAATCTCTGCACTGGCTTCCTGTTGCTCAGAGAATAGACACTGCTGGTTTACAAGTCTATGAATGGTTTAGTTTAGGTTTCTGACATGAACTTCCTCGGACTCTGAGAACATCTGGGACAGGCCTTCTGCTCGTGCCCAGAGTTAGAACTAAACAGCAGGCATGAAAACGGGTCAGGGGTGAAAAAGGTGAGAAAGATATTACCCCTCTAGGGGTGTCCAGGGGCATGCTCCCCTGGAAGAAAATTTTAAATATTCCCTATTTTAAAGCATCAATCTGATGCATTTAGAGATGCATTTTTTGCCAACCTGGGGAGAGGCA
Organism: Perccottus glenii; assembly: GCA_024416835.2. Classification (NCBI taxonomy): domain Eukaryota; kingdom Metazoa; phylum Chordata; class Actinopteri; order Gobiiformes; family Odontobutidae; genus Perccottus; species Perccottus glenii. Next base: position 3,550,416 of record CM044559.2, on the reverse strand, counting down.
TTAAAACATAACTTCAGCCATGAGTCAAAAATATTATGGCCTTCTTACTAAGTATTATGCAAGCCATTTCATGCCAGCCTGTCACTGGGTCTAAAATGTCCAGTATATATGAGGCACAATGTGGTATAAGGGCAACACAAATGGCTGAATACATAAACCCCACAAGAGATGGTAGACATGCTATAGCTTAACTTGTCTTCTCTTCCATCATGATTGGAACAATGACAGACAATACAATGTTACAATTGAGATTTTAACACATTTTATTGGCAAAGATAACAATTTACATTATAGTTCGTTCGTAATACTCTTAGAAGCAGATCTCATTTTCTTCTTTGCCTGGACCACCAGTGTCTCCATGGCCCGCCGCTGTTTTGCCACATGTCTCAGCCTTGCCTTTTCTCCTCTTCAGCAGTCTGTTTCTTGAACTGTTGAGCACTGCCAGATCCTTCTCCCCTAACACACTCATTCTGAAAAAAATATGTTTGTATTATTGTAAACGTCTAGTTTATCCTTATTGATAGAACGGTGGAACACTTCACTTTACCTTCAGCCTTGTCAGTCCCTCACCTCAAAATCATCTACAGTACACGTCCTGGAAAAACGAGTTGTAGATATTTAAGAAAGAAGCACTAACATTAACAGTGTTTCTTTTTTTGTGATTTACCGTCAGCTATAAAAGCTAGCAGGTAACTTTAGTAACGATATCATGCTAATGTTAGACTTACGTTAACGGTAGCGTTAGCTAACATTAAGAATTTGCCACCGGAGCTTTACGTTAGCTGGCTAACGTTGCGTTCTCTCCTGCTGTGTTTAATGACTCAATTCATCAAGTTGGAGCTAACGTTAGCTAGCTTATGTCAACAGAGCTCCTAGGTAACTAACATAGATATACCTGAAAATATTAAAAGAAACCATCACTCACCAAATTCAGTCAGGTAAAATCTCAGAGGACAGATGTGCTTCTTCAGCTTCTGATAGTGGTCCGCACTCCTTGGTGTGCACGCTCTGGTAAGCACGAACCTGGCTGGCACGCGCGAATGCAATCTGCTTGTAAACCAATCAGGTAATGGTACTCCCCTACCTTCCCAGAGAAACAAACTGGTGAAGCAAGGCCATTCGTGCTATTTCCATGCACTCGCGGTCCCTTCTGGCATGCGCACTTGTTCTCCGGTACCTACCCCTAAACATTTTCTCATCGAATCTATACGATTCACGTAGGTCACTTATTTTGGTTTCAAAACGGCGAATTTCGCCGAAAGGTGAGCGATTTTCATGTCTGAAACAGGGTGAAGCAGCGTTTAAGTTTCATGCAGCAAAAACCTGGAACAGCCTCAACTTTAACAATGTTCAAGGGGAGGTTAAAACCTTCCTCTTTAGCACCGCCTACACTACAACCTAAAGTGTTTTTGATCTGCACTCTTCTTTTAAAATGTTTTTAATTTTTCTTATGTTTCCTAATCTAAATCTTGTAAATTGTCTTGTATTTCTGTAAAGCACTTTGAGTTACCCAGTGTATGAATTGTGCTATATAAATAAAATTGCCTTGCTTTCTTAAAAACAAAACAGCCCTGAATGGAGCGTACGTAGGAGCTGCTCAAGATCCTGTTCGACAGTTATTTCATAAATGCAGCCTCTGATTCATCAAGATCAGTCCTGAGCCACTGTGCTTAAGCAAACGTGCAGGGACTTTGGCGCTCGTACACGCAATGAACCACTTTACCTTGATAAATATTGAGCCAAATTATGAAAAAAAGAAACAGCATCCCGTTTTATTTAAGACAATACTTTCGTTTTAAATGATTATACCCAAATAAAACTGATTTGTTTTTAGAGAGAAATCAAGAGAAATCAAACAATATCAAACACACATCAGTCACTTTTTAAACCGTCTTCTGTTCATCACCGCCCCAAGTCTCCAGAATGTGTGTCTGCCAGGGTCAGAGTTTGCGTAGAGATATGCACAGTTTCACACCTAGTGGACTTTAGTAGATCCCATAATTTGCATAGAGGTGGCGTACGCATGTTTTCTGTGCTTAAGCAAGCTTGATATATGAGGCCCAGGCTCAGCCTAAAGCATGACATTAAATACACATTATAATAAAATAAAGGTTAATGCCTTGATGTGCATGTGGATCAAAACACTGGCTGTCCTGAGAAGCGGGGAGAGAGAAGAGCGGAGATGGGGGGATAGCGGGGGTGACGCTCACTTAACTTGTTTGCGCTGACACAAAGCTAACAAGTTCTTCACGGAGACGGTGATTCTTGCGCTAATATTGAAACAAAAGTTATTTGAACATGTGAGATCCTTAACCAAACAGTTTAAAATAAAGCTGCAGAGAGTACGGGTTTTCAGGTGAAAGAACAGCTCTCGTCATCAGCTCACTGCGGAAACTACACTGAAGAACACACACTGTAAATGTGGGGTGCACACAAAGGGGTGCCCCGGACATGACACTAGGGTCCCTGAAGGATCAGGTACAGGTGTGAAAGTTGGGGGGGATTTTGTTCATACAACCAGGGCACACAGATCTCTACAGAACTGTTATTGAGTCAGACTGGTTTTAGTTTTTAATCGAGAAACGTGTTTTGATATTTATTTGCACTGACTCTAAATTTAAAGCTCTACTACCTCATTTTCTGTTCTCATCCCTGTCTCAGACTCCACTCACACCCAAAAGCAGCCTAAGGACTCCTCTTCTGCTTCTCTTTAATAAAAATAAAAAAATTATCAATTTTTCCTCCACAAAATACTAATACATTACAACAAACTGAAGTTTACCCCCTAAAATTTAGCATTAGCTTAGCAACAACTTTAGCCCCAGGATGGCAATTAATTGGTAATTGCCATCCTGGGGCTAAAGTTGAATTCTCTGTTGATGTTCTTTTTTTTTTAGCTGTTTCTCTGTGTTAGACATTTTCAGTGCTGAAAATGTCTTCTTCTTGTCTTCTTAATCTGCAGCTATTACACTTCCTGGAGCGTCACATCACAAGCCGGTGTACACCAATAGGAGCACTCCTTTTTTGAGCATGTGATCTGCACGCATGTGATTGGGTAACTTATAAAATCCCCAATTATAAACTGTAGATGGATCATAAAGTCTGTTTTTTCACTAATGATTGCTTTTACTATATACAGGGCTGCTGACAAAATTGATGGGACCCTTGACTATGGCTAGTGGCCCACTATATAGTTTTGTCCATATTACAAAGGCAAAGAAGGGCTTAGTATAGAAGCCTAGGAAAACTAGTTGCAATCTCCTGTCAGCTGACCTGACTATTACTATTAATGTACAAGAAGAAACAAATATTAGGTACAGTATGTTTAAGTGCAAATAAGTCCAAATAAAGTGACGGGATAACTTAAAAAAATATATATTTGTTTTTTAAGGTGCTTAAACAGTACAATAAGTTAAATTGTTTATAGAAGAACAGTTTAAGGCTCAGAGTTGAGCAGACTCTTTTTCGACCTCTCTGTTCTAGTCCTCAGACAGCGGAAACACCAACCTGATGTTAACAGGGAGAAGAGAGTGTGTCCGTGGTTGATGAGTTGTTTGAGGATCTTTTTGACCCTTAACCTGCAACGCTGTGTGTAAATGTCCTGCAGGTTGGTGAAAGAGTGGACACTTTCAAATACCTAAAAGTGACCATCTCACATGAGGCGATTTCCTACCATCAGGCTAACCAGCGTGATGCTGCTTCCATTGTAGCCGGGGACTTCAACAGTGCCAACTTGAAAAAGTGGACACAGGAGTTTACGCAACACATCAACGTCCCCACCAGATGAGAGAGGAGAGAGGCCCATTATTACTCTCCTTTCCAAGAAGGCTACAAAGCAAAGCCCCTTCCTCCTTTGGCAAGTCGGATTACACCTCAGTTCTTCTCATGCCTAAACAGCGGTCCCACACCTCTGCTTTCAACTGAGGGCTCGTCTCTGGGAACATACATTGTTTGCAGAGCAGCGAAGGAGGCTAAACACCGCTATGGCCAAAAACTGGAGTCTATGATGCAACAATCTACAGGGGACTGTGGCAGGGACTGCGCACCATCACAGACTATAAAGCAACCCACAGACCGAGCGCAATGTAAGGAGAGTGTTTAGAAGTGCAAACACCAGAAAAGCAGCTGGACCAGACAGCATTAGCGGATGTGTCCTTAAAGCCTGTGCTGACCAGCTGGCACCTCTGTTCACTGACATCTTAAACCTCTACCTCAAACTGTGTAATCCCAACCTGCTTTAAAATGTCTGTTATAGTTCCTGTCCGAAAGAAAGCACACCCTAGCAATCCTAACGATTTCAGGCCCAGAGCCCTCACATCTGTGGGATGAAATGTTTTGAGAGACTGATTAAAACATTCATCACCTCCACACTACCCACCACCCTGGACCCGCTACAGTTTGCATACCGGCCAGACAGATCCACGGACAATGCCATAGCCCTCCTGCTCCACAAGACTCTTTCTCATGTGAACACTGGAAAGAGGAACTATGTGAGAGTTTTGTTTGTTGACTACAGCTCAGCATTTAACACCATAGTCCCCTCCAGACTGGTCTCTAAGTTGCATGACCTGGGACTGGACTCCTGCTTCTGAAGATAGGCAAGGCAAGGCAATTTTATTTATATAGCACAATTCATTCTTTACAGGAATAAAAGACAATTTACAAGATTTATATTAAGAAACATAAGAAAAAATTAAAAACATTTTAAAAAGAAGAGTGCAGATAAAAGAAAAAACTAACACTTTAGGTTGTAGTGTAGGCGGAGCTAAAGAGGAAGGTTTTTAACCTCCCCTTGAACATTTTTAAAGTTGAGGCTTGTTTTACTTCATCTGGGAGGCTATTCCAGGTTTTTGCTGCATGAAACTTAAACGCTGCTTCACCCTGTTTAGTTCTAACTCTGGGCACGAGCAGAAGGCCTGTCCCAGATGTTCTCAGAGTCCGAGGAGGTTCATAAGTAACTAGCATGTCAGAGATATATTCTGGTGCTAAACCATTTAGAGACTTGTAAACCAGCAGTGCAGTTTTAAAGTCTATTCTCTGAGCAACAGGAAGCCAGTGCAGAGATTTTAAAACTGGCGTGATGTGGTTGTACTTCCTGGTTTTGGTTAGAACCCAAGCAGCCGCGTTCTGAATAAGCTGCAGCTGTCTTAACCCCAGTGTTGTGCCTGAACGCGTTCATTGAACGATAGTTCATGAACTCGTTCATATTTTGGGTGAACGTGAACTGAACGGGCTGTATTACTGCCTGATGAACGTTACTGTGAACTCGTTCATTCTGGTGTCTGTGAACGGCACGCTCACGCCAGATTTTTATAGAGCCTTCCAGGCGAAAACCCGGCTAAAACAGACCGCAAACCAGCCGGAAACGGGTCTTAATATGTAGCGGAAAAACACCAAAACCTGGCAACACCAGCCACCAGTGTCGCACCGCCGTCCGCCGCATGCGTGACGCGTCATCAAAAAAAAAAAAAAAGCATGGAGGCGACAGCAGCATGTAGTAAGGCGTATGATCATCTAAATTCATTCATGTAACTTGTTTGTTGAACCTGCCTGGTCTATTTTTCCAGGATTCCAATATTCTGTTTTAGCATGTGAACAATGGAAAATTATTAAAATTGAAAAACGTTTTCACCTTAATGATTACTGTCCTGTTTTTCTTTGAATAATTCCTCATTAAAAAAGACCATTCAAGCAGCACGTTTTTCCTCATGTTCTTGAGAATGTCCTGTAGGGTTGAAAGCTGCAGCTGCTACTAGTGTGGAGTGAATGGACAGCAACATAGCATTAAAGCAACAATGTCCCCTCAATGCTAATGTAAACCCTGGTTGGATAAGGATTGAAAATTGGATATGAAAATTAAATCTAACGCATAGCTTCATTGTTAAAACTGATAAAATAATTGCTGTCTGTGATTTTACTGTATATGGGCTGTGGCAATAATTTTGAAAAATAATAGCTCGCAGCAACATATGGAAAAAAAGAACTATGAACTAGTTCATTTTTGGAACTGTGAACTTAGTTCAAAATTTTGAAGTTTGAACTGAACTGAACTAGTTCATTTTAAAATTTGTGAACTGAACTTTGAACTAGTTCTTGTAGAAAGTGAACTTTCCCAACACTGCTTAACCCTCGTTTTGAGAGACCAGTGAGCAGGCCGTTACAGTAATCTAACCTGCTGGAGACAAAAGCATGGATAAGTTTCTCTAAGTCTGGTTGAGACATCATCCCTTTGACTCTGGAAATGTTTTTAAGGTGATAAAATGCAGATGATGTAATTGACTTAATGTGACTGTGGAAATTCAAGTCTGAGTCCATGATGACCCCTAGATTTCTAACCTGATTTTTAGATTTTAGAGAAAGAGACGCGAGGTGGCTGCTGACACTTTCTCTTTGTTTCTGTGGCCCAAAGATGATTAGTTCAGTCTTGTTTCTGTTCAGTTGGAGAAAATTATTTTGCATCCACATGTCAATCTGTTCGATGCAGTGACACAGTGAATGGATTGGTCCATTTTCACCTGCTGTGAGTGAAATGTAAATCTGAGTGTCATCTGCATAATTATGGTAGGATACGCCACAAGTGCGTATTAACTGGCCTAAAGGAAGCATGTAGAGATTGAATAATAGAGGTTCCAAGACAGACCCCTGTGGAACCCCACATGTCAGGGCCATTTGGTCTGACACACAGTTACCAACCGAAACAAAGTACTTCCTGTCTTCAAGATAGGACTGAAACCATTTAAGGGCAGTTCCAGTGATACCTATCCATTCCTCTAATCTTTGTGTCAGGATTTCATGGTCCACTGTATCAAACGCAGCACTCAAGTCCAACAGAACTAAGACTGAGACTTTGCCTGCATCAGTGTTCATACGGATGTCATTTGTGACTTTGATAAGTGCAGTCTCAGTGCTGTGATGGGGCCTGAATCCTGACTGAAAAGGATCAAAGCAGTTGTTAAGTAATAGAAAGTCATTAAGTTGTTGATATACAACTCTTTCGATGACTTTCCCTAAAAAGGGCAGGTTTGATATGGGCCGATAGTTGTTGAGCACTGTAGCATCAAGACTGCTCTTCTTTAGGAGAGGCTTAATGACAGCAGTTTTTAAGGCCCTTGGAAATGTTCCAGACTGTAAGGAATTATTGACTATATTAGTGAGTTGTGGTAACAAACTGCTTAGTACTGATTTTAGAAATCTAGTGGGTAAAACATCGAGGCAGCAGGTGGATGAACTCAGGCTGGAGACAGTTTTTTCAATTGTTCTGTCATTAATGGGAGTAAAATGTGTTAAACCAACCAAGTGTCTCCTAGGTGGCTGCAGTGTTGTTTTATGCCCTTTGGACTGTATCGCATGTTTAATGCCTTGAACCTTGTCGTTGAAAAACAATGCAAACTCATTGCATTTAGTGGTGGAAACTAATTCTGGTGGAAATGGAGCTGGAGGGTTTGTTAATCTGTTCACTGTAGCAAACAGGACACGCAGGTTGTTACTATTGTTGTTAATGATCTCTGAGAAGAATATTTCTCTTTCTTTTTGCGAAGTTTGATTGAAAACATGCAAATTTTCTTTGTATACCTCATAATGAATTAAGAGTTTCAATTTACGCCATTTTCTTTCGGCTTTTCGGCATTCCCTTTTCTGTGCCCTGACAGAGTGAGCATTGCTCCATGAAGCCTTCTGCCTCGTCCTGATCACTTTAACCTTAACAGGAGCAATGGTTTCCATAACATTTAAAACACCTGAAGTATAACAATTCAACAAATCATCAACTTGACCTGATGAGGCATTTTCAAACCTGATTGCCTCCATAAACTGTGTCCTGGTGTTATCGTTAATGTGTCTCTTTTTTTACAACAGTAGGTCCAACAGCAACTTTTGGAATTATGGACAGATGAAAAAGACACATGAATGATCAGATAGAGCACATGTGTCAAACTCAAGGCCCGCGGGCCAGATGTGGCCCGCCAGGTCATTTTATGTGGCCCTCGAGAGCTTAAAAGTTTTGAGTGTCTAAAAATAAATACCAAAAAATAAATTAAGAGCGTGCTTTGACCAAAAACTACATTCCCCACAATGCCTTTCGACTACGCTAGCCACGTCAGTGTCCATGCCAACGAGTGTAATTGAGATATAAATAATGATCCCAAAATGTCCAGAAAGAGAAAAGTTGATGATGAAGGAAGACTGTTTCAATAAAGATGGGAAGGCGAATACTTGTTTGTGCTTCAAGGAGAAAGACCGGTATGTCTTTTGTGTTACGAGGCGGTGTCGGTTGTCAAAGAGTACAATCTGCGTCGACATTTTGACACCAAACACGGGGCTAAGTACGCTAAAGCTAGCCTTCAAGAAAAGCAACAAATTGCCCAAGAATTAAAAGGCAAACTGCGGTCGCAGCAGAGTTTGTTCATGAAATCCACAGCCAAAAACGAGGCCGCGGTGAAAGCTAGCTTGATTGTGGCTGAAGAAATCGCCCACGCTTCCAAGTCTTTTTCAGAGGGAGCGTTTTTGTAGCAGTGCATGCTGAAGGTCTGTGAGCAGGTGTGTCCCGACCAGTTACAGACTTTTAAAAATGTCAGTTTATCAAGAAACACCATCGCCGACCGAGTGAAGGAACTAGCAGAAAATCTTACAACACAGCTGGCCGAGGAGACACGCAGCTACACAGCTTTTTCATTATCTGTTGATGAAAGCACAGATAACTGGGACACAGCGCAGTAATCAATTTTTATTAGAGGCGTAAAGTCGGACCTCTCTATCACTGAGGAGCTGTTGGATGTGGCTGCAATGCATGGGACCACGACGGTACAGGACATTTTTGATGCGGTAGAGAAGTCCGTAAATAAAAATGCATTGCAGTGGGAAAACTTGGTAGGATTAACTACAGACGGTGCACCGGCAATGTGTGGAGGAAAAGTGGGCTTGGTTGGACTAATGAAGGGGAAAATGCAAAAAATGAACTGTCACACGCCTTTGATAACGTATCATTGCATTATCCATCAAGAAACTTTGTGTGGGAAGGTGCTGGGGATGGAAGACATTGTGACCACAGTCATGAAAACGGTGAACTTCAGTCGGGCGCGTGGCCTGAATCACCGTCAGTTCCAGCAGTTTTTGCTGGAGATGGGCTCGGAACACGGGGATGTGCTGTACCATACAGAAGTGCGGTGGCTGAGTAGGAGCAAAGTCCTCAAGCGATTTTTCAAGCTCAGGAAAGACATTGCTCTTTTTATGCAGAGTAAAGGAAAATTCATGTCTGAACTATCAGATCCTAAGTGGATGTGTGACTTTGCTGTGTTGTGTGACATAACCGACCATCTCGCCCAGCAGAATCGGAAGCTGCAGGGACGCAAACAAGTCATCACGCAGATGTCCAACACGATCACGGCTTTCCAAGGTAAATTGGACTTATGGATGTGAAAAAGGACAATCTTGTTCACTTTCCTGTTTGTCAGAGCATGTCATCCTCATTTCCCGAGACTTTTTCATGTGCTCAGTTGGCTACCAAACTGAGCTGGTTAAAGACTGAGTTTGATCGGCGCTTCTCTGACTTCAGAGCACAACAGTCTGGCTTTGACATCTTTGCCAATCCTTTCACCACCGATGTCTGCACTGCACCCCAACACCTTCAGATGGAGCTAATTGAGCTTCAAAGCGACAGTGGCCTGAGAGCAAAGTTTCAGGATGCTACAATCCAGGACTTTTACCGTCTGCTGCCTCCTGGTTTGATGCCACAGCTTCGACTTCATGCTGCCCGTGTTCTGTCCATGTTTGGGAGCACCTATCTGTGCGAACAGTTTTTTTCCATAATGAATCTGAACAAAAACAAGCACAGATCACGCCTCACGGATGACAACCTCCATGCTGTTCTACGCATTGCCTCAGCACAGGACCTAAAACCAGACATTGACACACTGGTAACGGGAAAACGGTGTCAGACATCTGGTCAGAAAACACACAGGCAAGCATTTTTTTTAAAAAAATATAATAAAATGTAATTCAATCAAGAAGAAGAACAGTTAAAGTGTGTGCAATTTAATGATTGTGCTTGCATTTTTGTTTTGTGTCATGTGTCATACATGTTCTTTGCAGCTCAGTTTTATGTTATTTTTCTTTATTCACTTGGACAGTTTGATCCTTCATTAATGGAGTTATGTGGGTTTTCATAAGCTGACAAAATTTCAAAGGATTTATGTTAGAGCTACAAGCAAACATATATTTTCTATGCAACTGTAATTGTCACTTGAATAAGTTATAATAAATGAGTAATTTAACATTAAGGAGGAGTTACATTTATTTTACATTACATTCGATTACATTTATAAGTTACATCTGGCCCTTTGAGGACAGCCATTATGCTGATGTGGCCCTCGGTGAAAATGAGTTTGACACCCCTGAGATAGAGCAACATCAATCACAGTGACATCTGAAATATGAACACCTTTAGTAATGACCAGGTCCAGAGTGTGACCTCTGTTATGGGTCGGCTCATTAACATGCTGACAAAGACCAGAAGTATCAAGAATAGTAGAAAGTTCTTTGGCATTTCTGTCACAAACATTATCCACATGCACATTAAAATCACCAGATATGACTATTTGTTCAAATTCTGTGCAAATAACCGAAAGCATTTCAGTAAACTCATTAATAAAATCATGACACTGTTGGGGTGGTTTGTAAAGAACTACATATAAAATAGATGGAGAAAACCTCAACTCCATTTTGAATGACACATACTCAAATGATGAAAACTCACCAAGTGATAGCTTCTGGATAAGAATATTATCCCTAAGAAAGGCACATACACCACCACCCTTTTTGTTTTCCGTATTTTGGATAAAAATGTGAAATTCGATGGGGTGGATTCAATAAGGACCGCATTTCCAGTACTGCTGTCTAACCATGTTTCTGTTAAAAACATAAAATCAAGCTTAATTGAAGTTATAAAATCATTAATTAAAAAAGATTTGTTTCCCAAAGACCTGACATTGAACAAGTTTTAAGTCCGTTTGAGCAGGACCTGACTTTATCTGTTTGCAGGGGATTTGAATCAGATTTGTCTGATTAGACAATCTAACTGTTATTCTCTTCTTTAATCTGCGACTTCTGACTGTAACTATGGAGCTAGGGGTGCTCTCCCAGGGCCTCAGGTTAATAAGTGGTTTATTATGACGAAAAGTCCTGGAACAGCAGAGGCCCTCAGTGTCCTAATCACTGATAGTAACCTTGATGCTAGTCAAGGCTTTTGGAGCTGGTCTGGGAGGAGGTGGTTTGGGAGGGGGTGGAGAGGGTCTGACAGGGGTGCATTGGACTCTAGGTAGTGGCCGAGGTGAAGCACTGGTACTCCTGGGTGGTATTGGGGGTGATGTTTTTAGTGATGATGATAGAACCCGTGACCTGGCCAAGTTCGGTGTAAGGGGTATCATCTTAATTCCAGATTTAACTAAAATTTCCAGGTGATCTGGAAATCCCATTGGTGAAGGCTACAGCTTCCTGACCAGCAGGTTTGAGTAGGAGACCACACCTCATCCCCTCACCCTCAACAGCGGATCCCCCCAGGCTGCGTGCTGAGCCCTCTGCAGTACTCGCAACGGTTGAGTCCTGATTCCTAGTTTCTTAGTTACTCCACGGTCCAAAAAGCTTTCGTCCGCTCCGGAGACAATCGGCAGTGTCAACGTCAAGGTCTGGTCCGCCAAAATAATAGTCCCTTCCATTGAGGTTGTTGGGAAATGAACATCGGTTTTGGCTCAGCAATACCTCTCCAATTACTACCGAGCCCCCCCTTTTACCGGACGAATTGGGCAAGAAGCGTGAAAATGCCCAACCGCCGCAGTAGAGACAACTCCCCCGTAGTAAATGTCATGTATTTACAAGATACCAAATAAGTATTCCATGAATAATAGCAGGTATTAATATATGCTGAGTCACTGATGTGTGTAATATCTTGACAATGAACAAAATAAATGCACCTTTAAAAGAATTTAAATAGAGGATAAAGTGAATCAGGTAGAGACATCGTCATTTATAGTCATAAATTTATTTTAAAAAATCACTGTTAGCAAGGGACTTGTTAAGCTTGTGTTTTGCTGAAATAAATGAAGAGCAATAGCAGTGTATACTGTATGTAACCCAGATAAATCTGGACTTTTCTGTCCCGAGGTCCTTGCCTTCCAAATCTCGTGTTACTTTGGTAGTCACGTATTATGTGAACAATCATCACTCCTGCCAGTGAGCCCATAGCACCCACAGCCTTTTAGTCCCCACAGCCACCCATTGACTTTTTGTTAAAATACTGACTATAAGACTCTATTTGTGGACTGACTCCACCTACTGCTACTCCCTATAAAAGAGAAACCAAGTTGAACTTTGAGGAAGGAGGAAATTGAGTGCTTTTGTTGATTTCTTTGAAGTGTTTAACTGTTGCCCTTTAATAATGCAGTGGTATGAGGCTCAGTGTTAGAGCAATCGTCCTACAACCGGAAGGTAGGCAGTTCGATTCCCGCTCTTCCCAGAGTTCATACGGTTGTTGTGTCCTTGGGCAAGAAAATTAACCCACCTTGCCTAAAAAACTAAAAATGCAAAATGTAAATGTAACACTGGTGAAGCTTAATGTAAGTCACTTTGAATAAAAGCGTCTGCTAAATGTAATTTAACTTTTATGGTAATGACCAAGTGAATTTGTTTATTTTTCCATTATTATTTCAATAACATGTTGCCAAAAACTCCTGTGTCTTGTTGTGATTAAATACTGTCCACTTCCTCCCTGATCAAACCAGATCTGTCTGATCGCCCAATATTAAGTATTTAATTCATAATTTGCTACATACAGGCATAAAACAGGGCATAACATGAGACGAGAAGCAGCACGTGGATGGATGAAAAGATAATTATGGAACAAACAGGCAAAACCTTGCAGCGTTCAAGTGCTGATCTACTGCAGGAAGAGGTCACAGGCATGGAGCAGGTGGATAGATTTATTATAAAACTAGTAACTGCATAACGTCCAGTGTAAATGGGAGCCCATTCTCATAATAAGGACATGAACAGACAATCTAGTCAGTGAGATGCTTTCTGCAGTCATGGTTAAACCATGTTGTTCCCTCGCACCATCCTTTGATAAATCAGTCTACCATTCCACAATCACAAATATGAAAACAGTGGTGCAGTGGCTCAGGGGGTAGAAAGGTTGGCAGTTCAATTCCCGCTCTCCCCAGTTAATACTGTTGTTGTGTCCTTGGGCGAGACACTTTACTCCAGTGTCTGTTGCACTGGTGTATGAATGTGTGAGTATGTCTGGAGGTCGGAGAGTCCGTAAGCACAAAATGGCTGCCACATCTCCACCTCCAGTGTGTGACTGTGGAGTGAATGAATAATGGACTCTGTAAAGCGCTACATAAACCCAGCTGCTATTAAAAGTTTAGCAGCTACTTACTTCATGGAAACATCCCAGGAGACATCCCATGAACTAGAGGTGTGCGATATGATGATATTATATTGTGTTACGATATGAACTGTTGACGATCTGCCAATTTGGAAGGATTGCTGTATCATTTCTATTTAGAGCAGTTCTTTGCGCAAAGACAGCCGCCGGCAGTTTACGTTTCCCATCAACTAGTAAAGTGTGGGTGGGGCTCTGGTCAGTCTCAGATGAGCGGAGCAGCGGACCAAGTGTTTAAACAGCAGAACAAATTAAACAATGACAACTTGTTACTGAGAGCGTCACAGCATTGCATTTATTTACTTGTTAAAGTAAGTTGTTCACAATGTGTTTTTATTTGACAGTGATGCTTTTGAAACATTTGTTACTTAACTCAAACTGTCACTCAATATAACTAAACTGAGCTTTAACACATTTAAACTTCAGTCTGAGGACACAGTTCTGACATCCTTGGAACTAGGTCTAAACCAGTATCTCAGTGGACTACTGAGAAGCCTGGACACGGGGCGGGGGAGGGATGATGCAGTTTCCAGGGACACGGAAGGTCCCGGGGGACCCACTGCCGCTCTGCAACTCGGAGCGGCAGTCTTATGGTGCCTGCGTCTTAAGTGCCTGCGTCTTAAGTGCCTGCGGACCATAAGACGCAGGCACTTTTCCTCCCACTATTTGGTGAAGAAAAAGTGCGTCAAAGCAGAAGATTGGGGGAAGTCAATTGGGGGAAGTCTTGCTGTCATCTTCATAGTTTGGTGGCATTAACAGGAAAATAAAATAATGTTTTACACAAAAACTTGCCTCATGTTAAAACTTTTGAAAACTGTTCTTTGTCAGGAGCGAATTTTGACCTCTCTGTGCACTTTTTTCCTTAAACATGTTGATTCATCAGATTCAAAAAGGAAATTTTAGAACTTTAATGAATCCCACAGGACTTTCATTAGGTCAGACTTGTAGATTTACCTCAGCTGTGTCACTAATCGCTTTTCAAATCAACTTTTTTATTAATATAGACAATTTTCTTCATCAAAATGCCTGGATAGCACAAATATACAGCATAGGTTCTATGGACAGTGGGGCTGCAGTTTGTCCTTCTGGTGCGTGAAAGCATTTGTCTCCTTTACTGTCAATAGCTTCACCACCGGAAAATTTGTAATCTGTTATTATGCTGGTCATGATATCAGGTCAAATTGCTTAATTAATAATCTGGGAGTGGAATTAATAAATCTGGGTATATGCAGGACTTCTGAATTAATTTTAATGACTTTTTAAAGACTTTCTCAAGATCTCCCCGCCCCTTTAAGTTGAAATCAACAAGAAACCTTTAACTTACTGAACAGTTGTAGTTTGCAAATAAATCTATAGAGCACGACCATACAAAAGAAGTCAGATAAGCTCAGAAGAATCAAAGCTTGAAAGAATAAATTAAACCAAAGGCAAGGTTCATTCAGTTTATTTTAGGGCTGCAACTAACGATTTCTTTTTTTTATTAATTAATCTGTCTATTATATTTGCAATTAATCAATTAGGCTAGCCGTTATTTTCTCTATTAACTATTAGTTTTTCAAAATTTGGGATATTATTATTACTTTAAATAACTTTTGAGTTTACCAAAATAATTGTTAACTCGCAAGGTTTTTAGTGGCTAAAGGGTGAGTCAATTTAGAAAAACATATATCAAAAACATCTGAAGCGAGTGTTTCATACAATTATGTACAACCCTCTTGTTTTGGATTAGTGATTTCTCTTCATAAATAAATCTAATTATTATTTAAAGTTGATAACTACTGTCTTCTGCTCCAGGAGCCAAGCCCAACACTAGAGCACATATTATATACTCAAACTATTTCTGAATTTTTAAAAATTAAACCTGAAAAGTTGAGGTCTGCTCTGTTACTTAATCTGATTCACTGTTTAACCTGCTGTCAATCTGCTGCTGTTGTAGTGAAGCAGTGTCTTTGATAAGTTCAGAGAATCTGTTCAGCTCTAATGCTCTGTCCTTTTCTGCCTGCGCTCAAATAAAGAGGTTTCAGCTGCTGTCCAATGACAATGCTTTTATTTTGACAGGATAACAGGGAGTTTAGTGAATGAAAAAATAAGATGCTTATTGAAGACATGACTTAAACTGTGTGTGTTTATGGTCTGGGACAAAGCGGTTCACGGAGAGTGGTGTCATTCTCTGATTCTGGAGACTAAATCAAGCTACGTCTGCAAAAAAACAACACAGTATTAAGAGTTAGTTAGCTTAATACGCTACTGTTTGAAGTAGTGTTTTCTTTTCAAATCTGTGTCGCAGTAGCCTGGCCAGCCAGACTGCTTTCTCATTGTATTACATACAGAGAAATTAGTCTGGGATTGTGGGGTTTGAACAGGATTTTAAAGCGGGATCATGGGCAGAACTAACATTCGTTGAGTAAACCAATCAGAGAAACCACGCAGGTGACGTAAGGAAAGCGATTCCAACAAACCACAGCGTATACCAGCATGGCTATCGTGAGAGAACTTGCTGTGGACTTAAAGACATGTCCAGGTCTTTAAGAACAGATGCGGCAAACATCTTCACTGTTTTTGTTGAAAAAATGTTGCGCTCAATATGACGCAAAACAACATTCCACCTCCCTTGCTTTAATTGGCTCAGAAAGAAAGAGCCGGAGCACAATACAGAGCAGATTGGACAATCCCAGACCAATTTCTCTGTGTAATACAATGAGAAAGGTAATTCAGGTAACTGAGGTGAGATTGTCTTTTAAAAACAACTTACATTTACATTTACATTTACATTTATTCATTTAGCAGACGCTTTTATCCAAAGCGACTTACATTACATTACCAGTCTTACAGTCACTGGAGGCAAGGTGGGTTAAGTGTCTTGCCCAAGGACACAACGACAGTATGAACTGTGGGGAGAGTGGGAATCTAACCGCCTACCTTCCGGTTGAAAGACGACCACTCTACCCACTGAGCTACTGCTGCACCTTCATACCTGTTACTTTCATAGCCTGGTATACCAGACCGTTCTCCATTTTTCAAAAGCTTAAGGTCTGGTCTGTGAAGGTTCTCAGTCATCCAGGACATCTTGAAAAAAAAAAGGTTGAAGTAAAAGCATCTGGACTCGGTTTTCAAGGTGAAGACGTTTTGTCTCTTATTCCAAGAGACTTTGTCAATTCTGAGTTCAACTGGTGGTAAGCTCAGCTCTCCTACCATTTGATCTCAGAATTGATCAAGTCTCTCGTTACCAAACTGCCTGTTTGTTTCTTTCCCAAACTCCCATTTTTATGTATGCTAAGTTATGCTACTCAAATGTTAAAACCATGAAATGATTCTACGTGGTAAATCCAACAGTGAATCAACTAACGCAACCCAGCGAATGCTGGTAGTAAACACACACTTGTGTTTCAATGCTCGTGCATTTGGGAGGCGTTCATTCAAAATGAGCTGTGAAGGAGGGGGCTGTTCTTACGCATGTGCTCATTTCAAAAACTCACTAACAGTCAGTTTCTTAGTCGTCAAAACATCCTCTGTAACACCTTAAAACTTCCATAAGGTACAACTGTAGCAGGAGGAACGAGTGGCAACATCCTCTCTGTTACGCACCTCCACTGCTCCACAGCGTCACATGCTCCAACACGTCTCAGACACACAGCGACAGTTGGTTGTGAGTTTAATATTGGGCTGTTCCATTTAATGTGACTTAAACCAAAGAAAACATTAAAAGGAACAACACTCTGTTGATAAATCCTTTCAAAGCTTCAGTAAAACCGTGTCTGTCCTATTCACTGAATCAATAGAACAGAGAGATTGTTAATGAAAATAAATTAAAGCAGCGTTAAGAAGCCTGTATAGGCAATTCAAAACAAAGAAGTTAAGTGCTGCTGCTGTTCTGCTAGAATAAAGACTAAAATAACAACAGCTAAAGCCTTGCATTAAAGACACTGCAGTTATTTATTTTAAATTATGAACTATAAAAATTCTTTGACTGTATAATTAAACAAAAAAATAAAACATTTATCTATACCCAATTTACCTGGAAAATAATAGCTTTCAAGCTTTAATTAATACCGTCATACCGATATTTTTTCTTAAGGTTATCATAATGTCAGAATCTCATACTGTCCCATCCCTACTCTGAAGCAGCTAACATGGAGCTGCCCACCGCCCATTATTTAAATACTGTACGCTTTGTAGTCACAGAGATAGTCAAATTACTAAGAGACATGTCATTGTCGAGTACACTCCAAAAAACAGGCTCATTTTTAAAAGGTTGAAAAGTTTCCTATTAAGGCCATCTGATTAGGTTTGCAACAAGAAACAGAACCCAACATGAAACACTGGAGTTATAGAGCCTATTTATGTGGGAACAAAAAGTGAAAGTGTTTGTCAACACTTGAGTCCTGTGTTCGAGCCATTGCCATACCCTCTGCTGTAAAGGTAACAAGAACAGATAAAAAAAGCTTATACATATAGTATAGCTTCATATTCTTATTTTGAAATTAAAACCCTTTCCAGCAGAAAAGTATCCTGGAGAATATCTTTAGTATTCTCCAGGATACTGACGATAAATGGAGAAAACAACTAAATAAACAAACCATCGGTCCTAAGAAATGATTGGTTGGATTTATGTGAAATAAACTCAGTAAACTTTAATCACTGCACAAAACTAAATGAGCATGTGAGTCAGGCACAGAACAGAGTATTGTCAAGCTTAGTTCCACCTCAGTT
The DNA here is from genome assembly GCA_024416835.2 of Perccottus glenii. Classification (NCBI taxonomy): domain Eukaryota; kingdom Metazoa; phylum Chordata; class Actinopteri; order Gobiiformes; family Odontobutidae; genus Perccottus; species Perccottus glenii. The sequence goes on along the minus strand of CM044559.2, from coordinate 3,532,274 downwards.
AAGATTGTCATTGATTTTTTCATCCTCCGCCCTCTCCTTCTGCGTCCGTCGCTCTCTTTCTATTTCCTCCCATCTGTCCAGGTGCTGGCTGTAATTGGATTTCTTCACTGTAAAACTGTGGCTTTAAAACTCAAGGTTTGGCAGCCAGTCAGGCTTGTAAAATAAGAGAATAAATGAAGAGTTAAAAGAGTGAGCTGAGGCCAGGACACAACAGTCCACAGTTACGCATGATGGGATGTGTATGTACTCAAGATGACATGATAGGACAACATACCATGCATGTTAGAAATGTATTTCAGCACAATGGCAAAGAAGCAGGACATGCTACATGAAACAACACGGAACATCCTCTAGTAAAAAATAAAAAGAAAAAAGCTTTATTTCTACGGTTAATGTTTGACAGAAAAAAAAAATACTGTAGCTTTAGTATTGGGTGATATTTTATAAACCAGTATTTGAATGTCCATTTGATTAAAATCACTTCAGTAATGTGATTTCAGTAATTCAGTTCTTAGGTCTCTGCAAATGACTTGATGCAGATTTTCATTTGCCATAGACTGATTGAATGGAAATTTGAATTGGGGATGTATCCATCTTAATGTCAATGACCATCTCTGAGGTGTTCAGAATTAGACAGTTTTCTTGGTTCCATATATAAAAGCTCTCTATGAGGCTCCTGTATTCCTCTTCCTGTCTATCTTTCACACAAACCACTATTGCACTATTATCTGCGTCGAGCTCGCAGCATCCTTAAGGACTCCTCCCACCCAGCCCACAGACTGTTCTCCCTCCTCCCCTCCGGCAGGCGTTTCAGGAGCCTCCGGACTAGAACCAGCAGACTAAAGAACAGTTTCTTCCCCAGAGCTGTGTCTTTACTGAACTCTAACCCTTGCTGACCCCACACCTCTCACAGACTCCTCTCTCACCCCCACCATGCCACTCCTCACAGACTCTCCTCTCACCCCACCATCCCACTACCCTCATAGACTCTTCTACCCCCACCACCATCCCACTCCCTCACAGACTCGTCTCATCCCCACCATCCCACCATCCCCTGCACTACTGCACCTTTGCTACCAACTGTTTACATTCCACTGTTTGCACTACCTTAAATCTACTGCTTACCTTAAGCTAACATACAATTGTTTACACCTACCTGTAAAATTCTGTTCATAGTTAGAGACATCTGTATATCGTGTGTGTGTGTGTGTGTGTGTGTGTGTGTGTGTGTGTGTGTGTGTGTGTGTGTGTGTGTGTGTGTGTGTGTGTGTGTGTGTATGTGTGTATGTATGTGTGTGTGTGTGTGTGTGTGTGTGTGCTTGTGTGTGAGTATGTGTGTGTGTGTGAGTGTATGTATGTGTGTGTGCATGTGAGTGAGTGTGTGTATGTGAGTGTGTGTGTGTGTGTGAGTATGTATGTGTATGTGTGTGTGTGTGTGTGTGCTTGTGTGTGTGTGAGTATGCGAGCGTATGTGTATGTGAGTGAGTGTGTGTGTGTGTGTGTATGTGTGTGTGTGAGTGTCTGTGTGTATAGCTCTCCGGTTTAATTCCCTGTGAGTATGTGTGTATGGTGGTGTGTGTATGTGAGTGGGTGTATGTGTGTGTGTGTGTGTGTGTATAGCTCTCCCGGTCTAATTCCCCTGGGTGTATGTGTGTATGTCAGTGTGTGTATGTGTGTATGGTTGTGTGTGTATGTGAGTATGGGAACGTCTGTGTGTACAGCTCTCCGGTTTAATTCTGCGTGTATGTGTGTATGGTTGTGAGTGTATGTGTGTATGGTTGTGTGTGTATGTGTGTGTGTATGTGAGTGAGTGTGTGTATGTGTGCGGCGCGATGCGTGTGTATCACATTACATTTAGAGTACATATCCACCTGTAAATGCTGTTTATAGAAAAGAGACACCTGTAATTATATTTATGGCACACACTCACCTTTTTATAGGAATAACCATCTGTATATTTATATTCATTGTACATATTACCTGTAAATCCTGTACATCTCCATATCCTGCACGTACGCAACCATTGTATATATCCTGCACTTTACTGCTATTGCACTTCTGGTTAGACCTAAACTGCATTTCGTTGCCTTGTACCTGTACTTGTGTAATGACAATAAAGTTGAATCTAATCTAATCTAATCATATAGTATTTCTGGATTTGGCAAGAATTATAAGAGTCAGGGTTATAATTAAAATCTGTTGTGTATAACGTAAAGAGGAATGAAGCAAGAACAGTACCTTGAGACACATCTGTGCTACTAATGACAATCAGCCTTACATAGTGTTGTCTACCTGTCAGGTAATCAGTGATCCACATGAGAAAAGATGAGTCCACCCACAGACTCCTACATTTTTCACTAAAAATAGGTCTGATGGTGTTGAATGCACTTAAAAAAAAAAAGCACATAACCCTAACATAACCACCTGGTTATGTTAGGGTTATTATATTACTATATCAATATGTTACTATATTGATGTTCAATCAAATAGATTAACTCAGACAGGATTATGGACAGGATTTCTAGGCGCTGCCAGGAGCCAAGGGAGTTCAGTTTGGGGACCACAGGATCTCGTCTCTGCTTTTTGCAAATAATGTTGTTCTGTTGGCTCCATCAAACCAGGACCTTCAGTTGAACTGGGCAGTTTGCAGCCGTGGGAAGTGGTATAAAGTCTCAGTCAGAAAAGGGTGGTTTGTCCCCTTCAGGTCGGTGGAGAGCTCCTGCCTCAAGTGGAGGAGTTCAAGTATCTCAGGCTCTTATTCACAAGTGAGGGAAGGAGGGAACACAGCAAACTGCAAATTTGCAAACAAACAAATCAGTGCAGCTTCTGCAATAATGCAGTCAATGTACTGGTCTTAACGAGTTGAGCTGCAAGGCAAAGCTCTTGATTTACCGGTTGATCTACATTCCTACTCTCAACTAGGGTTCTGAACTGTGGGTCATGACCGAAAGAGCAAGATCCCGGATACAGGCGGCCAAAATAAGTTTCCTTCGCTTTTGATGCTCCTTTACAGATAGTGTGAGGAGCTCAGAGTAGAGCCACTGCTCCTCCAGATTGAGAGGAGTCAGCTGAGGTGACTCGGGCATCTGTTCCGGATGCCTCCTGGACGCCTTCCCAGTGAGGTATTCCAGGCATCTCCTACAGGGAGTAGGCCCCGGGGAAGACCTACAACATGCTGGAGGAACTATGTCTCTCGGCTGGCCTGGGAACGCCTCGGTATACCCCAGAAGAACTGAAGGAAGTGTCTGGGGAGCATGAAATCTATGCTTAGTGTAGTAAATATTTGGCAGTAGTAGGTAATTATGGTTGATATTAATATTAATTTCTTAAAATTAATTTCTATTTAAAGGGGGCACCACCTTGGTTTTTTGACAGGTCCAAAGAAACTGCTAGATTTAGTCTCATACTCTAAAGGGATAGAATTCTATTGTTTTCGTATATCCTTAATTTAAACAAGTAAGAACCATTATAAAGATATGAATTATGGGGTTTTATTGAACAAAGTTATGCAAATTAATAATAATAATGAATAATGGGATATGAAAATAACATAGGAAAACAATGAGGATAATGATTAACAACTGAACAATAAACAATTCTTCACAAAGGATTTGGGAACAAAAGGGAAAGTTTGTATTATTTCAATCTATATTATTATTGGGCTACAAACAGGGTATTTGAATAGCGGATATGGTAGAGGTTCTGATGGGTCTACTTAGACAATATACAGGTTTACGGCAAACATCAGTGTCATGTGCTCAACTCACTCTGGTCGTTCAGAGCTAGGAGGTCCGGGCGGCAAAAAGGGAAGGGATGCTTCCAAACTTTTGAAGCGATTTCTCCGGCTGGTTCGTCCCAAACAACAAGATGTCGACGCGTGTACGCTGCTCTCAAAGGGGTCGCTGGGCAACCGTTGCAGGGAAGAGGAGGCATCCTGTTACCGTCTTTGAATGTAAGGCCGAAACTCTTCCCAGCGGGTGAGATGAAGGTCTTTTTTTAAACAAAAATGATCACTGGAAGCTGTTTTTCTTTGGTTTAAACTTGCTTTTGAGAGATTTTGTTCTGTCAAAAAGTATTTGATTTCCTGGGTGTTTTATTGTGAAATGTCTTAACCCTGTCTGTGTCTTTGATTGACTTCCTGCCTTGTGTCTTTCCCTCCTGTGTGATTGCATGCTCCACCCTGATGTGTTTCACCTGTCCCTCGTTGTGTCTATATAACCTGTGTGTTTTCCCCTGCTCGGTGCCAGGTCGTCTTCACCCCTATCGTGAGTCTGTTCTGTGTTTCCTTGTGTTTCGTCTGTTGTCTGTGTTTTCAGTGGATGTTTCTGCTTAGTGTTTCCTAGTCTGGTTTCTTTTTGTATGATATGTCCTGGATTATATGCTACCCTAGCCTTGTTTTATCCTGTTTCCTGTTTTTTGTTTTTGTACCTTTGCCAGCAAAAAAAACTTTTTTTGAACCTTCTGCCTTTGTTTGGGGTTTTGCACTGGAGTCTCACCTGTTCCGGACGGTAGGGCCATGACATTAGGACAACAATCTGACCACCTGGGCCCATTTAAAAGACACGTTTAATCTCCTTTGGGACAGTAAGACAGTGTTAGTGAGCCTTTTATGGCTCTTGAGTATCTGTAAAACAAAGGGTCCATCATGTCTGTGACCGGTCACCAGGTCTTAACAAAACACTGAAACATCTGGGAAGAATCCCAGAGACGAGGTTCACTCCATGGCCATTTCCTGTGGGTTATCACTGTGGCGGGACAATGGTTACAATGAGGTACAGTGCTAATTACAACAAAAACATTATCAGTTACATGTCTCAGCCAAGCCTCTTATTTTGAGAATGTCTAACATGGCTTCAGTCTGCAATGGTTATACACATGCTCTAACATACTATTACACAAACACAAAAGTCAGCTGGAGTTACCCCTAATTAAGGAAAATCAAATGTAGACTTGGTCATGCATTGCTATGGACATTATTTCATTGTTTGACCACTACATGGCTAATTATGTTATGACTGGATACAGTACAGATCATAATGTGTCAAAACTCTAAGTAAATGAACACATAATATTACAGACTATTTTAGTGCTGCATATTGATGAAATAAATAAAATAAAAAAGTTTTATTGTCTGAACTGTTGAATACAAACAGCACACAGCCAGTAAAAGGAAAAAAAAAAAAACACTGTCAGAGGCCATTCCTTAGAAATAGAGGCACAAAGGATGAACCTGGATGGACCACCTGCTCCCCATTTCAGCCAAAACCCAGGGGAGTGTGGACTTTACTCAATTTGTAGATTGTAAGCTGGAAGGCTCTCACCTTACAAACTCTGACTTCAGATGTCAGGATAACTCTCAAAACTAAAACTACCTTAAAGAAGGTATGACAGATGTATTTATTGTGGTGGAAAAACAATATTACCAGAGTTTATTGTCCTTAGTTGAACTTGGTTGTTTCATTCGCAGCTTATCAGTGACGTTTGCTGTTACCGCTACAGCTGCCCTAACCCAAATGGTGTGTATTGTGTCTGACCTGCCTTCTTCTTATTAAGGCAGGTATGTAGCATATTATATAGAATTTGGTTAATTTGTCACTGACAGATAAGGCTGACAAATGGGTGTAGCGTGTAGTGTACATGGTTGTACAAACATATAGAAGATTAATTTTAATAATTTTAATAATTAATTTTGATATTAATATTAATTCATTAAAATTAATTTCTGATTAAAAAGGGGGCACCACCCTGGTTTTAACAGGTCCAGAGAAACTGTTTAATCTAGTCTCATTAATCTTAAAGGAGGAGAATTCTATTGTTTTCGAACATTTCTTAATATAAACAGAGAAACATTAATGTCTTTTATGGGATTTTATTAAAAATTACACAGATCTAACACAGGTATAAGGATAACTAACATTGGAACAGGGAAGGAATTGGAAACAATACACAGGAACGAACAAAGGATTAAATACAGGGGTAAATATTTGCTTTCAGGTGGTTTGTGAACCAAAGGAATGTTTAGGCCTGTTAATCTTAAATGATGGAATTTAATTTGGCACTGGTCCTGAGCCACCTTTGACCCTGGTGCCTGGTGGACCTAAGTTCCACTGCTTGTAAAAGCAAGAGCAAAGTCATTAAGAACATTTCTTGTCCATAAATTACTTTGGCCATACTTTTATCTGAAAGAAAACAGAGTTAAATTGTAGGCTTCAGACACAGGCTTGTCTCTGAAGGCCTCTGGCAATGGCAGAAAAGGCAGGACAGTTAATCAGTGGGGATTCCAATGGTGGTTCTGCTACATGGGCATCCTTTTGTGATCAGACTTTAATATTTAATTGTCTCAATTTCACAAAAACTGTCAGTACCTCAGTCAAACTCTACCTCTACTTTTTTTACCTCTACTTTTGAACTTTTGCCTAAACTGTCCAGGAAAATTGTGTGGATCATGTTTTGAAGTGAATTTCCCTATGAGCCGACCCCTGAGGCTAACCCCAGACAGTGGCGTGCAACGAGTTCATCCCAGGTCAGCTTTAAGACTTTGATAAAGAACACTACAAAGAGACTTATGTAAAATCTGGTGGCTTTAAGTTTGTTCACCGTTCTCTCTGACCTCCACTCACATCAGAGGGCTCCTTCATTTTTCCATCCACACAATCTCTTAATCCCTCCAAATTTCTCCATTCAATCCTCATTTTCTCTTCTCCATTTTCTTGGGCTGGCTTCTCTTCTGTGCTGCTGTGTTAATGAAGAGGATCTGAGGGGGTTTAGGAGGATGATTAGAGAGCAGCACTAAGAAAAGCCGAGGTAATGGGTTCTATTTTACTCACTCCTGACTTCTACTGAAAACAAACCATCAGTAACATTGACAACTTGACATTGAAATCTCCAAATGTTTAAGATATACAAAAATACACAATGTTCTCATTCATCTATTTTTACAGCTTAGCGGTTTGCAGCTCCTCCAATTTGAGGATCACTTGGGAATAAACAGACATTGGTTACCTGGTTAAAGGACACCATCTCAACACCATCACACTCACCTCTCTCTACATATGATTCATTCAGATTCAGATAAGTTTATTATCCACAGTGGGAAAATCATTTACACGATCCATTCAACCACCACACATCCATAAAACACAGTTTTAAAAGTTCTTAGCAAATGCAACCTTGGGTTTTCACAAATATATTATCATCCTCTAAATCTAATCCATTGATGGCCAAAATTTCATAAATCCCAAATACTGAACAATGATGGATAAAAAAAAGACTTCCCTTTCCTTCCAAAACAATAAGATGGCTTTCAAACTATTTACATTTAAAGTGGGATGGGAAAAAATGTTTCTAATTAAAAAAATATATATATTCATGCATTGTTGTGGAGCTCAAAATATATTGCAAATAATTTAAAAATACATATTTTATTATATATTTTGTAACAGTGAAACTTAAATGTTTCTAGGCCAATCAGCAGGGCCAATCAAATAATGCAAAACGCACAACACTTTCACTTTTTGTTCCTACATTAATAGGCTACAGGGTGTGACTTAAAGATAAAATACCACTAAGACACAGCGGAGAGGCTCAGCTCAAACGTCACTTACACTGCTCTCTGTGTCTCAGACTCCGGACAGGAAACATGATGCACAAGGGTTGAAAGTGAGCTACTTGTTAGCGCAGCAGACTGTGCTACACTCAGACTCTGATACACTGCAAGCTACACTTTAGCTCACTGCTAACAACAAGCTACTTTCGGAACAACAGTAAAACAAGGCAAACAACTGTAACTCGTTATTTCCACTGCATGTGTTTGTGCAGCGCCGCAGCTGTGACCCAATAATGCGCTGCGTGGCACTAGAGAAACGCAGCAGTTCTAGTTTTCTGTGACGGCGGAACTAGTTTACACAGATCTACTCGGATCAGATCGCACTGGACCGGGAACTGAACAAGCACAACATCAAAGTAATACAAAAATATAAAGAAAACTTTCTTTATTTGAAGAATAATGTTTATTTACATGATTTATCATTAAATGCATTAAGATCTGCAAAAACGTTTTTTTGTGTCCAGTGTATGGAACATAAAGAAAAAAAACTTTTAGAAGTTGTGCACATTATTTTGGAGTCTGCATTGTTGTAAATATATAAAATCCACTGCAAAGCATAAGCAACAGTAAAGGTAATACTGAGTAAAGACTTACAGTATGTTTGCTAAAATGCTTTTAAGATATAGTGCTTTTATTACACATGTGCGATAGCGACAAGTTGCTCTTTTCTGTCCGACACCTCAGTTTATGTTGTTCTGAATTGAATAAGAGCACATTTGCGAACGTTCTGCTTCATTCAATTTAGTCCAGGTTCATAGGCAGCTTCAAACTGCTGTGTCACACTGCTCAGAGAAAAGTTTATGAACAGGGGCGAGGTTTACGCCAAAAAACCCAGAGCATTTGGAGACCAGGGACCTCATTTATAAAGCTTGCTTAAGCACAAAAAACATGCATGCGACAACTTCTACACAAAAAAAGGGATCTATAAAAGCTAACTGGGTGTGAAAGTGTGTGAAGCCCTCCGCACTCTGACCTTGGCCTATGCACATTCTGGAGATTTAGTATAAAGGCAACCCTCATGATGATGGGATGAACTTAAGCAGGTATAAAAAGTGACTGATGTGATTTTTATATGGTTTTGTTTCACTTTATTTCTCTACATATACTGTATAGTATAACATCTCCAGTGTTCTACTGCACATTTACAGTCTGTTCTACTTCACATCTACAGTATGTTCTACTGCACCAGTGTTGGGAAAGTTCACTTTCTACAAGAACTAGTTCAAAGTTCAGTTCACAAATTTTAAAATGAACTAGTTCAGTTCAGTTCAAACTTCAAAATTTTGAACTAAGTTCACAGTTCCAAAAATGAACTAGTTCATAGTTCTTTTTTCCATATGTTGCTGCGAGCTATTATTTTTCAAAATATTTGCCACAGCCCATATACAGTAGAATCACAGACAGCAATTATTTTATCAGTTTTAACAATGAAGCTATGCGTCAGATTTCATTTTCATATCCAATTTTTAATCCTTATCCAACCAGGGTTTACATTAGCATTGAGGGGACATTGTTGCTTTAATGCTTTGTTGCTGTCCATTCACTCCACACTAGTAGCAGCTGCAGCTTTCAACCCTACAGTACATTCTCAAGAACATGAGGAAAACGTGCTGCTTGAATGGTCTTTTTTAATGAGGAATTATTCAAAGAAAAACAGGACAGTAATCATTAAGGTGAAAACGTTTTTAAATTTTAATAATTTGCCATTGTCTACATGCTAATACAGAATATTGGAATCCTGGAAAAATAGACCAGGCAGGTTCAACAAACAAGTTACATGAATGAATTTAAATGATCATACGCCTTACTACATGCTGCTGTCGCCTCGTGCTTTATTTATTTATTTATTTTTTGATGACGCCACACGCATGCGCGGACTCTGCGACACAGGTGGCTGGTGTTGCCAAGTTTGGTGTTTTTCCGCTACATATTAAGACCCGTTTGCGGCTGGTTTGCGGTGTGTTTTAGCCGGGTTTTCGCCTGGAAGGCGCTGTAGAAATCTGGCACCCTATTGAACGAAGTTAACCTGAGAGAGCGTGCCGTTCACAGACACCAGACTGAACGAGTTCACAGTAACGTTCATCAGGCAGTAATTCAGCACGTTCAGTTCACGTTCACCCAAAATATGAACGAGTTCATGAACGAGTTCATGAACTATCGTTCAATGAACGCGTTCAGGCACAACACTGTACTGCACATCTACAGTCTGTTCTACTTCACATCTACAGTATGTTCTACTGCACATCTACAGTGTTCTACTGCACATCTACAGTGTTCTACTGCACATCTACAGTCTGTTCTACTGCACATCTACAGTCTGTTCTACTTCACATCTACAGTATGTTCTACTTCACATCTACAGTATGTTCTACTGCACATCTACAGTGTTCTACTGTACATCTACAGTCTGTTCTACTGCTCATCTACAGTCTGTTCTACTGCACATATACAGTGTTCTACTGTACATCTACAGTCTGTTTTACTGCACATCTACAGTCTATTCTACTTCACATCTACAGTATGTTCTACTTCACATCTACAGTATGTTCTACTGCACATCTACAGTCTGTTCTACTGCACATCTACAGTGTTCTACTGCACATCTACAGTGTTCTACTGTACATCTACAGTGTTCTACTGCACATATACAGTCTATTCTACTGCACATCTACAGTCTGTTCTACTGCACATATACAGTGTTCTACTGTACATCTACAGTGTGTTCTACTGCACATATACAGTGTTCTACAGTGTTCTACTGTACATCTACAGTATGTTCTACTGCACATCTACAGTGTTCTACTGCACATCTACAGTGTTCTACTGTACATCTACAGTGTGTTCTACTGCACATCTACAGTGTTCTACTGTACATCTACAGTGTTCTACTGTACATCTACAGTGTTCTACTGCACATCTACAGTGTTCTACTGTACATCTACAGTGTTCTACTGTACATCTACAGTGTTCTACTGCACATCTACAGTCTGTTCTACTGCACATCTACAGTGTTCTACTGTACATCTACAGTGTTCTACTGCACATCTACAGTCTGTTCTACTGCACATCTACAGTGTTCTACTGTACATCTACAGTATGTTCTACTGCACATCTACAGTGTGTTCTACTGTACATCTACAGTATGTTCTACTACACATCTACAGTGTTCTACTGCACATCTACAGTCTGTTCTACTGCACATCTACAGTCTTTTCTACTGTACATCTACAGTATGTTCTACTACACATCTACAGTGTGTTCTACTGCACATCTACAGTATGTTCTACTGTACATCTACAGTATGTTCTACTACACATCTACAGTGTTCTACTGCACATCTACAGTCTGTTCTACTGCACATCTACAGTCTTTTCTACTACACATCTACAGTATGTTCTACTACACATCTACAGTATGTTCTACTGCACATCTACAGTCTTTTCTACTGTACATCTACAGTATGTTCTACTGCACATCTACAGTGTGTTCTACTGCACATCTACAGTGTTCTACTGCACATATACAGTGTTCTACTGTACATCTACAGTATGTTCTACTGCACATCTACAGTGTGTTCTACTGCACATCTACAGTGTTCTACTGCACATCTACAGTCTTTTCTACTGTACATCTACAGTATGTTCTACTACACATCTACAGTGTGTTCTACTACACATCTACAGTATGTTCTACTGCACATCTACAGTATGTTCTACTGCACATCTACAGTATGTTCTACTGCACATCTACAGTGTGTTCTACTGCACATCTACAGTATGTTCTACTACACATCTACAGTGTGTTCTACTGCACATCTACAGTCTGTTCTACTGCACATCTACAGTCTTTTCTACTGTACATCTACAGTATGTTCTACTGCACATCTACAGTGTTCTACTGCACATCTACAGTCTGTTCTACTGCACATCTACAGTATGTTCTACTGCACATCTACAGTATGTTCTACTGCACATCTACAGTGTGTTCTACTGCACATCTACAGTATGTTCTACTACACATCTAGTGTGTTCTACTGCACATCTACAGTCTGTTCTACTGCACATCTACAGTCTTTTCTACTGTACATCTACAGTATGTTCTACTACACATCTACAGTGTTCTACTGCACATCTACAGTCTGTTCTACTGCACATCTACAGTCTTTTCTACTGTACATCTACAGTATGTTCTACTGCACATCTACAGTCTGTTCTACTGCACATCTACAGTCTTTTCTACTGTACATCTACAGTATGTTCTACTGCACATCTACAGTGTGTTCTACTGCACATCTACAGTGTTCTACTGCACATCTACAGTCTTTTCTACTGTACATATACAGTATGTTCTACTGCACATCTACAGTCTGTTCTACTGCACATCTACAGTCTTTTCTACTGTACATCTACAGTATGTTCTACTGCACATCTACAATCTGTTCTACTGCACATCTACAGTCTTTTCTACTGTACATCTACAGTATGTTCTAATGCACATCTACAGTCTGTTCTACTGCACATCTACAGTGTTCTACTGCACATCTACAGTGTTCTACTGCACATCTACAGTCTGTTCTACTGCACATCTACAGTGTGTTCTACTGCACATCTACAGTGTTCTACTGCACATATACAGTGTTCTACTGCACATCTACAGTCTGTTCTACTGCACATCTACAGTGTGTTCTACTGCACATCTACAGTCTGTTCTACTGCACATCTACAGTCTGTTCTACTGCACATCTACGGTCTGTTCTACTGCACATCTACAGTGTTCTACTGCACATCTACAGATTGTTCTACTGCACATCTACAGATTGTTCTACTGCACATCTACAGTCTTTTCTACTGCACATCTACAGATTGTTCTACTGCACATCTACAGTCTGTTCTACTGTACATCTACAGTGTTCTACCGCACATCTACAGTCTGTTCTACTGCACATCTACAGATTGTTCTACTGCACATCTACAGATTGTTCTACTGCACATCTACAGTCTGTTCTACTGCACATATACAGATTGTTCTACTACACATTTACAGTGTTCTACTGCACATCTACAGTCTGTTCTACTGCACATCTACAGTGTTCTACTGCACATCTACAGTGTGTTCTACTGCACATCTACAGATTGTTCTACTGCACATCTACAGTCTGTTCTACTGTACATCTACAGTGTTCTACCGCACATCTACAGTCTGTTCTACTGCACATCTACAGATTGTTCTACTGCACATCTACAGATTGTTCTACTGCACATCTACAGATTGTTCTACTTCACATTTACAGTGTTCTACTGCACATCTACAGTCTGTTCTACTGCACATCTACTGTGTGTTCTACTGCACATCTACAGTGTGTTCTACTGCACATCTACTGTGTGTTCTACTGCACATCTACTGTGTGTTCTACTGCATATCTACTGTGTGTTCTACTGCACATCTACAGTATTCTACTACACATCTACAGTCTGTTCTACTGCACATCTACAGTCTGTTCTACTGCACATCTACAGTGTTCTACTGCACATCTACAGTGTTCTACTGCTCATCTACAGTATGTTCTACTGCACATCTACAGTCTGTTCTACTGCACATCTACAGTGTTCTACTGCACATCTACAGTCTGTTCTACTGCACATCTACAGTATGTTCTACTGCACATCTACAGTATGTTCTACTTCACATCTACAGTATGTTCTACTGCACATCTACAGTCTATTCTACTTCACATCTACAGTATGTTCTACTTCACATCTACAGTATGTTCTACTGCACATCTACAGTCTATTCTACTGCACATATACAGTGTTCTACTGTACATCTACAGTCTGTTCTACTGCTCATCTACAGTCTGTTCTACTGCACATATACAGTGTTCTAATGTACATGTAGTAGGTTGAAAATGCCGCATCTTAAGTTTGATGAAGAAACAGGCACCCCCTCTCTTTAATTTGTATTTATCTCATGTCTTTTATTTGGGGTTACATCCACACCACTAGAGGGTGCTGTAAGCACTATTGTGGGGATTAGAGGCAGAGAGCTCACGCAGCTTCAGAATTAAACAAGCTGTGATGAGATTAACATGTCTCCTCCTCGTCTCTCCACAGGTATGAGTATAAAGTTATTGTAGTAACTCAAACTTGGTTCAAGTACAGTTAAAGTACTCTGTAGAGGTTTTGAACAGACTGTATATGTTTTTGAGAGTTCAGTACCAAAGTGAAGTGTAGTTTATTGCCATTTTGTGTTGTCTCGTTTTCACCACGAGTACGCCATTTTCTGTATCCGAACGTATTTAAAGCCTTATTCAAGCAATTGCTCAAGTGCTTAATGATATGTATGTTCTTAGTGTTTTAAATTGTAAATGTTGCACAAATTTGAGTGTAGTTGAGGCAGTAGCCATGCAGACCATTTAGTTCTGAGGAGTTTGCCGCCATTCGCAGGTGCCATTTTCTTTTGTGTTGCCAACCCGCTTGTGTGTGTATGTGGTAAAGGTGTGAAAGATAGATGGAAGTGTGAAATGGTGTAGATTAATGTACTTTGGTTACAATGTGGGATTGAATGTGGTGAAGAGTGAGTGTGGATGTTGATGTTGGTTACTGTAATCCAGTTATATGTATTTTTATTTTGCACTTTATGGTTCATCTTGTGGTTTATTTTTAGTCAATATGGATGTGTTATTGTATTTTCAAATGGGTTATTTTTTAATGTATTGTCCTTTTATTTAATTAGTTGATCTTTGTGAGAATGAAAGTAATTGTAAGTAAAAGAATGAGAACTACTGCACCTGCACATATGAGATGTGTTATTGTATCAAATGGGTCTATTTTTAATGTATTGTCCATTTAATTAGTTGATCTTTGTGAGAATGAAAGTAATTGTAAGTAAAGAATGAGAACTAAAGACATCTACAAGCTGTGGTGAGATCTAACATGTCTCCTCCTACAGTCTGTTCTCCACAGCCACACCACACCTTTTAGGCTACATCTACAGCTGTGTGCCACTGCTACATCTACAGCTTCTACTGCACATCTACATACTATTCTACTGCACATCTACAGTCTATTCTACTGCACATCTACAGTCTGTTCTACTGCACATCTACAGTGTTCTACTGTACATCTACAGTCTGTTCTACTGCACATCTACGGTATGTTCTACTGCACATCTACAGTGTTCTACTGCACATCTACAGTGTTCTACTGTACATCTACAGTATGTTCTACTGTACATCTACAGTATGTTCTACTGCACATCTACAGTGTGTTCTCCTGCACATCTACAGTGTTCTACTGTACATCTACAGTGTTCTACTGTACATCTACAGTATGTTCTACTGCACATCTACAGTGTGTTCTACTGCACATCTACAGTGTTCTACTGCACATCTACAGTCTGTTATACTGCACATCTACGGTATGTTCTACTGCACATCTACAGTCTGTTCTACTGCACATCTACAGTGTTCTACTGTACATCTACAGTATGTTCTACTGCACATCTACAGTGTGTTCTACTGCTCATCTACAGTGTTCTACTACACATATACAGTGTTCTACTGTACATCTACAGTATGTTCTACTGCACATCTACAGTGTGTTCTACTGCACATCTACAGTGTTCTACTGCACATCTACAGTGTTCTACTGCACATCTACAGTGTGTTCTACTGCACATCTACAGTATGTTCTACTGCACATCTACAGTGTTCTACTGCACATATACAGTCTGTTCTACTGCACATCTACAGTGTGTTCTACTGCACATCTACAGTGTGTTCTACTGCACATCTACAGTGTTCTACTGCACATCTACAGTATGTTCTACTGCACATCTACAGTGTGTTCTACTGCACATCTACAGTGTGTTCTACTGCACATATACAGTGTTCTACTGCACATCTACAGTCTGTTCTACTGCACATCTACAGTGTTCTACTGCACATCTACAGTGTTCTACTGCACATCTACAGTCTGTTCTACTGCACATCTACAGATTGTTCTACTGCACATCTACAGTCTGTTCTACTGCACATCTACAGTGTTCTACTGCACATCTACAGTGTTCTACCTCACATCTACAGTGTTCTACTGCACGTCTACAGATTGTTCTACTGCAGATCTACAGTGTTCTACTTCACATCTACAGTGTTCTACCGCACATCTACAGTGTTCTACCGCACGTCTACAGATGGTTCTACTGCACATCTACAGTCTGTTCTACTGCACATCTACAGTGTTCTACTGCACATCTACAGTCTGTTCTACTGCACATCTACAGTATGTTCTACTGCACATCTACAGTGTGTTCTACTGCACATCTACAGTCTGTTCTACTACACATAAGTGTTCTACTGCACATCTACAGATTGTTCTACTGCACATCTACAGTGTTCTACTGCACATCTACAGATTGTTCTACTGCACATCTACAGTCTGTTCTACTGTACATCTACAGTATGTTCTACTGTACATCTACAGTATGTTCTACTGCACATCTACAGTGTGTTCTCCTGCACATCTACAGTGTTCTACTGTACATCTACAGTATGTTCTACTGCACATCTACAGTGTGTTCTACTGCACATCTACAGTGTTCTACTGCACATATACAGTGTTCTACTGTACATCTACAGTCTGTTATACTGCACATCTACGGTATGTTCTACTGCACATCTACAGTCTGTTCTACTGCACATCTACAGTGTTCTACTGTACATCTACAGTATGTTCTACTGCACATCTACAGTGTGTTCTACTGCACATCTACAGTGTTCTACTACACATATACAGTGTTCTACTGTACATCTACAGTATGTTCTACTGCACATCTACAGTGTGTTCTACTGCACATCTACAGTGTTCTACTGCACATCTACAGTATGTTCTACTGCACATCTACAGTTTTCTACTGCACATATACAGTGTTCTACTGCACATCTACAGTCAGTTCTACTGCACATCTACAGTGTGTTCTACTGCACATCTACAGTATGTTCTACTGCACATCTACAGTGTGTTCTACTGCACATCTACAGTGTTCTACTGCACATATACAGTGTGTTCTACTGCACATCTACAGTGTGTTCTACTGCACATCTACAGTGTTCTACTGCACATATACAGTGTTCTACTGCACATCTACAGTCTGTTCTACTGCACATCTACAGTGTTCTACTGCACATCTACAGTGTTCTACTGCACATATACAGTCTGTTCTACTGCACATCTACAGATTGTTCTACTGCACATCTACAGTCTGTTCTACTGCACATCTACAGTGTTCTACTGCACATCTACAGTCTGTTCTACTGCACATCTACAGTGTTCTACTGCACATCTACAGTGTTCTACTGCACATCTACAGTGTTCTACTGCACATCTACAGTCTGTTCTACTGCACATCTACAGTGTTCTACTGCACATCTACAGTGTTCTACCGCACATCTACAGTGTTCTACTGCACGTCTACAGATTGTTCTACTGCAGATCTACAGTGTTCTACTGCACATCTACAGTGTTCTACCGCACATCTACAGTGTTCTACCGCACATCTACAGATGGTTCTACTGCACATCTACAGTCTGTTCTACTGCACATCTACAGTGTTCTACTGCACATCTACAGTCTGTTCTACTGCACATCTACAGTATGTTCTACTGCACATCTACAGTCTGTTCTACTGCACATCTACAGTCTGTTCTACTACACATAAGTGTTCTACTGCACATCTACAGATTGTTCTACTGCACATCTACAGTGTTCTACTGCACATCTACAGTGTTCTACCGCACATCTACAGTGTTCTACTGCACATCTACAGATTGTTCTACTGCACATCTACAGTCTGTTCTACTGCACATCTACAGTGTGTTCTACTGCACATCTACAGTGTTCTACTGCACATCTACAGTGTGTTCTACTGCACATCTACAGTGTTCTACCGCACATCTACAGTGTTCTACTGCACATCTACAGATTGTTCTACTGCACATCTACAGTCTGTTCTACTGCACATCTACAGTGTTCTACTGCACATCTACAGTGTTCTACTGCACATCTACAGTGTGTTCTACTGCACATCTACAGTGTTCTACTGTACATCTACAGATTGTTCTACTGCACATCTACAGTATGTTCTACTGCACATCTACAGTGTTCTACTGCACATCTACAGTGTTCTACTGCACATCTACAGTGCTCTACTGTACATCTACAGATTGTTCTACTGCACATCTACAGTATGTTCTACTGCACATCTACAGTATGTTCTACTTTACATCTACAGATTGTTCTACTGCACATCTACAGATTGTTCTACTGCACATCTACAGTATGTTCTACTGCACATCTACAGTGTTCTACTGCACATCTACAGTATGTTCTACTGCACATCTACAGATTGTTCTACTGCACATCTACAGTGTTCTACTGCACATCTACAGTATGTTCTACTGCACA
The DNA here is from genome assembly GCA_024416835.2 of Perccottus glenii. Lineage (NCBI taxonomy): Eukaryota > Metazoa > Chordata > Actinopteri > Gobiiformes > Odontobutidae > Perccottus > Perccottus glenii. Next base: position 3,514,208 of record CM044559.2, on the reverse strand, counting down.
TCTACAGTATGTTCTACTACACATCTACAGTGTTTTACTGCACATCTACAGTGTTCTACTGCACATCTACAGTCTGTTTTACTGCACATCTACAGTCACACATTTATACACCAGAGCTGTGGCACTGTAGGGTTAAGTGTCCCAAGGACACAACAACAGTATGAACAAGAGAGTGGAGGAATCAAACTGCCAATCTTCTGGTTATAAGACAACTGCTCTACCACTGAGCCACATCAGCAAAATCACATCTTACAAATGGATTAAAATAAGACTGAAATAATAGAAGCCAAAATGGCACAAGACAATTGGGACCTTCTCCCACTTGTAAAATAGAAAATCTAATTTATTGATTTGTGATTAACCTAGAGCAGAGTTCAGGCCTCTAAACTCATTTCCACTGGCCACACTGGTGCCATTAACCTTTATAATTAATTTAAAACAATGACGGGCCAATTATTTTGACATGAAAGCTCTGGATTATCATAACTCTAATGTTCAGTTTTAGCAGTATGAATGGCACACAAGTATATATTGAATTAGGGTAAATTTGCAAAATATCATAAAGCCCTATGAAGAAATCCTAACATACAAGATGGACACCTGTCAGCAGGGCCATCTTAATGTACCAATAGGCCCTGGGGCTACCAGGTTCCCAAAGCCCTCATTATGACATACAAATGTGTGATACTTTTGTTTAAGACAAAACACATTTCTTTCCTTCAGGAGAATCAGGAGAGTCTGACAAAGCAGTTCAACCTAATCTCCACACCATATCACTTCAGTTACTACTAAATGTTACCATCCTGATTGTTTTATATACTTGACCCCTTTGCAGACTAAACAGCACCTAGTGGCTCAGTGGTAGAGCGGTCGTCCTATAACAGTAAGGGTGGTGGTTTGATTCCCACTCTCCCCAGTTCATACTGTTGTTGTGTTCTTGGGCAAGACACTTAATCCTCCCTCCCTCCAGTGGTGTTCCAGCTGTAACACTGTTGTGTGAATGGGTGAATGGACGCTTGATGTAAAGGACTTTGAGTGCCTAGTAGGTGGAAAAAGGGCTTTAGAAAATCCATGCCATTTACCATTTAGTCGCATTGTGAAATATGTGTTTTTTTAGGATGATTAACTCATGATAAGCTCCTAATCCTTGTAGGCCCCTGGGCTTCAGCACCTGTTAGCCTGTAAGCTAAGGCAGCATTGCGAGAGAATAAGAAAGGGATGTATTACAGGCAACTCTCTCCTGGTCAAATGAACCAGTAGCCACTTGTGGTATTACAGCTGACAGGCTCCTATGACTTCCAAAATGGCCAAATATTATATTTATTGCCTATTTTTGCATTATCTGCACCAATGCACAGCTCTCTTTGGCCATGACTGACTGAGGATCCAAGTCTAATAATAGATCCATGGAGGAAGAACAGCCACAGGACAACACTGGAGAAGAAAACACACCTTACTTCCAGAAATGGAAAGTGACACTCTTATCAATGCTCCACATGTATTGGTTTGAGATGACAGAATGGTAAGATACCGTCCCAAGAACATGTCTAATCTTGAACAACAATGGCATGCTTAAGTCCACTTCAACCTTTCCTCCTTATTTTGACACATTTAAATCCAGCAGCTCGTCTTGACCAGGTCTACAGTTCCTGGTACATAGAGTTCCTGATGAGTGATATGATTAGACACTTGTACTGTATTTATGAGTGGTCTAACTAGTGGACAGTGAGTGTACATACTATGGAATGGGCCCTTCCATTTAAGCCAAAGCAGCCGCCCATCCACTGTGAAGTGCTGCCAGTTCCTGACCATTTTCATCTCAGTGGCAGTTATGTAATTAGACCCTGGGGCACCACACAAGGCCATCTGAGACAGAACAGAAAAATGAGGTGAATGTGAATAAGACAGCTCAATAGAGGGAAATATGGAGCGACGAGAGCAAGAACAAAGAGGTTAGTAAAAATATTAGTGATACAGGCTGGATCAATAGAGATATTCATTTGATCTGAAGCTGGAGTTCCTCATGTGAGCTCACACTTGGCCTTCATCATGTTCTGTATGCATTTGTCCAACTCTGCATTTGTTATGACCGGAAACCAAGGTCTTATTATGTCCTTGCTATGTTTAAAAAGACTCTCCAATTTCCTTCACTGTAAAGTGCTTTGGGTGCCCGAGAAGGGTTGTATAAATGCACACCATTTACCAAAAGATTTTAGTTATTCCGGAAAATACAGTAGTTTACTGTAAAGATGCAGAAATACAAATTTTATGTGACAAAATGGGTCAAATGGGACAAATTGTAAAGCCCATGTAACACAAGCCCATAAAACAATAGCCTCAAATTTATTTTAATGGTTTCTTAAAATCAAACACTCCTCTATTAACCTGTCTAAATCCAATTCTAATCTGGTTAAAGCAAATTTAGAGTCAGTTAAAGCCCATACAAATCTGGTCATAATCAGATTAAATGCCTTTAGAACTGGTGTCTGCATCTTTCTATAATAGGTTAAAGCCACTCAAAAGAATTTGCAATCCAAGTTAAACCACACCCCACCAGATCTGCCTCTAACCACTTTAAAAATGGTCCAACTTAAACGTACTCAAAACCTGCTTGGGCAGGTTTCAAGTAGTTCCAGTTCTAACCAAGTGCCAGACTGATTGATTGTAAAGTCTTATGTTAGTCGGGGAAGAAGGAGATATTGTGGTGTTCTTTCTTGCAGCTCCCTGATCTCAGACGTCCACTGAACATGGTGCTAGCAGCTATATGGTACATGCATGTTGTGAAGAACTTCTGTGCATCATTATAGCCCAAGACAAATTTCTCCTAAAACTGTAAAATAAAATTAGGTAACAAAAGGTTTTCCAGGACGTGAGCCATGTCTCAGACTCTGCTCACACACTGGGTGTCACTGAGGAACAACAGACAGCAGCCAGCCTCTGCAGAAACTCAACGCTCTAATGTAGGTGAAAGATATGCCTTTAGCATTGGTGTATCTTCTTCAGGCTGTGCTGGGAGCTGAGTTGGCGGTAAACGTTCCAACCCCATCACATAACTGTCCTCCAGCACTGTGTTCTGTATAAACAAACGGCAGACGTAGATGAAGGAAAAATATGGAGCGACATTTTTACACATAAAGAAAAGGTTTTTACCTTGAAAACTGAGTCCAGATGCTTTTGCTTTAACCTTTTCTTCAAGATGACCTGGATGACTGAGAACCTTCAGTCATTTTTAACACATGATCATCTTATTTGTGTAATAACCAATTTAGATTCCAATAACACTATCCTTTGCCACAATATGTTAGCATCAGATCATTTTTAAAAGCTAAACCTGCAGGATTCAGGTTGGAAATTGTAATGTCACTTCTTTGTCCTTCTAGAACATTTGAAGGGGAATTTATTTTTAAACCAACTCTCTTTGTGACTCCATTTCAGCCTACACCTTCGCTACACTGGAAGGACATTTCTGTGTGCTTGTATCTCTCAGCCAATCAGAACTCTAGTGACTCTAGTGACAACAGGCTGAAGGGCATTTTAAAAAATGATTTATATATATTTTGGAGAAGAAGAAGTGTCTGAACAAGCAGCAGCTGACTGGAGCACAAATGTACAGTGAACACTGTAAAGTCATGTCATGTTGTAAATAGGTTTGAACATGTAAACGGCATTGTGCTGGCATATGGTTTTAGGCCCAGTCCCAATTCTCCAACCTACCCCTACGCAGGGCTCTAGACTAAGGTTTTGCACTGGTTGCACTGGTGCGTCTAACTTTATTTCTAGGTGCACCAGCACAAAAGTTAGGTGCACCATAATTTTCGAACATCTTCTCAGGGACTAGTGAAAGTGTACAGTATGTCAGTATTTGTTCAACTGTATCCAAATCCTTTTATTCTATTTTATTGTTCACAATTTTATTTATTTTTCTCAGTACGTTTCATTTTCTTCTTTGTGGTCCCCCTGGCATTATTGTATTGTATTTGGCAGATTTATTTTCCTTTACATACTAACTTGTACTGCCCATGTCTTTTTCAATAAAAACCCCACATTCAGACACACTACAAAATGGCGTAATCACTATTATACCAATACAATAAATAGGAAATGAGACACCACTCCACCTAGACACGTGACTGTATCGTGTTTAATCTAATTTCATGTTTTTCCTCAACTCTCTCCCACATGTCTCTGTGATTGGTCCTTTAGTTCCGACTTGGCCGATTTCACAACACACGCTCAGCCCCACACAGAAACCCAGGGTTAACTCAACGAGTTGTTAACCCGCGTCAAGGTATCACTCATCCAGACCAGTATTGTTAGCTTTTATCCTACTGGCAGGAGAAAATATCTGGGGTAGGTTCAACTACCTTCATAGTACAGGGGCCAGCTAATTGAAACTGTAGCAAACAAGTCATCTTCCCTCATGACAGGTTGATTTAGTTCCCAGTCCATGTTGTTTCCGCATCTACAACATTGTCACAAGAGCTGCATTTTTGGAGTCCAATCAAACATTACACCGTTGTTACTGCTTCAAAGTCATCATCCAAACCACAAACTGACAGGTGGCGTAGTTATGGCACTCACCTGTTATACCTCACATTCTTCTAAGCTACTCCACACACAATCTGAGCCTTCGACTGGATATAAAAATTATTAGAAATAACATTTCCAGCAGTTATTTAAGCTTCATATGGTTTTGTGATTGTTTAGTGCAGTGTTGGTGATGCGTGAGTGAGTAGTTTATCTACTCCACTAGGCAGATTGGCACTACACATAGTGTCATCTGTTTGGCACAAGACAGGCTTATATAAGAGTACTCTGTGCTCCATTTTTATTTACTACACTGAGGTAGTGCTGTTCTCTGTTGACAGAGGTTTAAATACATTACAGGGCTCGCAGAATTGCTATCCCTGTAATGTATTTAAACCTCTGGAGGGTTTGGGCTTTTTCCAGTTGGGCTACTAAAATGTGAAAGTCTCTGCCCAGCGGGATATCTTAAATGGTGAAACAAATTCCATCTGATTTACATTGTTTGAGTTTCATGCGAGCAAACCTCTCTGCGTTCTCCACATTACTCCACGCCAGGATTTAGCCTAAAGCCGAGGCACATGTTTTCTGTAGCGCTCTCAGTGGCACACCTGTCCTGCCTCACAGTCGTACAAACAATAACAATATAAGTGTTCTAAAGTTTAAATGGTAGCTAAATGTATGCATGATCTTCTAGATCATTATCAAACCTCATTTAAGTAAATGATCTTGAGTAAAGATTATTTACTTACTAAAAGAGGGAGGGGCTACAAAACTTTGATAAAGTTGTCAGTTTCACATTATTAGGTTTTTCTTGCCACAAAAACATGCTAATTTTTGAACAACATTACACTTCTACTGTGGATAAATAGGTTAATATACACGCTAAATGTATTAGTTCTGCTCCGCTTCACTTCCGCGTACAGCTCCCTGTTCTGTGTCTGTTAGTGATGGGTCGTTCGCGAGTGAGTCGGCTCTAAGAGCTCTTTTACTCTTTTAAGTGAACGATGGGAGCCGGCTCACATATCTGAAGAGCCGACTCTATTTTTTATTTATTTTTTTTAATATAGCTGATAGTAATTAAACCATTATGAATAAAATATTGAATTATTTTAATTTAGTAAAAAAAATTGACTAATAATTCAATGAACAACACAACAATATAATTATTTAAGCCTCATTCACTGTCTATTCCTGTCAATCATACACGAGGTGTCAGCCAATGATATTAGAAGGGAGGGCTGAACGCGCTGGTTCTATGCACAACCTACACCGGTTTATGAGAACTGTTGGAGATGTAATCACTCAAGTAGGCCTACTCCCCAACCCACAGCAACACAGTCTTCTATAAAGGACCAGTTTATGCAAAAGTCAATGTCTGTAGCGAAAAAAGGCCAAATTGATATTCCATTGGCAAAAAATGTTAAATGCAAATGTTCAATAGCATTCTTTTTTATAACAAATGAATGCATTTTTAAAGAAATTGTGAGATGTTGTGAGTATGATTTCATTTAATAATTTAATTAGAACTGTTTTTACACGTATTGCAGTAAAAGTCATAGTTAAAACATTTATTATTTAAAGAGCCGTTTGTGAGTCAAAAGAGTCGGCTCTTTTCAGTGAGCTGAGTCAAATGAGCCGGCTCATGAAAAAGAGCCGGATTGCCCATCACTAGTGTCTGTCCCTGCTCCGGCACTCAGCGACCTTCGTTTCTCTGTGTGAGCGGTCACAGCAGAGAGGAAATGCGACACGTTGCTCTCCATAAACGAGACCGTAATGTTACACATCACAAAATACTCCTGTCAGCCTGTTTTAGCGTATCCCTGTATTTTTACCAATAAAACAGTCAAATATCTCCATGCACTGCGTGGAGCAGAACCTGGTGTATTCAAAAAAGGGAGTTACCACCGGTGCCGCTAAGACTCAGGTGTGGAGAGCTATTTCGCTGAAGTTGGTTTAAGCTGTTTATGAGCAAATATAGACAATAATAGAGTAGAGTTTTCAGTAATGACTGCTTCATTGGGCCTAACTGTTGCAGCTATTTGTCTGCTATAATGTCATATGACAGATATTATCATCAGAAAAAAAATATACCGGTATTATCATGAGCAATATGACTTGGCACTTGGTTTTATGTCTTTGCTGAAGCCGTGATCAAGTGTGACCTTGTGGTGCGCGAACCATATCCGGTTAATTGTGTCTAGTGCTCAAATAAATAATGCTTTTAATAAATGTTGGTCCTACTCTTTAACAATTTAGTAATATATGAAAAAGAATTTTGGAACTGGTATTTATGTGTTTGATCTGAAGGTCATTTAAACATAAACCCATTTATTTGCAACATATGAACATAATTGTGATTAAATTGTAATAATATAATATGAATTATTATTATACACCCACCCTCCTGTGCCGTCTCATTGATTACATATACCACCTTTTACTACAATAAAAAAAAGTATTTTATTTGGGCTAGTTAGTACCTCTCTAAAGGGCTACCAGGTAAAATCTTGCAAACTCTGCATTATAAAATGTTAGAGCTGCATTAACTAACTAATTTAGTTGATAGTATTATTATTAGTCAGTATTATTCAAATTATGTATAAGCAAACAATACATTACCATTAAACATCCAAAAGAGGTTTGAAAAAAGAAATACAAACTTAAAGAAAAAGATATGTTTTAAAAACACAAATTTAGGAAAAAAATAAGGGAACAACAAGGGAACAAGGGAACAACATTAGGAGGGATCAGTTTGTGGAATAAAATAGACAGAACAATCAAACAAAGGAGTCAAAGACAATAAGGACATTTAATAAAAAAGTGATGATAAGAGACACATTCACCACAGTGAAAAGCTCTACAGGAAACACACACCCCGTTGTCATGACAACAGTGATATGCTTTTAAAAACTGCAGTGTGTAACCACAAGATAGAACCTACGAATACTGCGTAACAATTTGTGTGTTGTTTGTATGGACTTGGTGCAGACCTTCAGTTGAGAAATCTGTTGGTCCACCTAAATCAGATTTTCCCACAGTCTCAGAGATGCTCACAATAGATTGGTCTTTAGGACAAATTCATGTATTTTCTCAGTTTTGGGTCATGTGTTTGTTCAATGCCTCATGACTCATTAAACTAATAAAAGTCCATTTGTAAAAACAGTTGAACTACAGCCACCAAAGTCTGGTTTGAACAGTAACTGTGTGATATTTGTTACGTACTATGAGGGTTACCAAGGGTGAGGGTAAGGGTGAGTTGGCCTACAACAGAAAATGATGTTCCAGTTTAATGGGTGCCGAGCTCAGCCATTTTAATAGTGCTGCAGCACGCCAAGCCTTGTCGTCACTGCTCTCAAACACAGGTGTGTTTTTGGAGGGGGATCCATCTGTAGAACCTGGCCAGTGAAGATAATGGCTGCTGCTTTTTCACCTACACCTCATCTGGTGCTATTCCACAAAGCCATTCAAAATCAAACATTATAATCATACAAAAAAGATAAGGTACAGAAAGTTTTGTATTATTCAGACTCATGAAAAAGTGCAGTAAGCTCAGATAAAATGCCCTTATTTATCAATGGTTAGATTAAACGAGTAAAAAGTTACAGGGGCTTTGTAACCACCTTATAATGGCAGTGCAAAATGAGACAAAAAGAGTTATGTCCATTATAATTGACAAAAAATTGGTAATTGCCCACATTTAACTAGTAAAAAGTACAATTAGATTTTTGTTACCATCTTGTTCTTTCCAACTATAGCTTCCTTTTCTGTCCAAAGTCCTTGGTCCACATCCAATTGCAATCTCATCTAGATGCAAATGGCATTTTAGAAAAGTTTCCGTTTGGTTTTAAATCATTTTATAGCACTGAAACAGCCCATTGAAGAGTTTTTAATGATCTTTAAAAGGCTGACTCTGGTTGATCTAGTCTGTTAGTGCTTTCAGATTTAAATTTAAATTTTCATTGCTTTGCAGATGACCAAGCCTTTCTAAAAACCCATTTTTAGTGTTTGGTTTTTATTATTTTACAAGTGCATTTTACACCTAGGCCTTTAGTGGTGTCCCAACAATAATCAAACCATTTCCTAATACTGTCATTATAATGCCACCACTATAAAAAACACTAAACAATACAGAAACGTGGTATAACAGGGAATTGCATCACATCAGGCATCAGGACTTCAGACGTCCTGTGGCCGACCTGCATTTTCTTAAGCACGAGACTCCTCTGCACCTGTCCATCGCTCTATCAGCTCCGCCGGGGACACTGGGCGGGGCACATTCCCCTGTCCCCATCTACTCCACAGCAGACCCCAATGATCCTCAAAGTAAAGCCCAGCGGAGAGTGGCATAAATGACCAAGAATGTCCGCTCTATAAAATTATTTTAGCTTATGTATGTTGCTAGCTCTGTCTAGTAGGCCAAGTTCACTGACCAACCAACTAAAAGAAATTAAAATCCTGACGTTATTGATACGCCTGCTAGCTGGTCCTGGGCACTTGGCAGACTACCCAGATCTAAATCTGATTGGTTAAACGTACAGTTTCATTATCATTTATTTTAAGCTAGTGCCTGCACTGTTAAATCTGAAGGCCTCAAGGTAGATTTTATTCACCCTGGCAACACATGGCTACAATCTGATTGGATAAAAGCTCCAGCATACGTAAACATACACTGCTGGAAGCAGCACAACCAAAAGAAAAGCTATGAACTGAAGAAAAGATGATTGTGAATAATTTAATACAAATTAAAGTCAGTAATCCTAATACTGTTTAGGCCAGCAGAGGAGGCCTTGCCTTGTCTTTTAACCGAGGCGCAGAGTTTAAGGACACTTACTGAGCCCCGCTACAGCAAACAGGGCACTGCTACAAAAACATAAAAAACATATGCAAAGTGGGTGTAGAAATACAACTTCTAAAGCCTCTAAGAAGATATGGAGCATCATAGATCTTAAAAAAACACAGCAGACGGAGCCACAAAGAAGAGGCTCCCAGACTCATGGTTATAAATTAGCCACAGGGTTATGAGCATGAACTTCAACGGAAAAGGCCTCATGAGAATATTGTATAATCTTTACTAATAATACAAGTTGGTGGTGTAACCATGTACATAGGTGTAGGTTATAACCCAGCCTTGTGTTTTTAAGTTTTCAGAGAATCAATGTTACTGAGGCAAAAAGTCTTTTATTAGCCATTTTGATGTTGTTACTGGGGGCATGGAGATCTGTAGTAGTGAAGAAATGACACTAACAAAAAGATGGACAGCTTTCTGCTCTCAGGTGCTGTGAGTGGGACCTGTTTGCCACACCCTGATTGGCTGCTGCAGGTGGTGGATTATCCAATCAGTGCCTGGCAAAAGATTTAAAAGGAAGAACAATGAGTTGCAGGTCCTCTCTCTTTGTTTGACTTTTCTTGTGAATGACCTGTTGTGGTTGGGTTACATTACCAGTGTTACAGTCACTGGAGTGGGTTAAGTGTCTTCTGCCTGGACACAATGACCTGTGGGGAGAGTGGGAAAACCGCCTACCTTCCCACGCTCTACCCACTGAGCTACTGCCGCCCCAGTTGGGCGGTCAGTTGGACCAGGCCTTTTATTCGTAGTTATTCAGTTAGGCTCTGTTTTTGTTATATTTGGTTCTTTGATTTGGCACAACTGTTCGGCCTTCCTCCCTCCACTTTGTTTGGGTATTTTAGTGTGTGTGTTTGGATAAAAATAAAGCCAAGCACAAAACCCTGTTTTCTTGATTCCTTGGATTGTCTTTCACAACATTGTCTTTATTAAATGAGGACATAACAGCTTTTCAGAAAATACAAAGGCAGAATGAAAAATTAAGGTGACCATAAAAGAAAGTTCAGAAGCAGACTGACAGATGAACATTTAAATAAGGGCCCATAAGAGAAAGCCTAAGACTATACCTCTCGTTGAATCCATCAGTGCCAGTCATCTGATTGAAAACACGATTATCTGTGCATTTGGAATTGCATTGTTTAGAACTAAACATAGTGAAGCAGTGTTTAGGTTTTATGCAGCAAAAACCTGGACCAGTCTCCCAGATGAAGTAAAACAAGCCTCAACTTTAACAATATTCAAGTGTAAATTAAAAACCTACCTCTTTAGCTCCGCCTACATTCCATTAAAGACAACTGAAAGTGTTTTACTTGCACTCTTTGGCTTTTTTTAAAAAAAAAATTATTCTGTGTTTTACTTGTTTCTTATTCTAAATTTGGTTTATGTAATTTAAATTTGTCTTATTTCTGCAAAAGCACTAAATGACCCTGTGTAGGAATTGTGCTATAGAAATAAATAAATAAATAAATAAATAAATAAATAAAATTGCCTTGCTTAGTTTTGACAGCATTTGTTTTCATTTTAAAGTGAGATACACAGGAAAGAAATATATAAACAAAATGCAGATAAACTAATTTTTTTTTGTAATGTATTAAAATGGGAGGTGTGGACCCTGGCATTTTTTAAAGTTCAGGGTTGGTCTGGCAAAACTAACCTTTTAATTTTGTTTGCGTTGAAGGAAACTGAGAAATGTTATAAACACGAGTAGCTCTCTGCTATTTTCATTCTGTAAAAAAAGTAGCTCACTGAGGAAAGAGACCCCATGTCTAGAGATTTTATGATCTAATGTTTATCACTGGGGTAGGTTGAATAACATGTTGGGTCATGTAAAACTAGGAAAGTAGAAAGGACTTTGACTTTTCACAATTTGACTTGAGATACTTTTGAAAGTGGGGAGCTTCTTGAACATGGCCTCTGGAAGCTCCTGTAGACCCCTCTATGTTCAATTCATGGATGGATGGAACAACAGAGCACACACTGATCTGCTGTCCAAACTAAATTATTGCAATGCTCTACTGGCTGGACTCCCTGCCTCACAACCAAACCTCTGCAGATGATCCAGAATGCAGCGGCAAGAGTGGTATTTAATGAACCAAAGAGAGCACATGTAACTCCTCTCTTCATTAGGTTACACTGGCTCCCGGTTGACGCCCGCACCAGATTCAAAGCTTTGCTCTTTGCCTACAAGACCACCACTGGCTCCGCACCCTCATATCTTCACTCACTAATATGGCATGTAGGCGCTTTGCTTGTAAGTAGCTTTACCCACCAGTGTTACAGCTGGAACACCACTGGAGGCAAGGTTGGTTAAGTGTCTTGCCCAAGGACACAACGGGGGGAGCGGGAATTGAACAGTCAACCTTCCGGATATAGGACGACCGCTCTACCACAGACCTATGTTCCTGCCAGATCTCTGCCCTCTGCAAATGAACAATGTCTATAATCCCAAAAAGGAAAAAAAAAAATCAACTCTCACGTACCTTCTCTGGATCTGTTCCACATTGGTGGAATGATTTACCTGCTGCTTCAAGATCAGCAGATTCTGTAGCCATCTTTAAAAAAAACTCCTGAAAAACACTGAATTCTACTTCCTTTCTATCTCTAAATAAATACTTCCTATCCTTAGCTTTGTATACTGTGTTGGGTTTTAACTGACTAGTTCTTGGTGCACTTATGCTTTTTGTTACCTTGTGTTAAAATTGCTTCCATTGTTTTCCTCATTTAAGTACATATATGCAAGTCAATTTGGATAAAAGCATCTGCTAAATGACTAAATGTAAATGATCAGTTTTGCTTTTGCTATTTCCACCAGTTGATAAATGCATTTTACTTTGACACAGAAATGACAGTTTCATGCTGTAGAAAAGTTATACACTTACACCTCACAACTTTCCCAGGGCCCTCCCTCTCAATCAAAGCAATGCTTGTGTTTGGTTACAGAACTGATGGCACAATGAAGAAAACCCATGACCCAAGGCCAGGGCAGGACTTAGGGTGGTGGGGGCCCCTGGGCTTGAGTCACTTTCGGGCCCTACCTTCTATACATTACTTTAAATAGAACAAAATGATACATACGCAAGCTATGTATTAGAGCTACACAATTCTGGATAAACTGAGAATAAAAATAGAGATCACGATTCTGAACAAACAACTAAACAAAATAACATAATTTATGTTAATTGCTGAAGTCTATAAAAATGTTTAATTAATCTGAATCATTTATTAAAAAAACTCTAAACCAAGGTCTGAACCAGGTCTGAACCAGGTCTAAACCAAGTCTAAACCAGGTCTAAACCAGGTCAAAAACAGGTCGAAAACAGGACTAAACCGGGTCTGAACTGGGTCTAAACCAGGTCTAAACCAGGACTGAACCAGGTCAAAACCAGGTCTAAACCATGACTAAACCAGGTCTATACCAGGTCTAAACCAGGACTAAACCAAGACTAAACCAGGTCAAAACCAGGTCAAAACCAGATATAAACCAGCTCTAAACCAGGTCTAAACCAGGTCTAAACAAGGTCAAAAATAGGTCAAAAACAGGTCTAAACCAGGTCTAAACCAGGACTAAACCAGGTCTAAACCAGGTCTAAAACAGGTCTAATACAGGTCTAAGACAGGTCTAAACCAGGTCTGAACCAGGTCTAAACCAGGACTAAACCAGGTCTAAACCAGAACTAAACAAAGATAATAGAAAGGATTGAGAAACTATGTAATTGCATAAATGCATTTTCAATACAAAATAAAAATAAAATGATAAAGGATTATTTTTATTCAGTAAAGCAATGGATATCAATATTTTAAATACCAACATCAGCCTAAAACAGGCCAATAATCGGAAATCATATCGGCTGAAAAATTCATATCGGCTCAACTTTATCTGTTAGTGCTGAAAACCTCTGATGTGTGGAAATATTACAATGTTGGAATAATTTTAGGTTTTACCTTCAAATTATTGGCACTGATCACCCACAGAGAAATTGCATTCTTCATTTATTTTCTACCGCTTAGTCCCGTCAGGGGTCGCGGGTGACTGGAGCCTATCCCAGCAGCTTTGGGCCTGAGGCGGGGTACACCCTGGACAGTGGCCAGTTAGTTGCAGGGCTGACATTTAGAGACAGACAGTGACAAACAACCATTCACTCTCACATTCATTCACTAGGGGCACTTTAGATTTGCCAATTAACCTGTACATACATGTCTTTGGACGGTGGGAGGAAGCCGGAGTACCCGGAGAGAACCCACAGTAACACGTGGAGGACATGCAGACTCCTCACAGAAAGACCGGAGTCGGCCGAGAATGTTTGAGTCAGCCGGGTTTTGAACTCACGACCTTCTTGCTGTGAGGCAGGAGTGCTAACCACTCTGCCACGTGCACCCATGAGAAATTGCAGTTTTTTTTTTATTATGTCAGTATAAACACAATACTTTATGTAAAACACAACCAAAAAAGTCAGTTGTAATAGTTCTGCAAAAATGAATGCAGATTAATGAATTATTGGTGATTATTTGTTTATGAAATACATCAGACTGGGTGGTGGTAGTCCTGTTATATTGCAACTCCAGTGCAGACATTTGAGCTGTGTTCATTTACTGTGTGCCTTAAACATGATGGACGGCCCCTGGCTCCAGCTGCATAAAACCTTCCTTTTTCTGCACATTTATTCATTTAACTGTTAATTCAATAATTTAGTTAATAGCCCAATGTTTCATCAGTGCTATAACACACTCTAAAGCAGAAGGGAAGAATTTCATTAGTGTTTTATAGAAGCCTGTCTGAAGAGATTTTTCTGCTCCAACTAAAATAGAATTGTGCAGAAAGGAGTCATTAGGATTTTTTATATTGCCAATTAAAGCGAAGCAACAGAATGACAGCTTTAAGGTAATGGGGTTAGTTCCAGAATGTAAAGTGAGTTTTGAACACGGCCAATCAACAGTACAGCAGATTGTAGCAGACAAAGCACAGTGTGTAATAGAGCAATAATAAAATGGAAAAGAGTTGTCAGCGTATCTTATGATGACCTATGATCAAACATAGCACCTGCAGCATGTTTGGGAATGATGATAGGGTTATATTAATCCAGGATTACAGGCCAATACTAAGACCAACAACATAAAAATGCCAAACAGTGCAGATCATTGTGACAGCAACAACTTCCAACTCAGCAAAGGCACTGTCATTCAAACAATGGCATAAGAATGCTATATTCTATTTTAATGTAATGTGTTTTACACAGTGCTGAATGATTTTATGCTGTTGTAAACAAAAGGTGCGCCACCAAATGGAGCACCAGGACGACGTAGGAGGGACACAGAACCACTGGAAATGGCAATTGCATGAGTGCACCCTGGAATATAAATAAACTACAATGGTAAACATTGTTGAAAATTAACAATTAACCCTGAAAAAGTTCAACTTAAAAACTTAAAGAAGCATTACTGTGAAGGTTCTCAGTCATCCAGGTTATCTTGAAGAAAAGATTAAAGCAAAAGCTTTTGTCTTCACCTTGAAAAGATGGAAAAGGTCTTGGAAAAGGTTCACGAGACTTTGTCAATTCTGAGTTTAACTGGTAGATATTTCTAGAGGTAGGGGTTTGACCTGAAACTGATGGACCAGGCCGTTAGCTATGAAAGTACAGTGTGACTCCTGATGTGAGAGTTGTTAAAGGCGCAGGTGAGTTGTTAGTGTCACTGTTTCATTCAGGTGCTGTGAAACTGTTTTGGTTTTGGTTTCAATACTAGGCAACATGAATCTGAGTCCACCTCCTCTGTTCAAAGAAGGCTTATTCATTTTCACAAAAATGGCTTCCTTCACACCCCTTAAACCATCTGGCTTCTCTGGCCAAAATTTGGACATTTCTGTCCTCAAAGGAATGTCCTCTCTCTTTGAGGTGGAGGTGGACTGCAGACTCAGGTCCTCCAGGATTGGCTCTTCTGTGCTGATACATCCTTTTGAAGCTGCATTGACAGTTATGTCGGAGAAACGAAACAACAGTATCCACTTCCCAGTCGAAATCATGTTGGGGTTTAATATATCCTGCATTATTTATTACCTCCTCCCTGACCTTTGATCCCAGGCACTGCTTTCACCAGAAGGTTAGTGGCTTCCAAAACCACTCACTACAGCAGAATGAAAGAATTGTTACACAATGTAGATTTAGTATCCTACAATGAAAAAAGAAAACCTAAGTTGTAGAGTGTTACCCCCAAGTGACGTGTTACTGCAGCAGCGTGCTACTGCAGCGACGTGTTACTGCAGCAGCGTGCTACTGCAGCGACGTGTTACTGCAGCGACGTGTTACTGCAGCAGCGTGCTACTGCAGCAGCGTGCTACTGCAGCGACGTGTTACTGCAGCGACGTGTTACTGCAGCGACGTGTTACTGCAGCGGCGTGCTACTGCAGCGACGTGTTACTGCAGCAGTGTGCTACTTCAGCAAAGTGTTACTGCAGCTGCGTGTTACTGCAGCAACGTGCTACTGCAGCGGCGTGTTACTGCAGCAGCGTGTAACTGCAGCGACGTGTTACTGCAGCAGTGTGCTACTTCAGCAACGTGTTACTGCAGCTGCGTGTTACTGCAGCAGCGTGTAACTGCAGCGACGTGTTACTGCAGCGGCGTGTTACTGCAGCGGCGTGCTACTGCAGCGGCGTGCTACTGCAGCGTCGTGCTACTGCAGCGTCGTGCTACTGCAGCGTCGTGCTACTGCAGCGGCGTGCTACTGCAGCGGCGTGTTACTGCAGCGGAGTGTTACTGCAGCGGCATGTTACTGCAGCTGAGTGTTACTGCAGCAACGTGCTACTGCAGCGGCGTGTTACTGCAGCAGCGTGTAACTGCAGCAGCGTGTAACTGCAGCGACGTGTTACTGCAGCAGTGTGCTACTTCAGCAACGTGTTACTGCAGCTGCGTGTTACTGCAGCAGCGTGTAACTGCAGCGACGTGTTACTGCAGCGGCGTGTTACTGCAGCGGCGTGCTACTGCAGCGTCGTGTTACTGCAGCAGCGTGCTACTGCAGCGACGTGTTACTGCAGCGACGTGTTACTGCAGCAGCGTGTTACTGCAGCGACGTGTTACTGCAGCAGTGTGCTACTGCAGCGACGTGTTACTGCAGCAGCGTGCTACTGCAGCGGCGTGTTACTGCAGCGACGTGTTACTGCAGCAGCGTGCTACTGCAGCGACGTGTTACTGCAGCGACGTGTTACTGCAGCGACGTGTTACTGCAGCGACGTGTTACTGCAGCAACGTGTTACTGCAGCAGCGTGCTACTGCAGCGACGTGTTACTGCAGCAGTGTGCTACTTCAGCAAAGTGTTACTGCAGCTGCGTGTTACTGCAGCAACGTGCTACTGCAGCGGCGTGTTACTGCAGCAGTGTGCTACTTCAGCAAAGTGTTACTGCAGCAGTGTGCTACTTCAGCAACGTGTTACTGCAGCTGCGTGTTACTGCAGCAGCGTGTAACTGCAGCGACATGTTACTGCAGCGGCGTGTTACTGCAGCGGCGTGCTACTGCAGCGGCGTGCTACTGCAGCGTCGTGCTACTGCAGCGGCGTGCTACTGCAGCGGCGTGCTACTGCAGCGGCGTGTTACTGCAGCGGAGTGTTACTGCAGCGGAGTGTTACTGCAGCGGAGTGTTACTGCAGCGGAGTGTTACTGCAGCGGCATGTTACTGCAGCTGAGTGTTACTGCAGCAACGTGCTACTGCAGCGGCGTGTTACTGCAGCAGCGTGTAACTGCAGCGACGTGTTACTGCAGCAGTGTGCTACTTCAGCAACGTGTTACTGCAGCTGCGTGTTACTGCAGCAGCGTGTAACTGCAGCGACGTGTTACTGCAGCGGCGTGTTACTGCAGCGGCGTGCTACTGCAGCGGAGTGTTACTGCAGCGGAGTGTTACTGCATCGGAGTGTTACTGCAGCGGAGTGTTACTGCAGCGGAGTGTTACTGCAGCTGCGTGTTACTGCAGTGGAGTGTTACTGCAGCGGCGTGCTGTTTGGATGAGTGTTAGATAATATAAGGGACTTTTTAATGCACACCAGGAGAATATCTTTGGACCAACTTAAAAAGGGTAAACTATTATTCTTATTGGGATTTAAACCTGTAATTTATACATTTTCCAGCTAAATGGAGACTAATCAATGATGTTCCTGGGTTTGGGTGAACTTTTGCTCCTTCTGCTCCAAAGCAACTGATAACGTATTGAAGCTGTAATCCAGGTTGAACTGAACCTCTGCTGTGAGCGTGACCAATCAATGACAAGAAACGGGCAACAATGGGAGATTCATTTCCAAGACTTTTTCAAGACAATAAATCATTTCCAAAACACAACTCTTTTCAGAGATCAAAAACATTTATAATATGTCATTTTTAAGACGCATTATGTTTGTCAATACCCTTGACTTAGATGAGGATCACATTTTAAGACAAATTTATTCAGAAAACCATGAAATTCCAAAAGGTTCACATACTTTTTCTTGTCACTGTACATATTTGGATCTACTGCCTTTATTGGGCCCACTTTCTTCTTTATTACACTCAGTAGAATTCATATGCTCTCATCAGGTTACAGAGGGATACAGGAAAACCACATATGGTTCTTTCAAAAGCATACTAACATTGTCTATAAAGGAATGAGCTCTAGTTTAGGACATTCATCTAAACCAGAAAAACTGACTGAATGCTTGTATTGTCTTAAATTAATTAATTAGTATTTTCTCTGCCATGTCAGGTAATTGTTTATTTAAGTCGCAGCAGAAGCCCGGGGCAGGACTACCAGATTCTTATGACAGAAGAATATATGGAGTCACAGTCACATGTTACAGAGAAGACTGAAGCGACTGCACAGGATCCACTTTTAGCAGTTTTTACACAATTGTTTAAAAATACGTTTTTTTTTTTAGTTTTTTTTTTTTTATAAAAGTGGACAGTTTTATTTTTGTTAATTGGTTTGCAATCCTTTTCTGAACCTTCGACCTGAGCTTGGTCTATAAGTTTCAAATGTTTACAAATCTACAGTTTGTGAATGACAGAGTGACTGACCTGCCCTTTTAGAGGTCATTAAGGTCGCATAAGGGGCTACCAGCAATTTTACTGCATACCTTGACTATATTGTGCAAGCGTTTTTTCTGTTTAACAGAAAGTGACCCATGCCAACAGATAAACAAACTGATTCTATAAAACAAGAATAAAACATTTACATGAATAAAACATTTCTATAGTAACACTAACAAAATGTGACCTTCCCAAGTCTACACTATTTTTTCACAGGTTGTTTTATATTCAACAAAATGTGCTTTAATAACACAGCCTACATCTACTGTAAATGTAAGAAGCCTGAGTCTTCAACCATCAACCACATCATGACCGATCAGGAAAGTCTGAGAGCAGGACAAGACAAGTGCATGACTCTTGGGCGGACCTAAAAGAAGAGGTGTCATCTGTGTGCGTCTGGAAGCAGGATTACGCAAAGTTTTGTGGGTTAGGGAACAAAGAGTTGACACGCAAGAACATAGACACGCTCCCAACAGAAAAATAAATGTGGACAAATCAGTTTGGGTCTTAAGTGCCTTTTACCAGACATACAGCCAAAAGTATTTGCTTGTCTGCCTTCACAAATGAACGTGAGTGACATCACATTCTTAAACCATAGGATGTAATATGAAGTTGGCCCACTCTTTGCAGATATAACAGCTTCAACTCTTCTAGGGAGGCTTTTCACAAAGGTTTAAGGTTTGACCATTCTTTCAGAAGTGCATTTGTGAGGTTAGACACTGATGCTGGACGAGAAGGCCTGGCACACAGTCGCCGCTCTAATTCATCTCAAAGGTGTTCTATCTGGTTGAGGTCAGGACTCTGTGCAGGCCAGTCAAGTTCTTCCACACCAAACTTGCTCAACTGTGTCTTTACGGACCTTGCTTTGTGCAGTGGTGCGCAGTCATGTTGAAACAGGAAGGGTCCATCTCCAAACTGTTCCCACAAAGTTGGGAGCATGAAATTGTCCAAAATTTCTTGGTATGCTGAAGCATTAATAGTTCCTTTCACTGGAACTAAGGTGCCGAGCCCAACTCCCAAAAAACAACCCCAAACCATAATTCCCCCTCCACCAAACTTTACACTTGGCACTAGTGTTGTCACAGTACCAAAATTTCAGTATTCGGTACCATTACCAGTGAAATTCCATGGTTCTCAGGACCAATTTTGGTACCAAAGCAAAACACAAATACCTGCTGATTGAACAACACAGTATTTTAAGTTAAACAAAAATAACATGTATAAAAACTGAAAACTGAAAGCAAGCCCTTGTTAGCGCTGCAACCTAAGCTACTCTCAGACTCAGCTCTACTTCAAACCTCACTTTAGCTCACTGCTACCACAATTTTAATGTGGTAAAATAATATTTGTGCTGAGGACCAACTGCACCTTTCGAATAGCTCGTCAGGTTGACCAGATGCTTGGTACCCGATACTTATGAAAATCTGGTACCGTGATGTCTTCACTTTTTTAGTACCGACTTGGTACCAAAGTACCGAAACTTTTGACAACACTACCTGGCCTAACCGCCTAACCGACTAATGCTCTCTACTCACTGTTCTTGAGCTAATCTGAAGATCACATAAAGTTTGGAGGTCTGTAGCAATTGACTGCAGACCTCTCCACACTATGCTCCTAAGCAACCCGCTCTGTAATTTTAAGTTGGTGAGTTGCTGTTGTTCCCTATAGCTTCCACTTTGTAATAGTACCACTAACAGTTGATTGTGGAATATTTAGTAGCGAGGAAATTTCACGACTTGACAGGTGGCATCTTACCACAGTACCACGCTGGAATTCACTGAGCTCCCGAGAGTGACCCATTTTTTCAAATATTGTTGTAGAAGTATTTTATACATTTGTGGCAATAGAAGTAATTGGAACACCTGAATTCAATGATTTGGATAGCTGAGTGAATACTTTTGGTGAAATAGTGAAAAAGTTAAATGTTTTTGATTTGGAGAAAACATTCAAATGATGATGCAAACCTAATAAATGTTCCAACTAATAATACACAACATGTCTGAACAAATGTGGAGCAAAGAAGTGTCAAGGGTTAGACTTGTTTTAAACACATTTCACAAAACCAAGCTTTCAAACTCATTTTCAGAGAATGGGGGGCAAAGAAACAGACAGCAACAGTTCAGAAAGAGTCCAAGACTTGTTAGAGGAATCAGGTGAATATTTCTTTCTGTAGCAGATGTCAGGTTAAAGTCTGGTCTTAAAAAGTAAAGTAAAGTCTTGTTAAGTATTACAACACTGAGCTGTAGACTATAGATTTACCTAAATCAGCCGCTGTAGAAAGCAGTAACATGTTTGCACTTGGTGACGTTATCTGGCATCATCTTTGACTTTGCCACCTCATGCTCCTCACACTCATCCTCTTTTTCCCTCTCTTCATTAATATCCCTGGCTGTGCTCAATATTCAAAGTTAGATGTCATTACCTGCAGCGTCAGGTGTCAGATGTAGATATGACTGTGTGTGTAGAATCATTTTCATAAACAGCGAAGAGGCCCAGGCCTGACAGCTGTGCAGGGCCAGGCCGGATGCACAGGTAATATTCCACCACCTTGTATCAGAGCTGCAGCAGCCCTGACAGGTGTAGCTACTGCCGCGTAACAAGACTCAATTTACTGCGTCTCTTAGCTGAGACATGCACGCTGGAAAATACTGCTGTAAATGGGTGAGATTTTGCAGCAAATTGGTGTAATGAAATGATGTTTTTCGCAGCAAGAGCCAATAATAATTCTAGACCTGATGTGCTGCTGGAGAAGTGCTGTGATGAAATTTCTGCCAAGTTCAAAGCACCTTGTCAAGTACAAGCTAAAGGAGATGCTTACAGATGTACTTGGCATACAGTAGACATCTTTGCACTGCACTGCCCAGAGTTCAGCGGAAAACTGAGGTGGGGCTTCGTAAATGGAAATGAATATGTGTCTGAAATTTACAATCCATGACAGTCCTCGATAATGTTTATATTTATCTTCACAACACCTATTAAGCTATGCCTCCACAGTCTACATGTAATCACTGAAGCTAAACACACACACACCAATACTCTAATTTTGTAAGCCTATAAACATTAACATGATGTTGTTGACTCACAGACATCTCAATCTATCTATGGACTGGAGATTTTTATATTGTATCATACATTCCAACACACATTTATTTGAACAATACTCCATGACCTATGTCTTTCCCATATGTTAGATCAATCAGCTTAGCTTTCCTGGGGTCACATTTCTTATGACCTTTTCCCACAGTCAGGATGAAAAACATTTATTTACTACTGACATAAAATTACATGATATCAACCAGGAACCTAAATAAATGATGAAAGTTGCTGATGGGCACATACATCAAACATGTTTGCCCAGGGGGTTCATTTCTACATTATGTGGCCCATAAAGCAGACGCGCTATGGATCTTGCAGGCCTTTGGCTGATAATTTTGAAAAGACAAAACTCCATGATATAAAAACAGACAATAGACAGGTGTAGGTGACCTGTCAGTCATACAGCTGGTCTTTTGTTTTTTTTTTACCTTGCGGTCTGTGGAGAGAATCCTCCAGTTTACTCCAGTAAAATGACAGCAGGGGAGTGGAGGCAGGACCCATCCTCATGCAACTGTGTCCAACCAATGTATCAACTGACGTTCCATGGTACATCTCATGCCAGCTCGGTTTGGAGGTGTAATATTAGGCAGGTTGTTTCCTTTCATAGAAAAGGCCTACTAAAATATATGCTAGCATAATTTACAACTTCTTTGTGATTTTTTTGTTGTGGGTCCTTTCTTAAATGGTGTAAAATATTGATCACATGTACGAGTGTCCTTGAGCCAGACACTGAACCCCAAACAAGAGAATGAGGCCTTTTTAAAAGCTACAGTAAAAGGCTACATCACTGGTGCATCTTTACCTTAAGGCATAACATGTAGGATGTCCAGATGGATGTAAACAAATCTGACCCAGGCTTCTTCCTCTGTCGTGCTCATCATGGAATAAAAGACAAATCTTGTTCATTCTGGTTTTTGAATGAACTCTAGCCTCGGGTTTTGCAGTATATTCCTGTCTTCATTTATTGAACTGTTCTCACTTTCCCACACAGCTGTACAAAATCCTTCAACTTCTTTTAGATACAAATTGTACCTGACAAACTGCACTTTTACACTTGCAGCTGAGGGTCTGCTCACTGTACATTGATCTGTGTTTCTGTTGCTTAAAGACACACAAGGTAGATCAGAGGTGCATTCTTCTTATAAAAACCTGCTCTCGTCTCGGCCTCTGTGGAATATTACATGAAGTGTTGTCACTCACAATCAGATCACGTTGCATCTACAGTTGTTCTGTGCATGAAACAGTCTGATTCTTGATGTCTTTGCCATAGAACTTAATGCATTTGTCTTTTGTGAATGTGAACTGGAGAACTGGAATTCTTTAAGAGTCAATTAAAAAAATTAAACTGAAAATTGTGCAGTGCTGATATTCATTAAATACTAATGATAGAACACTGTATTTCTCTCATCACTGTCTAGGACTAGCAGGTGTTGTTTTCTCAAAAGAAAAAAAGAATATTACACAGCAACACAACAACACAGCAAGTATTAATCTTTAACTTTTTGTTAAAAAAATTGTTGTAAAGTTAAAAGACTCTGCCAAGATGCTACTTCTCTTTATCAGCGCATATACTGCATTAGAACTCAAAGTAGAGCTCTTTAGATGTATGTATGATAAACACTAACTAACATGTAGATACAAATATCTGTGAGTTTTATTTCTGGCCGAGGTAGAAATAGGTGCGTCAGTCCTCTGGTCTCTGATTCAGTTCAGTAGGGCCTTTGCCACTGCTGTGCCTCCTGTGTCTGTTTGATGCTGCAGGGGCAGTTCTCGTTTTCCTTTGGTTTGAGTCTTGTTTTACCCCTTTGCTTATTTCAGCCAACCCATCATGGCTTTTGTTTTTTTCTTTAGTTAGTTTTTTTTTTTTGCTGTCCTGAGTCTAAATTAAGGCCTATTTGGGTTGCCTTACACTTGATGTTATATTTTCTCTTTAAAACCCTCACCTCAGAATTTTACTGAGGAACATATAAACGAGTGTGACAGAGGTCAGACTGCTCAACATTACAGACATCAATTATTAAATAGGTGTATAGTGGTACAGGTATAATAAACATTGGTGCATAATACATAAATTCAATGTAATTATGCATAATACCTTTTATAACTTTTTTACAGAATGCACTATTAAAAAGAAAACTGGCTCATTCTTTACTCCTTAAATAGTACACTACGTAGACTGAGACGATATACTGACGAGACACAAGTGGCTGAAAGACTGTATAAAAACACACACAGAGGCTCAGGTGCCAGGCTGGGTTTGGGCGGTTACTTTCATGTCCTACCTCTTTCCATGTTTGCTGTCCAAAAACTGTTCACAGATGATTACCAATGCTACTTCCTCACTGCATTAAAAGATTAAACACAACCAAACCGCCAGACTAAAGATTCAAATGTGAAACTTTACTTGGAGTTTAACTCCAAGTCTGCAGGTGGTGAATAATCCCAGTGACCGAGCGCTGGAGAAAATGTTCATAAAGTGTTAGCGACACAGCTGCTAAACGACAAAACAAATCCTGCCCATCACATGGCTCTTGTACAACATCTGGTCCTGTCCCAACTCTGGGCCGGCTCCACAACCGTTTACAGCCAAAAGATGAACAATTACACATTGCAGGGAGAATCCAGCAGCCACACACGCCTGCTCATGGCTAGTGATGGGAAGTTTAGTTCATTTTACTGACTCAGTTCTTTAAGTCTCGTTCAGCAAAATGAACGAATCTTTTTTCAAGTCATTTCGTTCATTTCGTTCATTTCAGCAGAATCTAATTAAAATGTTGCATATTACAATTTTTAATACATTTAGTACTTTTGGAATAAAAACTATAATAACTATAAGCTAATGCATTTATGGCCAAACTTTGAAAAATAAATTATAAATTATAAATTAATTGCAGCTTACTTCAGGCAGAGAGTTCAACTCACCTCTTAATCCAAATAGTTGTTTTCCTTTGTCACTTCATATTTAGCTTAGCATTAATTCCGTCAACATGTCTGGTCTGGGCCGTGACAGCCTCATGTAGCTGTAGCTAATACATCCGTCCGTCCGGAAACAGAAAGGACTCATTCATCTCCCGAGTCGTTCGTTCATTCATTCGTTCGTTCACCAAGTCCCAGTCCCATAGAGAAAGAGTATGCAGTTACCGGAAACAGAAAGGAACTGTTCATCTCCCGAGTCGTTCGTTCGTTCGTTCACCGGAAACAGAAAGGAACGAACGAACGAACGACTCGGGAGATGAACAGTTCCTTTCTGTTTCCGGTAACTGCATACTCTTTCTCTATGGGGACGGGACTTGGTAAACGAACGAACGAACGAAACGACACGGAGATGAATGACTCCTTTCTGTTTCCTGTATGAGATGTGGTGCAATGCGCGCGGGTCTACACAAAATGAGCGACTTCGCTCTCTGAGATGACTAGTCGTTCCCGAGTCATATTAAAGACTCGTTCAAAAAGAACGAATCGTTCATGAACGACTCATCACTACTCATAGCCATCTGCAGCACTTTGAGAAACCACTTTTATCGTTTCTACTGTTCTTATTCACCTCTAACGTCAATATTTGGTATGTCCACCTTTTACAACATTTACAGCAGCACATCTCTCTGGCATTAGGTCAGTATATTTAGTATAGTATTATTCCATGGCTCCTTCTGTGTTTTTTGTTGAAAATGATCAAAATATCCTTATGACACCTCTAGTCCATATTTTTATAGAACATACTGATGCCATCGTAGATATTTTATTTGTTTTAATGCCCAATTCAACAAAAACAACTGACACCTCTTAAATATGGCAAGTGATCTAACAATTTTGGCAGCTACTGTATATTTGCCTTTCTACACAGTGAAAGTCCACCAGTGAATTGTTACAGTAAGTGGTATTAAGACATCCCTGCCACAGATGGAGAGTGATTACAAATCAATGTAGGAGGGAAAATCTAGTAAAACTGTTCAGCAGCCTGCTCTAAAATAATAACCACTCACTGTGACAGCAGTTCTAATGCGTCACATAAAAATCTCACAGACCAGGTCCAAATTCTTGGACAGAGTGGAGGTGTCAGAAACAGAAACATGAGTCTAACAAGTGAACATCTACATCCGCAGGGATTCTCTCACAGATTGACAGCAGGGCTGCCATTCTCAGCATCATTTGGAGACGAGGCTGTCACTGAAAACATGTCCAACAGTTTCTGGAATGATGAAAGATTGAAGCACACCTGTCCACCTCCACCCTGTCCAACGGCCTGCCCTCACACTGCCACAGGGCTGACCTGTGACCAAGCACGGCTGCCTCTTGTAGCCAAATTAGCGTTATTGCTTTGCTCGTGTGTTTCTTAGAGGACAATGGTTTATATCTTAAACATCAAGTGTCAGCTCAACTTATTCAAATTGTTTACATTTAGGCAAATTTACTATTATGTTAAAGCCAAACTATGTAACTTTTAGCCACTAGATGGCCAAGATCCCTCTACAGGGATCTTGAGTTTGGAAGAAAAAAACATGTCTGCTGAAAGGGCAGGGCCATTTTTGCACATTTTGTACGAATAAGACTCTGTGTATGAGCTACTGAGCAAGTCTCTCAGGAGAGGTCTGTCCTGGTGGCTTGGAATTATAAATAATTTATATCAAAGTTTTCTGGACAGCTGAGGGTACTGTGTCAGTGAAATAGATACAAACATGTATATTTTTGAATTTTAAAATCACGCAATGCTACTAGCTAAGTCACGCAGTGTTAATTTAACTGTTGCTACAGTGAAAATTACCTTTAATTATAGTAGCTGCAAAAACAGTAACATACAACCACTCCCGACATTTGTAAAATATTTATAAACATTAAAAATTACTTAAACTTT
Organism: Perccottus glenii; assembly: GCA_024416835.2. NCBI lineage: Eukaryota > Metazoa > Chordata > Actinopteri > Gobiiformes > Odontobutidae > Perccottus > Perccottus glenii. The sequence goes on along the minus strand of CM044559.2, from coordinate 3,487,853 downwards.
GTAAATACAGCAGACTTAGCAGGTCTATTCCTGCTGAGTTCATCCTGTGGGCTTTGCTGCCTATTAAACAACGTATCCTATATTTGAGTGCACTAAACAGAATCAGACTGACCTCTTTAACATACAGTCTCAGGAATAAAAACAGACAGAACAGCACCGAGTTCAAGAAACACACACCTCGCCCCAGACTTCAGCTTTTATTTTTTTGTGGCTGCAATGCCTCTGGGGCTAGTAAACATTATGACAGTGTCACGCTAATTAAAATCAAAGTTGCAATCCTAGAAATAAGTTTAGAAGACTTCGGAGGCTAAATCTTTGTTTCTGCCTACAGCAGTACAACAAACATCAATACTGCATTTTAATACTACTAAATGGGCCATGCATAATTTGGAAGCTTGATACTTGTATAAGGAGCATAATCCATACTGCACACTGTCATAGCTCTGTTCTTAAATGAACTGAACAGTACATTGTTTAATTTAAATAATACCTTTATCCTTCTAAGCTGAAGAAAATAGTGTTTGTAATCTGTTGTTGAGATATAGCTGTATTGATCTTGTGAAAAATGCCTACACATACAGTTGTGCTCATAATCACTGGCATAATTAATTTTTTTTGGACATTGGAGAATATGAATGATAACACAAAAACCTTTCTTTCACTAGTTAGTGGTTGGGTGAAGCTATTTATTGTCAAACAATTGTGTCTTCTTTTTAAATCATAATGAACAGAAACTACCCAAATTACTTTTATTTAAAGTTTAACAACTCTGGTGATTTTGGCCTGATAACATGCACACAAGTGACACAAACAGGTTTACTAAAGGTAACCATCCTCACCTGTGATCTGTTTACTTGTAATCAGTGTGTGTGTATAAAAAGTCAAAGAGTTTCTGGAATCCTGACAGACCCTTGCATCTTTCATCCAGTGCTGCACTTATGTTTCTGTATTCGGAGTCATGAGGAAAGCAAAAGAATTGTCAAAAGATCTGTGGGAAAAGGTAATTAAAAAATAGATATAAAAAGATATCCAAGGGACTTGGACTCAGCAGTGTTCAAACTCTAATTAAAAAGTGGGAAATGAGGGATTCTGTTTAAACAAAACCAAGGTCAGGTAGACCGACACAAATTTCAGCAACAACGGCCACAAAATTAGTTTAAGATGCAAAGAAATTCACTACAAATAACTTCAGCTAAAATACAGAAAAGTGGTGTGGCTGTTTCAAGATGCAAAATAAGTAGGCACTTGTAAAAAAAAATGAGCTGCATGGTCGAGAAAGCCAGTACTACACAAATGCCACAAAGAATCCCAAATTAGAAATTTGAAATGAGTGATGAGACCAAAATGTAACTTTTTGGCCACAACCATAAACGCTACATTTGTAGAGGAGTCAACAAGGTCTATGATGAAAGGTACACCATTCCTAATGTGAAACATGGAGGTGGATCACTGATTTTTTTAAGGATGTAAGGATACAAAGACACAGGAAAAGATGAATGCAGTATGTTATCAGAAAAGACTTGAGGAAAATTTGTCCTCATCAGCCCTGAAGCTGCACATTGGACGTACTTTGACGTTTCAACATGACAACGATCCAAAACACAAGGCCAAGTCGACCTGTCATTGGCTACAGCAGCATAAAGAGAAGGTTCTGGACTGGCCATTTCAATCTCCTCAAATGTACATTTCATGCAAGACAGCCCAAGAATTTACAGGAACTGGAGGCTTTTTGCCAAAAAGAAGCTTTACCATCTGAGAAAATGAGCCTCATCCACAACTACCACAAAATACTTGAAGCTGTGTAAAAGGTGGCAATAAACGGTATTAAGAACTAGGGTATGTAAACTTTTTTTAGGGTCATTTGGGTAGTTTCTGTTGTCATTATGAGTTAAAAAGAGGAAAACACAGTTGTTTGACAATAAATGGTCAGCCAACCACTAACTATGAGTGAAAATATTTTTTTTGTGTTATCATTTTTTTCTCTGAAAAATGGCCCAAAAATCACAAATTCTGCCAGGGTATGTAAATTTATGAGAACAACTGTATGTTTTACTATTATTGCTCGGTGCGCAGTGTTTCTAGTATTACATCACAATAAAGATTTTGTGTTTATGCATTTGTACATTAATTTATTTATTATTCATTTTCTTCGGGGTGCACGTGGCACATTGCAGTGCTAACTCCTGGGGTGCAATTGTACATCATATTTGTGTTTTCACAAATATCTATTTTGAATACCTAATTTTGTATTTATTGTTCCAATGTCACACATCTGAAAGGGTTTTCAAACAATGCTATATTTTCAGTGGAATTTAAATTTCACAATTATTCCTGTAATTCAGATAGAAGTGTGCAACAGTGTTTTGGGATACATCAGGATGTAAAACACTGCTGCACCACCCAACTAAAAACCCAACTATTTCTCCTCAAATGACCTCTGGAGCATGTGACAGACAGATATAAAAAGCACAGAGCCCTAAAGACATAGATGATATAGACTTGACAGTTGACCGTCGCCAATATGTGCACAGGAAAAATCTCCCCACTGCTGCCACCCTAACTTTTCTGATCAATCACCACAAATGTTACGAGCCTCTGCAAAAACCAGTCCAGAAAGTCTCTCATACAGAACCATCTGGAGTGTCTTCAAAGAGCAGGTAGTACACTGTCAAACACATTCATGACTATCAATACTAAAACACCTTTGGTCTAAACATGAAGCAGCTTGCGAGAACTTGCCTTGTCCCACAAGATGGATTTCAATGAGTTCGTGAACTCTCAAATCTTGCAAATGTAACTGCTGGGCCGGATAAATGTTTTCACATGCCACTTGTTTATTTACCATGAGATGCTAGAGCCTATCACAGCAGCATAATGCTAACACAGAGAAATACCTTTTTGTTGTGCCAACCAATGTGACACAATGTACCTCAAATTTTGAAATTTTGAAATTTGATTTTATAATCCCTTCTCGATTTTTACAGGTCACAATATCATCACAATATGTTTGTGCTATCACTGAGCATAAGTGTTTTGGTGCGGCCGTACCTCTTCTGCTTTGGTCTGCTCAAAGGCAAACTCCAGTGTAGGCACAGCCAGTTGGTTGGCAAAGAAACTGACATCCCCAGGCAACTGCAGCGAGCTGACGTTTGGTCCGGGACAGTTTCCACCACGGATACAGCTCAGCAACTGTCTCTGATGGAGAAAACAACAGATCAGACACTAGACACATCAGAGGTTGCGTTAACCGAATATTTTCTGTCATTGATGTTTTTTTTTTTTTTTAGCAGTGACGGAAAAATCTGAATGCCATCTGTCATTTTGACGGATTACTCTGAGGGTGATTTATTGTAAAACATAATATATATTTGTGTTGAACATGAATTGCCATTTTTGTTCATCTGTTGTTCAAACATAAAACAAATAATCAGTCACCTATGCTCGTCTTGTTGACAAATTTCTTAAAATGTGAGTAAAACAAAATGCTATTATAAGTATTATTAAAGTATTAAAATTAAAAATGACTGGTAATAATAGATTATGGCGGAAATTGTACCTCTCTGTTCGTCAAAATGAAGAAGAGTGAGAAAGTCTAGCTCAACCTCCGACACACATACAATGCGGAATTATGGAAAAGACAGAATTAGTTACAGAAAATGAGCCAGGGGAGGGAGGTATGCTAATGGTTTCTCTTCATCCAATCATATCTCCCACATTCAAACTATTCCAGAAATGTAGATAAGATGTTTGAGTTGTTACCATAAAAACATGATGAATATTAGGGGATACAGTGCATCAATATGACTCATGTCTGTTGTGGCATAAGGCATGTTGTGTCTAAAAGTTAGCTCATTTATGACAAAAAAGATTTTTGGTAGTCTCAGAAGGGTCACGATCATTGTGTGTGTTCATGTGCAATTGCAAGCTCGAGGAACTTATAGTTAAAACTATATATGAGCACATTATTTTAGGCCATTCGGTCAGCTATATACTGGGACAATAAACTATAAAGTGTTAGAGCTGCCCACAGTACATACTGTTGTTGTGTCCTTGGGCAAGACACTTAACCCTCCTTGCCCCCAGTGACTGTAACACTGGTAATTACATTAGAACAATGTAAGTCGCTTTGGATAAAAGCGTCAGCTAAATGAATAAATGGAATAAATGTAGAGCAAAGACGGCAGTGTTTGTATAAATCATAGCCACTGAAAAACGTCTGGCTTGACGTATATAATGACCAGTATTTTTGGTTCATACTGACATGGCAGAAGTGTTGTGGATTATGTGTTTGTTTGATTAGGTTTCAGTAAAATTTGTGTTCAGTAAGGATTTCTGTCATAAACCAAATCACTTCTATTAATGAACACAGAATTTGGAAGAAGTTGACATGTGCGTAGGAGAAGGTATCACAGAAGAAGACAAGAAAAGACTGACCTTTGTCAAGCTTCAATGAATTTGAAACTTGACGAAGGTCAGTTGACCGAAACATTGCTGAAATAAATGACTAGATAACAGAAGAGTGAGACAGTGTGCAGGAGTCTTGTCTTCTATTAATGAACCCACAAATAAGTTTACATCACTCTACATTGGAGCTGAAATGCCAACGTTTGTGTAATTAGTCTTTAAGGTTACACAACTTTTACAATAATGGATATATATTCTCTCTATAAAAGCTTAAATTCATCTTCAAATTGCAATGTAAAAATAAATTATTCCTCAGAATTACATGTACATTTCATTCCAAAACAGGTCCTTGTGGCATTTCTCAGAAAGAACTTCTATTTAAGGTCAACCTTTTGTGAAGGTTAATTGCTCCAAAACAACAACCCACTAACTGCTCATATGTAACGCACTTTTGAAGGAATATGCAGCCTAAATTGTGCGATTAATAAGAATATTGTGTAGCTGTAGTTGTTGACCTGGTGAAGGTTAGACTTCTGGACCATTGTATCTGAAGTACAAAGTGTTAAACAAGTACTGCACTGGTTCTTTGACGGGATCCATACTAGGCTCAACACTATTATGTATGGAAATTGTACTGCTCATCATTTACTTTATTATCTCTTTATTATCCCCAAGGGGAAATTCACTGTCAGCAGCCGCCACCTGGGGGCGCCCAGCATGTTTTGATGTTGGGGGAAACTGGAGTACCTGGAAGAAACCCAGAAAATTTAAATGATGACACCACCCAATTCACATAGGGGCTGGGATCCTTACTTTCAGAAGAGGCTCCTCCTAAGGCTAGAACAGGCTTCAAAGTGACCAAGCTGCATCATCAGAAGCCCTGCCCACAGTCTTTACAAAGCAGCATTTTGGAGTTAGACATCATGTTTTCTTCCAGACTTATGTTGGCTAGTTTGCTAAAAAACCAAAGATAACAAGAGCCATGACAACTTTTTAAATCTTACCAGAATGTAATAAAGGATGTAAGTTATCATTGTTTGCCTTTTTATATTCAGTTTGGTCAGTTTGATGTGGTCTGTTTGTTGTAATAAAAATATACCATCTGCTGGTCTTTCAGTTGTGACAACATACAAGAGAGTGAGGCCGGAACAAAGTTAAGATTTGTCACGTAGACTCTAAATTCAATATATTTTTTTAAATCTGTGGCGAGGTGTACTGCCCGACGTCAGTGGAGAACACGAGTGGACCCTCTGCAGATACCAGCATGCTCCTCTGGATGTGAGAAGCTCTCACAGAAAGGCCATACCATCAGGTTTTGCAGCACACAAGGCCCTGTCACAGACTGTACTCAACAGACGGTGGCTAAAGGATCTGGAGATGTGTCTTACCTTTCAGTAAGTCTTTTACTCACTAAAGTATGTTTTTTTTTATGTGAATTTGTGAATAAGTAGTTTTTTGTTTATAATATCAACCCAATGAAACAAGAATTTTATTTTTTTTATATATTTATAATGCACTTGTTTTTTTCTATTATAATTATCTATATTATGTAATTTCTATGGACCAGATGCTCTGTGTCCCTAATAAAGTTTGAATTGAATTCAATTGAAAGAACATAATAATACTAATGTTTTGTTATCTGTGCAGTCATGGCTGTTGCACTGGATATGTTCTGACATTTTTTATAATTTGACAATGTTTTCACTTTGTTCTGTAGGTCAACTTCTGATCTCAAATCCTTTCAAAACCATGTACTCAAGTGTGCATTTTTCCTTCTCACCTCCAGTTTAAGAACTATACTCCTCATAACCACCGGCCACTGTATGTCAACCATAAAACCCAACTTTTGTAAGTCAATCTGTTTTGTATTTTACATTTTTGTAGCTTGAAAAAATATGGTCTTTTTGTTGATGTCAGCTAATGTTAAATTTATTGTTCTGCAGGCAAAGAAGTCAAAGCTCTACCGTGTCCACAGACTACAGCTACGTACATCCCTCTGCTGCAGAGCAGAAATTTGGGAAATCGTCTCCAGGAGTCTCCAGGAGGACTCCCAAGAGGACACATGATCCTTGGGCCCTGGAGTTGTGCTCCCACCTACAGCCGAATTGGCACAATTCTGGAGGGGACAGGTGTGTCAGCCACATGCCCACAGTCCGATCACTCACAAGAACCATAAGGTTTAGGGAACATGCAGCAGTTTACATACCCCAGGTTCTTATACTGTGTATAAAGAGTCTTTTGTGGTAGTTGTGGATGAGACTCTTAATTTACTCAGATGGTTAAACTGACCATGCTTCTTGGCAAAAAAAACTCCAGTTCCTGTAAATTCTTGGGCTGTCTTGCATAAACTGCACATTTGAGATCTCCCCAGAGTGGCTCAATAATATTGAGGTCAGGAGACTAAGATGGACAGTCCAGAACCTTCACTTTATGCTGCTGTAGCCAACGACAGGTCGACTTGGCCTTGTGCTTTGGATCGTTTTCATGCTGGATTTTCCAAGTACATCCCATACGCTGTCTCTGTGTCGTTTGACGTATTGTAAACCGGGATACTTTGTGGCATTTGCGTCGTAATGGTTGTCTTCTGGCAACTTGACCTTGCAGCCCATTTTTCTCTAAGTGCCTTCTTATTGTGCATCTTGAAACAGCCATGCCACTTTTTTTCAGAGAGTCCTGTATTTCAGCTGAAGTTATTTGTGGGTTTTTCTTTGCATCCCAAACAATTTTCCTGGCAGCTGCGGCTGAATTTTTTTTTTTGATCTACCTGACCTTGGTTTCAACAGAATCCCTAATTTTTCACTTCTTAATTAGAGTCTGAACACTGCTGATTGGCGTTCTCAATTCCCTGGATATCTTCTTATATCCCTTTCCTGTTTTATACAGTTCAATTACCTTTTTCCACAGATCCTTTGACAATTGTTTTGTTTTTCCCATAACTCAGAATACAATACAGCGCAGGACTGGATGAAATATGCAAGGGTCTGTCAGAAACTCACAGACCTTTTATACACACACACTGATTACAAGCAAACAGATCACCAATAACTATGAGTGAAAAAAAAAAAACGGTTTTGTGTTACCTTTCATATTCTCTGAAAAATGACCCAAAAATCACAAATTCTGCCAGGGTACTTATGAGCACAACAGTAAGTTCACTAACTTAAGCCATTATCCTGCTAAGACTGCGGGCCTTGGTGAAAGCTACGTGGGTTATTGATGTAGCTGCTCAGCTAATGTTAGCTTTTTATAACAATTGGTACATACCATCGATAATATCTCATGCAAAGTTAGTGCTAACTGCTGTATTGTGTTGAACAACACTTTATAAAACATGCCATTTGTCAATTAGTCGCTCTCTTCACTCCCATGTCTCAGGTTTTTGCTTTACTGCTGTCAGCGTTCGAGGGTCAAATATACAGTAGTTTACTTTCAAATAAACTTTGTAAAACAATAAACTTACAGAAGTGTAACTTTTCCTAACTTCCCTGTAAACATAATGCAAGTAAATCTTAAAATGAGGTCTCCTCGTGTTACCATGGGTTCTCTCCGGGTTCTCCGGCTTCCTCCCACCTCCAAAAGCCGTAGATTATATTTATAATCAGTCTGATGATAGTGAGAGTCTGAAACTGATTTATGGCTCAGAAACATTATTGGAGCTTAATAGTTAGTTACATTAGCCGATATTTACTTTATTTATGTCATATGTATTTTTTGCAAAACTGGAGCAGCTGAACGTGATATGTTCCACATGAGTGACTCAAAAGCCTAGCAACAATCAGCTGACGTGACAACGATGATAAAACCTCACTAACACAAAAAAAAAAAAAGTGAACTGTGCAGTTTTTTAGGTAAATGTTTGTCAAAAAAAAACATTTTCAGTGAACACAGCAAATGTACACTTGCACACTTGTTTTCCTTTTTGACTGCCCTTTTTATCAAAACACTTGAGGTGCATTGTGGGTAGGAAAAAGCCACGTAGGGTCCAATTATGCATCCTTGGTATTTTAGCCAAACGGAGGCCAGTCCTTGTGAGGAGGTGGGGCTTGGAAAATGGAAATAGAAAAACACACACAAATGGAACACACCTTCAGCAGTTGCTTTCTTCCAGAGGAATCCTTCTAAGTTTTTAATTGGGAAACAGCCCTAGTCTCTTGTTTAACAGCGTTGGCTTTCTTGTAAAACATCACAAAAAGAAAATCCAAGGTTTCCAATAGAATGTAACCACAGAGTGAGTGTAATGTCAAGGTGTCCTCTGGACAGTTCTGAGACACTATTTGCCAAATGATCTGAAGTCAAATCTGTGACACATTTTTGGACAAAAAAATCACTCACATAAAATACCCTCATCTACAGGTCTGATTGAACTGCACACTGCCATCTGCTCAGTCACCAGGGCTTCTTTCACAACTGCCTCTGTATCCCTAATTGATAAATCTCCCTTGTCCACACTAAACCTCCATATACTGGTAGCCATATTTTATTTACAGTCGCCTCATTATCCTTTTAATTTCTAAAATCTGTAGCTATTACTGTAGTCACTCTTTCCAGTTTTTCTCTCCTTTAAAAGTTCACAAACTGTATTCACAAATGATTGTTGCACCTGCTAAAAGCTAACTTTTACTCTGGTCCCCTTCCTGATTTGACCGGTAACATGTGACCATCTGCATGTCATCTTTTAAGCTAGCAAAGTGGTGTCTAGTGTAGCAAGGAAATCTGACATGGGACCTCTGGCATAACATGGGATTTTCCTTTAATTAAGATACAGGAGTTACAACTTGTGTGTCATACCATTAGCACGTCTGCCAGATGGGAACTGCTCCTCACTCCAGGGGGGAGGTTACGGAACAACCCTCCTAAACGGATTATGTTGACTGATTAACACCCTTTATCTGTCACTTTCACAGGAGGAACTCTTAAACTCCAGAGAACTTTGTTTGTATAAGAGCTGTCGTGCCTTATCCCAGACCAAAGAGTCAAAAGGCAGCGTCCAGGAAGGATTTGAAGTCAGGGTAAAAGATAACTTTCACAGATTCCTGTCTTTTACTGACACCTACAGGTCACCTTTAAGTACAGCGGACTCTGCTTGACAATGAGTCAAGTAAAACATTACGTGCTAAAGGAATTAACTGTACACTGAACAATTGCTCACAAGCGTGCTGCAAAACTGTCCGTCACTTAATAATGTCCGTAACAAAACTCGCGTGTGAATGGTTCTGTGTGGAGGACCAGGGAAAATTATTTAAAAAATCTATTAAAAACTATTTATTGTATCAAAACAGTACACACGTATACCAATCCGAACGTGCTGTACCGAAACATCTACGTGTACTGTTACACCCGTAGTTGCCAATATGATTTAAAAATAGTAAACACAATTGTTTGATAATAAATGGCTTCACCCAACCACTAACTATGAATAAAAAAAAAGTTTTTTGTGTTCTCATTCATATTCTCTAAAAAGTGGTACAAAATATTCAAAATTCTACCCGGGTACTTATGAGCACAACTGTAACATCTATTGCTCTTTATTTTCTTCTGTTTAAATGGGGACAAACAGAGGGGTATTAGTGGAACATGTTACCTCTAATCTACAGAAATCTGCATGGAAATGGGCTCTGTAGTACAATGTACAGATGTGTTACTTTCCTGCCAGCAGGACACATTCGTCTTTTCAGAATTGCACACTGATGTTTTTTTTGTATGCTTCTACATCTAGGAAATGCAGCCTGCTTATTGAACTTTTGAAACAGAAAGTTATTAGTTGATCTGCTGGGGCTTTATCTCAACTCTTCCCATACGCCAGACACACATGATCCCCATCATATTGCATTTAATTAGAGTTTCCCTTTATTGAGGTCTGTCAAGGGGACGGCCTGCTGCTTTCCAATCACTTACACACTGTTGGCAACCTTTTCAATTTTTATTTTTGAATTCTGTTGCTCTCTGGATTATATTTTCACTTGGACATTCACTGTAAACAGAATGAAGGCTACTTATTAATAGATTTAACCTTGTTCCAACCAGACTGCATATGTTTTACAGTGGTATTTAAAGTTCCCTTTAAAGTTGAGCAGTCAGTCCATTAGCAAAAGGACAAACACATTTACATTTATATTAATATTCATAAAGGGCATTCCGTTAGCCACTTACAGCTAATTGTGGGAGTTAACAGGCTGAGAATAAATGCTTGTTCATGTGTATACAATTTCAGAGTTGATTTCCTTCCATAATGGTTGGGTTGCCCACAGAAGACAGACTGTTATCTCAATATTACCTGCCACATGACTCCTTCACAATATTTCTGCAGACGATAACAGTAGCACACATCATTTAGATCTATATTGTGGAAAAAACTATTTGTCATGGTTTACTTGCCAAAGACAATAATATACTGGGCAATTAGCCAGAACTCCCATCTGGACAAAAGACAAAGGAAACGTCAGCACAGGCTCTTGTATTTGTTTATTTATGGCTGCAGTGTGATCATGCAGCAGAACCTATTCAACAAATATCAAAACAAACAAAAAATCATAACACCAGCCCATGTTTGCAGGATTAGAATACAGATATCCTGCATGTTCTGCAGACACTGCTCTTTTTCACATTATTAATTCTAGAACCTATTATATTTGAACAGGTATGTAATTTAAAACCTTTTCAGACACAAAGACGATCTGGCCAAGAGCACAGACATAATAGACGTAGATGCTGCATTGGCTGTTAGAGGGTTTGTCAGCATCTGCGCTATATTGGACCAGGGGTTTAAATGTACATCAATGACCAGGCCACTCACCTGACTGAACAGGTAAACCAGTAGATTACAACTTAATTGTGCGCTCGCCTTCTCTTAAAAAGAAAAAAAGCTGCTCCAACTGGCACACAAGTCAGATTTGCAGTTTGGTTTTACTTTCGTTTGATCGTTATAACAAATATATATTTGGTATGGCTGTTTTAAAACCGTGTGAATGTTATAGTTGTTTTTTTTAAATTTTATTTATTTTTGGTTAAAATACTTAAAATAAAATAAATAAATAAAAAACACAAAATCAAAACAAAATCCAAATTGACCAAAAAGAACATAGGCTGAAGTTAAAAAAACGTATATTTTCTTGCCAACCCTCTCAACATTCAGTCAAAACAAAACAGATAGAAAACATATAAAACCACAAGGCAAGCACAAGTCACATGCACAAAACCAAAGTTTATATATAATATATATAATTTCTGTTATTTTCAAATAATAATAATAATAATAATTGAACCATCCTTTCATACCCACCACCATCACTGCTATCAAACACCGTAGAACCCTCTCTCACCTTCACCCACACCAATCTAACCATCCCCTCCATTCATCTCCAACATTCTTGATTTAAACTTTTCTTAGACGTCTTAATTGTTTTTGACTCCTTGATTGTTTTGTAGATTCCATTCCACAGGCTGATCCCTCTTATTTCTGTCCTCCGTTCCCTTATTTTTGTCCTAAATTAGTTTTTTGTTTTTAAGATATACGTTCCCTTTAAGTTTGTACCAACTATTTCTTTTGGATGTTTACTGGTAATGTGTTGTTGTTAGCTTTACACATAATTTGAAATGTACTGAAATTAACTAAATCTTAAATTAAACTAAATTTTAGAACCTTAAATTTTACAAATAATTGGTTCCCTTCAGATTCTCGCCTGGACCTCTGAAAGACCTGCAAGCTGTTCACAGCCCTACAATCAGCTCCACTCCCGACATGTTTTTGTTTTTGATTTTGAACAAACCTCATGAACCAATGTTTGTCTGCTCCTTCGATCCTCCAGAGTAGTTTATTACAACATGCAGATTTACTCTCACCTAAAGGATTAGGAACACCTGTTCAATTTCTCATTAATGCAAGAATCTAATCAACCAATCACATGGCAGTTGCTTCAGTGCATTTAGGGGTGTGGTCCTGGTCAAGACAATCTTCTGAACTCCAAACTCAATGTCAGAATGGTGATTTAAGCAATGGCATGGTTGTTGGTGCCAGACGAGAATGGTGTGAAAAGGGAAAAAGTATGCGGCAGTCCTGTGGACGAAAATGCCTTGTTGATGCTAGAGGTCAGAGGTGAATTGGCCGACTGATTTAAGCTGATAGAAGAGCAACTTTGACTGAAATAACCACTCGTTACAACCGAGGTATGCAGCAAAGCATTCGTGAAGCCACAACACGCACAACCTCGAGGCGGATGAGCTACAACAGCAGAAGACCCCACCAGGTACCACTCATCTCCACTACAAACAGGAAAAAGAGACTACAAGCACGAGCTCACCAAAATCGGACAGTTGAAGACTGGAAAAATGAGTCTGATGAGTCTCGATTTCTGTCGAGACATTCAGATGGTAGAGTCAGAATTTGGCGTAAACAGAATGAGAACATGGCTCCATCATGCCTTGTGCAGGCTGGTGGTGTAATGGTGTGGGGGATGTTTTCTTGGCACACTTTGTTTCTGACCATGTCCATCCCTTTATGACCACCATGTACCCATCCTCTGATGGATACTTCCAGCAGGATAATGCACCATGTCAGAAAGCTAGAATCATTTCAAATTGGTTTCTTGAACATGACAATGAGTTCACTGAACTAAAATGGCCCCCACAGTCACCAGATCTCATCCCAATAGAGCATCTTTGGGATGTGGTGGAACGGGAGCTTCGTGCCCTCGATGTGCATCCCACAAATCTGCATCAACTGCAAAATGCTATCCTATCACTATGGGCCAACATTTCTAATCTTTCAGCACCTTGTTGAATCAATGCCATGTAGAATTATGGCAAAAGGGGGTCAAACACAGTATTAGTATGGTGTTCCTAATAATCCTTTAGGTGAGTGTATTTAAAATCTGTTTTACCTTATGAAGTGTTATGGCCATGGCTTTGTCAGTTTTTCCTTTTGTGTTATTTATAAGATGTTCAATTCAGATCTTCATCAATACCAACTCCTAAAAAAATGGTTTTGTCAGAACTCTTCCGTTCACCTCCTCACGAGACCAAAACAGTGGTCCCTGTCCTCTAACAGCTTCACTGGCCCCCCATACAGCAACACGTCCATGTCAAGATCCTCCTCATCACCTGCAAAGCCCTCCACAACCAGGCCCCCCCCATACCTCCCCGACCTCTTACAGAAACACTGCCCCTCCCCCGTGTTCCCCGCTCAGCTAACTCCAAACCTCCTCACTAAATCCAAGTACTGGACCTTAGGGGATCAAGCCATCCCCAACCTCTGGAACTCCCTCCCTCTCCATATCAGAAACTCAGACTCACCTTACACATTCAAAAAACTGCTCAAATCCCACCTTTTTCAGATTGCCTATCACCACCAATAATGTGTCTCCTATTTATGTATTATTTGTTGTTTTCTTGTCTTCTGTGCTATAATTGTAAAAGTTCTTTGAGTTTCTTCTGAAAAGAACTTTATTAAAAAAACATATTATTTTATTATTTGATTAATTTTTAAATGTGTCAAATCAAACAAATTTAAATATTAGACAAAGTGATCCTATGTGATTCCCCAAAGATGTTAAGGAGACCCATACCTGAAAGGACAAAAAGAATCATGATCCAACTTCCTGGTCTGCTACGTCTGAAGCACTATTCATTTGTCATAGTCTTGGCTTATTCTTAGCATAGCGTCATAATTACTGTTGACAATAATCATGAGACACTGGTGTATTTAAAAAAAAGATTGTTGGACTCAGCTGACAATGGAATTGTATAATATAAGACTTCAGTAATAAAAACATAACAGAAAGAATAAAAAAACATGTCATATTCAACAGTACAGTACTGTTTTAAAGGCAAATCATTCAAACCATTATGGTCTATCCTGGTGCTACCTTTACTGATGGAAAACTAAGTGCACCAAGTCCACAGCCACTGTCTTGTTAACTTGCAAAAATGTGTGTAGTACAGCTATATGTTGATGTAATTCCATTTAGCAGTTTCTTTTTATAAAAAGTGTTTCGGCTTTTGTATTTCGTTGAGCTCTCTGGGCCAGGGCCGGCCCTGGCCAATTTGCTGCCCTAGGCAAGATTTCACCTGGTGCCCCTGGAATTTGTAAACTGATGCTGAATCGCTGGGCGGTGCTGAAGTGGAGGGAAGAGGTGTGCTTGATGCGGAATCGCTGGGCGGTGCTGAGATGGAGATGTCTGCAACAGGTGGCCCAGGATTTGCAGGGACGGGGTTCAGATATTTCAAAAGTGCATCTGAAGAGAGAAGAGGAGGATTATATGTGACCATTGGGTGTTACATTTTATTATTAAAAAGCTGATGATAGTGAAACTATAAAAATATGGCAGCACCTAAACCACATTATAGCTTAAACACACAAACAGCAAGAATAATTACATCTGGTATTCATGCACAAAACTCTATTCATTGAGCACTTCTCTAGCATACAGTAGTTACATTTTCAAAATTAATTTTGAAAGTGTTTGTTTTCAGTATATCTGGCATGGCAGCAATGTCCTACTAACTACACTTTATGATGTTATAACCATGAAACAGAGGAGAAACGCAAATCTTTATTTAAATTGAATTTTAAAGTTGCTAAATCCATATATATAATACATATATATAAAAACATTTTATGTAGGACTCAGTCATTTTAAATAAAGATTTACGTTTATATAGCAACATTTTATGCAGAACTCATTTTAAATAAAGATTTATATGTCCTCTGCCTGTGTACTCGTTGTGTTTTCTGGATCATCCTTCATTAAAGCCTGCGTTTGGATCACCACTGTCTGTCTCTACCGTGCAGTTCATGACACTATGTCATAAGCTAATTCAAATTAGCTTAACGTTACAGGCATCGTTGAACTAACTTAATGCAACATAGATAAACTGATCATCATTACCTACCTCTGTCTTTTTCGCATTTTTCTTCCTCTTCTCTTCTTTTTTCTTCCTGGGCACCAGATGGCTTCGGTCTTTTGACATAATGACAACTTATCAGTGTCAGTGAATTCGGCCATCTGTCAGAGACAATCACACACAGGTAACGGATGTTTTTTTTTCAGCAGGGCGGGCGGGGAGATTGATGTCCACTCAGTCGGACGGGTGGATCGGGATTCGAATTTGGGCGCCGGCGCCCCAAAGTGGGCGGAGCCTTAGCATTTGCCTATTCCGCCTATGCCCAGGGCCGGCCCTGCTCTGGGCCACCGTACATAAGGTTTAAAAACAGATTAAAACTGATTTAATATAATTTTAGGCAGTGCCACTTTTAAATGAGAAATAGTTTGAATTTGGCAATCCAAGTAAAAATAGCCAACTTTCAAAGCAAAGAGATAAGATTTTTTTGTCGACCACTGAGGAGATCTGAAGTCAAGCTTTATATCTTTTCCAATCTTATCCATCTCCTACGAGCAGACACGGTGTGTTACCTCGTCCAGCATCTGAGTCGAAATGAGAGCGTTCTTTCCCAGAGGCAGTAATACCAGAAGGTGCAGAAAGGACAGACGGAAAGATCGAAAGAGTGAGAGCGCAGAGAGAATGGGTAATTCCACACTAAGAATCAATATTTAATTTCTTTGTCTGCTATGATAAGAGGAGAATGAAATCAGTTTGCGATCGCAGTTCACCCACTCAATAGCCCTCAACTGACAAAACCATGAGCGCTCCACAGAACGGACCCAACTCAAACTGAACAAGAGTAGTGTCTGCAGAGTTTGTCTTCTTTTACAGTTTATCTGGACAATTTTGCACTAATAGGTCTTTGAGCTACGTTTAATCCTTTATCCGAGAATGTGAATGCAGCTCATTGGCTGTTTACAGGAAATAAAGCAGTGTTGAGAGCAGAGAATGATCTTTAACATAAGTGCTAACATATAGACATTTACTTTTGAACTTGCTCATTCACTGTTTTGGTGTTTAATTGCTTTGCTTTATATCGTCTCAATTCAGACAAAAGCCTCAGGCCCGTGAACACTGAGCAGTTTTATATCATTAAAAATCAGAAAGTGAAACAAATCAGGTACACCATGTTTCTTTGTTAGATACAAGTCATTTTTTATGATGTGGACTTTTTTTAATACAATTTTATAAATGTAAATATAGAAAAAAAGGGTCAAATTTAAATTAGGATTATAGTATCAATATTGTTTAGATATTCAAGGACAAACAAATCCCTCAAAGTGAAGAAAGAATGTGTTACTGGACGATTAGCCCTGAGCTGCACATTAGAGGCCACAGCAATCTCAATTAAAAAAGATGCCCACTGACATACTTTTGAATCCATTTGATAGTTTTAGACCATTTCCTTGTTTCCATGGGGACTGACCTCAGAAACAGTTTTTCTGACGCAGAAAAGCCTCGCAAACCTTTTTACCTTGAATCTATCAGAGACCTTTGGTTTTTCCTTTCATTCTCCTGAATTAGTGTCCTAATGATTTGCAAACTCTGAGCAAACTTTCAAATAAGCGCATCCAAGTGCAGACATGTACTGATCACTATTCCATTCACAGCAACAGGAAAGTGACAAACAGAAAACAATCTGCATTACTATTATTACAATTTGGTTCGAGTCAGTGCTTTCTGGAAAAGTCATTAGAAGCTGTTGACTGAAAACTAAAACCACGTCCTAGTCATCCAAAAGTGAGTGAGATGAAAGAGGAAAACATAAAAAAAACAGAAATGATAAACAGAGTGCTTTCTAAAGTGTGTCAGTGTTTTGTATCATAGCATGTGGAAATAATAACATTTAATATGCATTGTACTGAGACCAAGCCAGATTTATTAAGATCTGTAATTGTGAGAATTGCTGATACAAGTGCGTGACAAGAGTGGCCTATTAAGAGGCGTATTGACAAAGAAAACCATTTTCAAACTGTCACAAAGCAACACAGTATCATCTGTAGGGGCATTTCTGTGCCATTGTAGCTGTCAGGGTTTTAGAATGTCGCTTTAGGTTAAGGTTTAGGTTATAACAGAGCAGCTGTTACGTCTCTCAGGCAGACTTTGGACCACTGGATACACTGTTCGAATAATATCAGTGCAACTACATTGCACTTTTTTCTTTAACGAGACCAATTGAAACATACTTTTCTTTTAACTGATATACTGTAACCTGTAAGGCTTTTCATAATTAAATAAAACTGACCACAGTAAAAAATGGTAAATAATCTAATATACAGTGAAAATATGCTTACCAATCCGGTAGAAACACTAATGTGAACTGCAGTGCCCTATATTTATGACTGTAACGTGGCCTAGATACATTTAGGAAAGCCTGTGTGATTGCCCTTACAAACCATCTTTGGTGGCATTTGCAGACAAGGCAGGCCACAAAGTGCTGTCGGACAAACAAACGCTCCACAGCACCTGACGAATGCCACAGCCACGAGTAATGACAGCGCTCATTCCTCACCGAACACGTATTTTCATATGCGCGCATGTTGTGTGATATGAAAATATGATTGAGCGGCCATAGCAGCACCGGCATAAATACTTTGAGGCTGAGTGGCTTCTCCATGTGATTATGCAGATTCATGACGCCCGCCGCAGCCACACAATGCAACAAGGGCTGTAATTTAAACAGACTGCACACAGCGTATTATTTCATACATTTATGCCCACTGTGATGTTAGAGCAGCAACGACAGCCATAAAGTCACACAGTTGTTCTGGGGATTTATCACACACCTCTTTCCCCCTGATTTTATGTGAGAAAACACATAAATTACACCCCATTGCAGATCCTCTAATGTGGCATGATGTTAATATTTAGCGTTGAGTGTGTAATTTAGGAGTGAGCCCTATTGTTACGCTTTTCTTTGCGTCTGAAGGCCTCTCGTATTGTCATAATTTAATGTGAGCCATCATTTTCCCAGATGGAGCACTAGAGGACAATTTGTCACAGGAGGAATGAAATGTAATTGGAATCCAGTTAAGCGGAAAAACGTATCCATGTGAACTTACACTAACTACACTTTGAAATAAAATGTATTGAATGAGGTTAAAGTGACATTTAGGTTTTGTCATCTGTAGTCCAGATGAGCCGTAAGAATGGACGATGATAAAGTAACATTTAAGTTTTTGTTATTATTGGGGGTGGTACAACGGTTGGTGTGTGTGTGTTGTTACTTTTATCACAGACTTAGCAGTAGCTGCAGACCAAAAACAGTGTAAGAGTTGGGGACGCAACAATTCTCATTACAGTATTGAACCGTCCAATATGCCCCACTTGGTTCAATATGCATTGGTAAATTTCGGTTTGTTTGTTATTGCGTTAAATTAATAGTCCCCTTTTTTTTATGCAGCGTATTTCTCTTCACTTGGCTGTGTGTATGTGTGTGACTGTGGTTTTAAATCAGTTGGGACTAGAAACGCCTCTGTAAGTGAACAATCATTCACAATTCTTTGAGCGGATGATGACAAACAATATGAATGCTGGTGTTTTCCCAGTGCTTTAAGGTTTAGGCGCCGAAGCTGCCCTGGCAATACCTGCCCTTCGCCAAGACTAGTAAAGACCCACTTGATTAAACTAGTATCTAGCAGCTCAGCGGTATCTTGGGCTCCAAATGAACGTGCCCTACTCAAGCCTGCTGCGTTACAGGGCTCCACAGTGAAAGTTAAACCACTCACGCTGTAATGTCCCGCTGTAATAACCCACTGCAATGTCCCGCTGTGGTGATCCAAGATGGCGCCGCTGACGGATGCCCTGGCGTTTTGGTGCTCTATGTTTTGTCTGTTTTTGTGTGTAAATTGTGTGTCATTGTGGTCTTACACCTGTGAAGAGCTGTTAAACATCAGAACTACCACTCCTCATCTATCTCCAGTTTTTTTTTTTGTTTCTGCGGCACATTTAGTTCTTTTTTTGGCCAAAAGAGTGAGATTCCACAGACGAGAGAAACGAGCGGGGGCTTTGGTACGCTTACGGAGACGCGACGTTACCTGGGATTTTCCTCTCTATCGTTCGCTCACTCAGTAACAAAACAGACGAACTGGCGCTGCTTATAAGAAGAAACAGGGACTTTTCTTCATCTTCTGTTTTGTGCCTCACGGAGACATGGCTCAGCGAGTCAATCACGGATTGCGCTTCACCTGGAGGGATTTTAGCTCCTCTGAGCCGACAGACAAAGCGGTGCTTCGATGTAACGTGATCTCCAAACACTGCTCTCCTGCTCTAGAATTTATCTTAATTAATTGCAAACCTTTCTACTCTCCACGAGAGTTTGCCTCATTCATTCTGTTTACATTCCACCGAGTGCCAACGTGCAGGAGGCGCAGACCAGGTACTGAGTGTGGAGCGGAACTTTCCGGACTCATTACAGACTGACTAGAGAGCATAACACGCTAAATCATTGTTACACAACTGTCAGCAACGCCTTTTGCTCCGTGGCCCGCGGCTGCCCTGGGCTCTTCAGATCACACCATGGTTCACCTGATCCCCACATACAGACAGAGGCTGAAGCTCTCCAATTCTTTAGTGAGGACTACTAAAAAGTGGACAAGCGAGGCATTGGAAGAGCCACGCAGGTGCTTGGACACAACTGACTGGTGTTCAGAGCTGCCACATGCCACAACCATAGTCTGGATGAGTACACGGACACTGTAACATCATACATTCAATTTTGTGAGGACAGCATTATACCAACACGCAAGTGACTTTGAATAATGACAAACCCTGGTTCACACCCAAAGACAGCAAAGGCAGCAAAAGGAAGCAGCCCATAGATTTGGAGATTGGGGCAGCTACAAAGTATGGATTTAGCAGGGAGGTGTCAAGAGCTAGATCTAAATACAATACACGTCTGGAGCAGCAGTTCTCTGTTAACGACTCAGCTTCTGTGTGGAGGGGGCTCCAGCTTCTTACAAACTACAGGCCTAGAGCCTACAGCGCTGCTGATAAACTGGCTGATCAGCTGAACTCACATTATGCACGTTTTCAAACTTCACACCCCTTCCTACAATGGAAACTTCAGCCAAGCCCTACCTGGACATCCACTCCTCCCCCACTGCCCTTTCAGTTCTGGAACAGGACGTGCGGAAGCAGTTCAGGAGACAAAACACCCGCAAATCACCCGGTCCAGGCTGTGTCTCCCCGCCACCCTGAGACACTGTGCTGATGAGCTGACTCCTGTCTTCACAGACATTTTTAACACCTCTCTGGAGTCTTGCCAGGTCCCAGCATGCTTCAAGTCCTCCACCATCGTCCCTGTCCCCAAGAAGCCCCGGATCACTGGACTTAATGACTACAGGCCAGTGGCGCTGACATCTGTAGTCATGAAGTCATTTGAGCGCCTGGTTTTGTCCCACCTCAAGTCCATCACCTCCTCCCTCCTGGACCCCCTGCAGTTTGCCTACAGAGCCAACAGATCTGTAGACGACGCCATCAACCTGGCCCTCCACTTCATCCTGCAGCATCAACATCTCAACACCATCCTCCCTGCTCCGCTCCAGGACAAGCTCTCCCAGCTCAACGTGCCTGACTCCACCTGCAGGTGGATCACTGACTTCCTGACGGACCGGAGGCAGTGCATGCAGCTGAGGAAGAATGTCTCGGACACTCTCACAATCAGCACAGGAGCTCCACAGGGCTGTGTACTTTCTCCTCTACTCTTCTCCCTGTACACGAACTGCTGCACCTCCAGCCACAATTCTGTCAAACTGATTAAGTTTGCGGATGACACCACCCTCATTGGGCTCATCTCGAAAGTTATTGAGTCTGCCTACAGGAGGGAGGTGGACCGGCTGGTGTCCTGGTGCAGTGGCAATAACCTGGAGCTCAACGCCTAGAAGACAGTGGAGATGATCGTGGACTTCAGGAAAGTCACAGCCCCCACCATCGGCTCCCTCATCAAGAAAGCCCAGCAGAAGATATAATTCCTCTCCAGGACCTGTACATCACCAGGACTCGGGGACGAGCAGGTCGGGTCACAGCCAACCCTTCTCACCCTGGACATGGACAATTTGAGTCACTCCCCTCGGGAAAGAGGCTACGGTCCATTCCAGAACCCTTCGCTATAAGAACAGTTTCTTTCCCTCTGCCATTGGACTCATTAACACTTCATAACACTTGTCACTTTAATAAACACATAATATCAACAACTATTGATACTATTGCTCTGCAATTTTGCACCATGACTGGCGGGTGAAGTAGTGGGAGGTCCTGTTTGTGGACAGGCGGTTAATTCTTAATTCCTATCCCTTCAGGTGAACAGTGTAATAATTGAAATACTGAAAGGAAGGAATCCCAGAACTTAAATGGATATCCATAAAGTATAAAATAAACAACCCAATTAACTAAAAGAAAAATGGAAAATGGAGGGAAAAAAACACATCAAAGGGCAGAGAGATGCCATACAGAGGCTGGTTCACCTTTTTCACCAACTGGCCAGAGCAATGCATCATTTACAACATGTAAATATGGCCCTGGGGACCCTGAACCAGTTTATTTCCAACGGATGATATTTTCTGATATTTCCTGGTATTTTCTAGTTCTTGTGTTTTTGGCATTTCCTTACTTGTCCAGGACGGGGGTAGGGCCCTCATCTTAACCCTAGAGGAGCCATGATTAGCTGCATTCATGAAAATGTGCAATGCCATTTTGCTAACTCTGTCACATGAAGGGTCCAGAACAATGGGTCTCATGCATAAAGCCATCTTACGTACTTCTCAGGGTGATTTTTCACTTCTGGAAAAACAAATCTCAAAAACATGGTGAAGCACTCTTACACACCCCTCAGCACTGAAAATAAAATAGTTTTAGAATATTGTCAGACTTACAACAAAATATTAAAAATAAACCATAATTGTAGACAATTATGGTTTACAATTTTTTTTAGAAAACAAAACAATAATAAATGATAGAATGGACTGTGTATAATCCCAAAACACACATCATAAGCTTTAAGCAACAGATATTGCCTCAGCTTCTGTCTCAGTGGAGCTCCTCTGTTTTGGTCTGGAATGAAGTTTGTTTTTTCATTAGATTTTTTATCACACCCAGTAATGGAGCAATTAGGAGCCGAGTCTCTGAAGTTACACTTGCCTTTACTCTAATCTAATAAAATAACTAATATACCCACCTACTCACTAAGTGATCAGTCAGTCCTTATGTTATGACTGAAGTAACTGCTGTCAGTAAAAACTGCAGCAGATTAACACATTGCTATTTTCTCAGAGGAGGACATTAAGATAAATTGTACATAGGCTTATGGGTTGTAGTTAGGTCTTCTTGTTCAACAAGATTCCTTTTTGTATTAAGGCTGTGTTCCTGAATGTCTCATGAGCCTCACAGTGATCTGGTCTCATTGTGGAGCCCTGTGCATGGCTCAACCTGAAGCATGTTCAAAGTAAACACCTGCTGTCTAGTAAAGATTAGCTTTAAACAGCTCATGAAACGTTTAGCTCTGCTCACGTTTGTGCATTGCTCCAAAGCATTCCCTGGCAGCACCTCGTCTAAAACAGGCTGGATCTTCTTTGCAGCACTTAAAGCTACTGTATTCATCCTCTCTGTTCTCTGCTGGTAATGGACAGTTTGGATGTTACAGTAAATCACAGTAATCTATCAGTTTCTGTGACAACTTGGCTAGTTATTGGCATCAATAGTTATCGTGCATCCCTAATATAAACTAAACGTGAGAGGAATTATCTATTATCAAGGATTTGAATAGATATTTTTTAGTACTGAATGACAACTTTGGCCAATCATATGCTCACTCTTGAAAAGAGCGTGCTCCCATTGGTCGACACTGACATCAACAAGGAATTTACAGCTTGAACATAGTGTATGTTCAGTGCTGGATACATTTGCTTTTTACACAGCAAAACCGCACAATGACATTGCGTGGAACTTAAGCATTAGTATTGTGTGATGGAAAATTTGTCTGTTTTTACTTTTTTAATAAAATAAAAGCAGGGAAGGTCTTGAGGCTGCTGTTGGGGGTGATGGTGGAGTTGAGACTGGTCCAGAAAAACAGAAAATAGTGAGGTAGGGTTTGTGCCATCCCTTCGTTTTTTAAGTTACAATTTTGTTTATCCCTGTAGGGAAATACATTTTCTGTATTTAACCCACCCATTCTAGTTTTACTGTGGCAGCCTGTCAGGAGCAGAGCCCAGAGACCTTTACCAGATCTTTGGTCAGTATCTCTGTCATGGTTACTGACTGGACGATTGGCCTATAGTGCTAATTTGTTTTTTTTAAATCTTAAAACTTTATGCATCAAAATTTGACATGTAGATGTGCTCATGCAGACACCCTACACATGCTTAACTACACATGTAGGCATAAAGACAGGTCTCAAATGTACACTTATTTCCAAATATAGATATTTTATATTCTTTGGTATGCAAATGCAACAAAGCTATAATAACAGTAGCCACATAAAAAATAAAAGGCGAGAAACTGTTGAATTTAATGCATCATGGGTCATTTACAGGAGAGGCTGCAGATGAAGCATTTGCCACTCTGCTCTTTTTTAGACTAACTATGTGCTGTCCACTTGTAACCATTTATCAGAATGTAGCTGCTCTAACCACCCACACACTAACCACAAATGCACACATACATCTCCAACAATGGCCAATTAAACCACACTGCTATTCATTTGTT
Source organism: Perccottus glenii (assembly GCA_024416835.2). NCBI lineage: Eukaryota > Metazoa > Chordata > Actinopteri > Gobiiformes > Odontobutidae > Perccottus > Perccottus glenii. Next base: position 3,463,871 of record CM044559.2, on the reverse strand, counting down.
CTGTGTTTCTGTTACCACCAAAGCACTCCCACAATCTGCTCACATTCATATCCTGTTGCCTGCCTTTGGTCTGTCTGACCCCCTCCTGCTGTAAATCCCAGACAAAAGGACCATCTAGTTGGAATATAATTGGTTCCCAAGCACCCATTCCAAAACTATCAGTGCAGCAGCGTCTCCATTTGGATGACAGGTCCCAGCAAAGTAAGATAAGTTGAAAGTATTACAGCGGTTGCACAAACATGATTAATGGTGTGCTTAGATCAGTTTCTAAATATTTGGAGTTTGGGATTTTACCTGGGGCACTCCTGGGGTGATGGATTGAGCCAAAGAGTGAGCCAGAAATACAACTGCCACAAATGGTCAATTAAAGAGAAGCAGGATGATGTAAGAGATGAATATAAAGGACATGCCTTTGGTCAATGCAGAGGTGCTGTTTGTCAAAATGATGCAATCAACCCATTTTGTTATATATCATATGGAAACATCCTGCAGTGATGCTAAAGCAGCTTCAAATAACCATCAAGGGAACATAAATGCATGCATGAAGATGAACCTTAAAACTCCAGGTTCTACAATCAGGTTTTTACTAGGTTGGTATCTATCACTAGAAAGGGTAGAATTGTATTTTTACTAGACCAATTGGTCTAGTAGTAACTTACTGTTAAGATGATAACAGTAGCAGTACTGATTTTATTGTAAATTAACAGTAAATTACTGGCAGCAGAGTTGCCAGTAATTTACTGTTAATTTACAATAAAATCTTTTACAGTGAACCATGAGCAGTCATTACCCCAGCACGCCATGTCATTTAGATATAAATATATTACTTTTAATCACAGTAACTATTATAATGTATTACATTTTGGATGTAACTTGCCCAACACTGTTGGTGACATTGTGTGAGGAGAACAACCTCACCCCCAACATGGACAAGACAAAGGAGATGCTTGTTGACATAAGGAAGGAGAGAAGAACTCATCAGCCTTCTCAAAATCCTTAGGAACGTCTACAGCTGCACCGCTGAGAGCATCATTGTGTGTGGTATGGCAAGCGCCTGCAGAGGGTGAGAGAAGCAGGACGAAATGTCCGAGGTCAGAAGCTTCTTTGTGACTTTGCTAGACCCTTACCCAGCCTCAGATAGGCTTAGCAACGAGTTAACCTAAATTAAATGTCAAAACAAATGTGTGGACAAGATGAGTCCATATTTTTGACATGGAACTTATTTTACCTTTTTAACCAAAGAGATAGGCTGCAGTGGTAAAGTTAAAGCATTTAAATACCCTCCAACCCAGCTTACAGCTGGGTAATATGATAAATGTGCAGCCTGCATTTTTCTATATATTGTGGTGTAAACCCCAAACGTTGCTGTAGGTTGATTGTGAAAGGCATTAACGTTTAGGTTGCTGCGACATGCTGCATATGGGGAACATTCTTTGTGTGACCGTTTCTGAAGCACGTGTGTCAAACACGCCAAGAATTTGCTTTTATAACCTCTGTTGGTGACGCAGCTCATCAGCGGCTCTCTGATTGAGCGCACCTGAACAGAGGGTATAAGAACACATGACGTGGAAACGTCTTCAGGTCAACTTTGTCTGAAGAACGCACGGACATGCCCAGTTTACAGCGCAGCATCTCGTTCCTGTTTTTTAAGGGAACAGGGTTACAGTCAAGTAACCCGAGACGTTCCCTATCAAAAGCTACACTCGATGCTGCCTAGCATTACGCTATGGGGAACGAGAATACCAACGCCGCCGCACTGTAAGTGTCTGGACCCCCCGGGTTGTGAAGTGTGCACAAACAAAAAGGAGGTCTCAAACATGATTTTGGGATGATGACTCAAGGACATGTGAGCACGGAGTAGCATGAACATCCAAACTATAGAATCTGATGAAAGTGTGTGGGGAGGACCAGCCTGCCGCATCACAAACTTGCTGCAAAGGGACATCTTTTGCCAGAGCTGTTGAAGCTGCAACCCCCAGTGGAATGAGCCCTTACACCTATAGGCGAAGTTTGACCATGCGCCTCATAGGCTAGGGCAATGGCATCCCACACTAAACGTTTGCCTGGTGGCTGCATCCCCCAGCTTGCAGCCCCTGTAGCAAACGGACAGCTGTTCGGAGTGCGGTGAACATAAGTCTGGGGGGCACGTACTGGACATGGTAAGTGAAGTCTCTCCTGCTCCGGTGTTGTAAATGGCGGAGGACAGAAGGCTTCAAGAATGACCGGATTTAGGGTCGCGCCCGACGCACATATTTCAGGACCAGGATGATGTTCCGGCCTCTTTGGAGCAGCGCATGAATCCGCCCCCGGTACTTACAGGGGAGGGGGGCACTATTTGCCACACTCTCATAGTGGATCCAGTTTTGACTGTTTAGTTTTGACTGTTTAGGGAGGCCCTGCTCCTGTGGCCACTCAATTTTCAGCCACACCACTGCTCTTGTAACCACCTCGAGCAGCTCCTCAAACGCCACGTCAGAGCGGGAGGAGTGCTCCGTGGCAGCAGTGCCCGCAGAAGTCAGGGATGAGGCGTCATCGACATGCTCGTCTAGGGCGCTCCGGCCGATGTCCGCCTTATCTTGAGAGAGCGCAAGGAACCCTTGCTTTTGATCCCTTCACCCTCTCTGCCTCAGTCCCTCAGTACATCACTGTCTCAAACATATTCTTTTGAGTATTTCAGTGAGTTTAGTTGGACATAGTGATATTTATTGGTGTATTTTTTATTGTTTAATTTATTTTTTAATGCAAATGTTTGAAAGAATGGACAACATAATGACCTTTTTTTGTTAGGTTACCACAAATTTATCATCTTGCATCAGTCAACAATAAAACTTGCAAACCAAATATCATATGTTACTATCTTAAAAAGCAACTTTAACTTCTTGCATGGTTCTAAGGTGAAAACATACATTTATTTTAAGACTGGGACATGGGATTTTAATTTGGTCAAAGACAAGCACTGTCCAAAAGCTGCTGAAGAACCTGTCATATTGAATATTTTCAACTACAGTTCAGTGAATCCATAGATGTAATAATCAGAGCTAAGTTTATTGGATGGATTTCTAGAGTTTGTTATGGCAGTGTGCCCAAATGACTGTGACCATCACTGTCATTCATCAATATGTCTTTGCTGGAGATTGTGGACTTTTTTATGTAATGACACTAGTGTTTATGTTGGGAATTACATTTTGCTGCAACACTGTTAATGCAATGCCAGCTTTTCTGTTGAAAAAGAAAAAAGGCCATGAAGCCCAAATGATGTGTGGTTACCAGATTTAGCACTTGTGATGGACATGAAGGGAAGATTCACACCGTTCAGTTTCATGCTTTAGGGCATAAGATAAAAATAAGACAAACGCAATAACTGCATTAAATTAATTTTAAGCCAAGCCTGACATGTGAAATAAATGTCTAAAAAATGGTGGGCTAAAAGAAATAGTATTTATTACATCCCAACAGCTTTGGTACACCCTGGACAATGACACATTCACTCTTACATTTGTTCACTACAGGAAATTTAGATTTACCACTTCACCTGGACTTCTTTGGGCGGTGGGAGGAAGTCAGACCCAGAGAGACTTCTTACTGTGAGGCTAGAGTGCTTACCACTCCGGCACTGCGCTCATACAACAAGTAAATACTGTGCCAACATTGCCAATAGCATTAACAATACCCATTTGATTTTTATTATATCCAACGAGGCTATGAAGCCGTCAAAACTGCTTCACCACATAGAAACCAAGCACCCTACATTTAAAGATAAGCCTTTGAATTCTTTTGAAACATTGCGGTTAAGATGTTGAGGTGATTCAGCTGTTTGCCTTGTTTTACTGTTGTTCAGTAAGTAGCTTGTTGTAAGCAGTGAGCTAAAGTGTAGTTTACAATGTATCAGAGTCTGAGTGTAGCACAGTCTGCTGCGCTAACAAGTGACTTGATCTCCTTTGTTTCTGACTGTTTGGAGTCTGTGACAGAGGGGCAGCTGCTCTGCTTGGTCTAACAATAAGTTAGCTTTGAGCTATCCACTCATATTCATTGATGTGACTTACTTTTACTTTTAAATATCTAATAAGGTTTGTGGAATTGTAGGGCTTTTCTTCTGCGTTATTCTCATTTAATGGGCCATTTAAGGTGATTGCTGATCACACTATTTTTAGCCAATAATGGTGGATTATGATTGGCAGCCAATCAAAAACCCTGCTTCTATTTCCAGTGTCTTTGTGAAGCGGGCTTTTCTGCAGTAAGAGCAACTAATACAAAATTACAGTGCAGACGGAACATAAAAACACACTTCGAGAGTCTGAGATGGGACCGTCTCATTGCAGTAAACAAGTCCCACTGACACTACAATATGGTGAGTTTTGTTACATTATTCAAAGTTCATTGTTTTGTTTGACTGCTTTTCACTTATATCTTTATTATTTAGGACAATAGCCTACTTTTCTTTTTGGTACACATTTGAAATAAATAATATCCATTGTTATCGTGTAATCCATGCTTCTGATTGTGATGGTTGAAATATTGGTGAAATATCTGCATATGATTATAGAATCCACAAGTAATAGAACCAGTGGCCCCATCAATATCCACTTCCTTGAAGAAAATGTCCTCAGTCTGTGATGCAACCACAAGACTCACATTTACAGACAGTCATGGAGCGTGATCGGGCGTGTGTCTGATCAACATGCACATGTAAGAAGCAGGTGAGCATGCCGTAGTGGGACTTACCCGCTGTATGTCTGAGGTCAGCTGGAGCAGTGTGGGAGAAGCTGTGGCTCTGAGAGTCTCTGTGCCTCGAACTGGAGAGTCCAGACTCACATAGGCCACCGCACTGCTCTGGAGCACCACTCTGTTCTCCTAAAGTCCACAGACACAGGTTGTTAGCACAACCAGCCAGAACCATGGCTGTGTAATTGTCACCAGTACTGTACTCCTAAAATGTCTCCTCAGTCATCACAATGATTCTACAGTCCTTGACGCTAATCTCTTCAGATGTTTCCACTTTAATCTTAGAACAACTATTATTATCTTCTCATGAGCACTCTAAGTACAATCTGCTGTACAAACACTAGAGAAAGATGGCAATAAGCCATATTCACTGAGAAGAGCTGCAGAGTCTCTCAATTTGAGTTTATTCAGAAACTTTCATTCTTTCTTTTTGTATTATTAATGTTTATTGCACAAGAGCAATGGCTTTGCTTGTTTCCAAACACCATCCAATTAACATGCTATGTCAAAGCAAAGCTTTACAGGACAATTCATTATCATTAAAGAAATGAGCCTAAGATTGAGACTATTCAGACTCCATTTACACCATGATTCTCAAATATATCTATAATGTTTCTACGTTTTTATACGCAGAGAATAAATTATCCAAAATATAAATTAGTTTAAATACATTTTAAACAAAAATGTGTGACTAACAAAAGTTAAAGGATTTTGTATTTCTCAGTTTTATCTCCATTCACCTCCTCAACCTGTCACCTGTCTATACGTACAGGCTAAAGCTATAAAGCTATACACGTGTTTTAAGCACATCTTCCAGTTGCTCCAAGTAGAATATGAAGGTCTTGTGAGTTCAAACACTTGCTGCAGCATGTCCTGTCTGCTGGACCTCTTTAGTGGGGCATGGACAGCTGCGGAGGAGTAGGACTCTAGCTCCTTCTAGTGATTTAGCTCCTCGCATTTTCTAGCTTATCTTTCAGCTTATGAACATAAATAACTGAGCTGAAAATAGTCAGGTCCCTCTTCACCAAAAAGAACCAGTACATTGACTGCAGGGCTGTGGGGGCTGCACCACTGAAATCCCACTCATTTCTGACGTGAACTATGAGCTCATTCTCTGAGGCGCTGAATCTCATCCTCTTCTCGCTGCTAACCACACTAATATATTGCCTGTATTCACAATATTTTATTCAATCCAATTAGTATGATTGATGAAAATTGTTAAATGTATGCAGCAGACAAATTATACACAGGATCAAGTACTGCACTGATGATCATTTTTTACTTTTCCTTTTATAAATCACATTGTGTGTGGTCATGAATATATACATGGAGTCTACTTAACACAGTCTACTTAACAGAGTCTACTTAACACAGTCTACTTAACAGAGTCTACTTAACACAGTCTACTTAACACAGTCTACTTAACAGAGTCTACTTAACAGAGTCTACTTAACACAGTCTACTTAACAGAGTCTACTTAACAGAGTCTACTTAACAGAGTCTACTTAACACAGTCTACTTAACACAGTCTACTTAACAGAGTCTACTTAACACAGTCTACTTAACAGAGTCTACTTAACAGAGTCTACTTAACAGAGTCTACTTAACAGAGTCTACTTAACACAGTCTACTTAACACGAGTCTACTTAACACAGTCTACTTAACACAGTCTACTTAACAGAGTCTACTTAACACAGTCTACTTAACACAGTCTACTTAACAGAGTCTACTTAACACAGTCTACTTAACACAGTCTACTTAACAGAGTCTACTTAACACAGTCTACTTAACACAGTCTACTTAACACAGTCTACTTAACAGAGTCTACTTAACAGAGTCTACTTAACAGAGTCTACTTAACAGAGTCTACTTAACAGAGTCTACTTAACACAGTCTACTTAAGAGAGAATGCACTACTAACTTGTAAATGATCAAAAACAGTGTATTTGTATATTGTCTTTAAATTGTACAGTTTAGAGGAACAGTTTATCCAAATAAAGTACAAGTTCACAAGGAGATTCTTTCCCTGAGCCCAATGTTGTAATATTAAAATGTTGACAAAAAAGTAAAAGCATCTGGACTCTGGAGTTTTCAAGTGAAGATGTTTTGTCTCTAATTCCAAAGAGACTTTATCAATTCTGAGCTCAAGACTCTTTTGCTTTAAACTTTTCTTCAAGATGACCTGGATGACTGAGAACCACCACAGACATGTTGACAAAAAAGGCTATAATGTAATATAATCAATCCTCAAATCAAAGAGTATTTTAATATCAGCCTAATCTATAGATCATACTAATCAGAGAAAATTTTAATATTAGATGTTTTATGACATCTAATATATAATTTTATACAATCTTGATGTATGCAGGTCTATAGAACAAGCAAGTGAACAAGCAAGCACTTTAAACATGAGTTTAGGAAAGCAGCTTTTTTGTTTCATACTTGTATGCATGTCAACTAAATTTGGTTACAACAAAACATGCTCATTCTATTTGGATATTTAATTTCACATACTGTGCAGATGTTTTGACAACTGGCTTGCTAGGGTTATGGGTTAGGTATTAAATTACAGAGATTACACTCAGAGTTACTTTTGAGTTTTTGGGCCTTCAAAATTAAAGGCTGTTGTTTGGAATACTAGAGTTTGTGTCCATATTTATGTAGGCTGGTGTATTGATTATCAAACCCAGGACCTGAGTTTATTTTGCATTTGTATACTTTATATTTATGTATAGTTAACATATGTAGATTCTAAAGTATAAAATCACATGCAGATGCCTTTTGATAATATATGGGAGACATTACACCTTCATAGGTTGATGTAAAAACGTTTGTTCTGCATAGATCTTTTAAGGTCACAACACAATATTGGCCTCAGATTCCAGAGTACTCTTGTATTCACGAGCACAGCGTCAACCCAATGACTGCAAGATATTTGGCATAATTTTTAAACAAATCTGGAGTTGTTCAGTCTTTGACAATTCAACATTTATAAAGAGCCGCCCTGTAGGTTCTGATATTTAAGGGGATTTGCTGGAAAGTCCACACATCCAAACAATTGTTTAGGGGCAATATTTCAAGTGCTGATGATTAGCAGCACCTACCCTCTTAAAGCCATTGGAACCAATGAGGGAGCACTTCTCCATGGCACAGGGATGTAGTGTGTAGAAACTAAGTGATGGATTGTAAAGTGATGTGAAGTCTATGTGTCACATTTGTTTTGTTTCACATTGACTCATCCTCTGCTTAAAGGCACATAGAGGTCATGACATTTCAGAGGGTGCTCTTGTTGCTGACCTTTCCCCACTCGTAGAGCCGATGTTGCCCAGAGCAGAGCCCCCCCACGAGCAGAATACAGTGGTCCGGTCTGGCACCCAGCCTCTCTTGGTCTGCTCCGTGAAGGCTGCAATCAGCTGGGTGATAATGGCAGACGCTCCGCCCCCCTGCTCGGTGTCATGACGACTGCCAACCAGCACATGGCGATCTGAAAGCAACATAGTTATAGACACATTAAACAGTATTAATGATGTGTATTACATTGAAAAACGTCATCTCATCAGCTCTAATGGATCTCTAGAAAACTCAGTTCTTATGTGACACCAGATACAAAATAAGTTTAATTTTTCCAAATCTTGAATCTGTTCAAGAACTTCTGATGGAAATCTGTTGCCGTGACTGTTGGGACAATTACATTTACCCTGGATCTGTTCAAATATGCACAAGGAAAACCCCACAAAAAAAATCACACATTTTTCTGATCCCTTGGTGAGTCCAAACATTGTAACCTGTAAACCAGTCATGTCTGGTTTAAAGTCAGGATTGCCTTGTACTGGGGAGAGCAAGGGGTTAAGAGACCCCCCAGTGCTTGTGCCGCATGCTTTAATAGTGTTGGTGATTATTGGGTTTTTATTACACAAACTCTTTACACACTCCGCAATAAACCTTAGATGAGATTCCAGCTGATACAGCTAGAAATTGTGTACAGCTAGACTTCCTTTAGAGAAAGAAGATTTAGGCCTAGGGTTCTTTTTCTTCCATATAAAGTCACTCAGCCAACCATTAAGTAGCTTCTGCACCTTGTTTGAAAGTAACACAGGGATCATTTGTGAGGGGTAAAATATAACCTGGGAGGCATGTTCATTTTAACCTTAGACACTTTGCCCAGTAATGATAGAGGAAGGGAAGACCATCTTTCCAGGTCTTTTTATAGTGTCCCAGAGGACATCTGGTTAAACATAGAGTAATCTAAATGCCAAGATAGACAAAACCTGACATGGACCAACGGAATGGGAAGGATATTATGGAGTTAGTTCTATCTCTGAGGCTACCCATTAGCATTGCAAGGTAAATATTGTAGCTTGAAAATATACCAAAGGGGATTGAAGATGCAGGTTCTGTTATTTATAACATAGCGTCATCAGCATATATAAAAATGTTATGATGAGTCTAATGTTTTGACTTCTTGACAAGAGTCTTCTGATGTTGAGACTAGAGCTGCTGCCCTAAAGCCAGTCTGGTCTTCTTGGATTGGAGAACTTTTTCCAGACACAGTACAAATATCTTGATTTAGCAAAGCACCACCTCCTACTTCTTGAGGCCATTTTACTCACTGCCATTTTTAGACATAATATTGCATGGTCACTGATTACAATATTTTCAATTTCACTGGAGAACACCTGTTGTATTTGAGATTTAGGGAAAATAAAATAATCAATACTAATCAATACGGCACTGCCGTTCCTTAAGCAGTCATCATGGAAATACTC
>CM044559.2:3371883-3446883 GCA_024416835.2 Perccottus glenii | reverse complement strand
ATGAACCCTGAACAGACATATGATCAAATACCAACCTGCAGTTAAACGGTCCCCTCTTCGGCAGATTTGTGGCCATATTATCTGCTTTAGTGGCCCATTATAGCTGCCTAATATCACACTGTAAATCAGCGAGTAATTTTCCACCGCTGACTGGACAAGACAAGTACAGTAAGAAGAATCTGCTTACAACTGAGAAAGAAAAGACAGTGTGCTCTGCAGAAAGATTATGCAGCCAAAGAGGGTTGACCAACACATCCAAATCTAATACTTCTTCAGATTTCAGTCAAGTTATGTGACATATTGTCTGATGCTAAGAGATTTGGTTTGAGTTGGTCAGAAAGCTGGCAAATACAACTGTGATGTCCCGTAATGCAGCCTATTGTTTGCTTGTGTATTACCATCATAATTCATCAACCAATTATTCTTTAAGGGTCTCAGAGTCTATCCCATCTTACTTAGAAGTGAGGCTTGGTGCACCCTGGACAGACTGTTACATACACTGAGCACATGTTCACCCTGAGCTATTTAGATGCCCCAGTTTATCTTAACAGGCATGTCTTTGGACAGGGGAGGAAGCCGGACCCAGGTAGAACCTACCACAGCATAGGGGGGACCTGAAAACTCCTCATTAAAAAGCCATTGTGTAAACCATTGTGTAACTGTTTCTTTAGACTCATCTATTAAACGCTAGTATTAGATTAGATTAGAAGTACTTTATTGATCCCCAAGGGGAAATTAATTTTGTGTGGATCATAGACATATATACATAAATGGACACACAAAGATTACAAGCCACACCATGCAGCCCAAAGTTTTTTCATTCAGGCGCAATGTTCTTCAGGAAAATGAAATAGAGTATTGCAAATATACAGACATAAACTACAGTTGCTGTTACAACATAACAAAGAAAGTTTAAACTACATCTCTGTTTTTTTAATAAAGTTCTCTTTGTGGATAGCTGTAGGTTTAGTTTTTTGGTCAAATCCACATGATTTAGAAAGAGAGATCATAACATTTTGTACATTATTTTATTAGGCCCGAGCCGGTGATGGCCGGGAGGGCCTATTGTTTTTGCTCGGATTTTTTTTTTTTTTTTTTTTTTTTATCTTTCTTGTCGACCTATGATCCTAAATTTGACCCAGTGAACATGCACGAAAAGTCATTATATTGGTCCCAGACTTCAAGCTCAGCGAAAAATTTATGTATTTGAAGTCGCCGAAAAAAAAATACGAAAAATGACTCAGTGGCGACCCCTACAAAATCAAAATACATTGGGCCTATGGAAAGTGAAAGTAACTTTTTCCAACGTAGAAAAATGAAACTTGGTATATCCATAGGACACCTCAGGGCAAACAGAAAAGTCAATGACAGTCACACCCTAAACTTAACAGGAAGTCCGCCATGTGGGGTGAAACGCGCGCCACTAAAATCGCACTCTGTGTGCGCAGAAAGATGCAAATCATTGTGTTTTAATCTAAATGGCCCCAAATTTGGTGAGTATCATCTAGACACGTGTGCCAACCAAAGTTGTGACTTTGTTGTTGATATCTTATCGGGTATGGGTGTGGCAAGCCTGTAACGAGGTGGCCATTTTTGTGAAAATAAAACGTCTCTTAACTCTCAAACGGCTTCGGATCGAGTTGGACCCAAAAAGGCGTTTGTGCACATTCATGACCTGAACACAAAAATATGTAAATAAAAGGGTTATCTTTAGAAATGGCTCTCCAGCGCCCCTACAAACTTATAATGGACCCAAGAATTTAGTTTGTCATAGAGACATAAAATTTTGTACACACATCTCTTATGTCATGACGAGCATAAAAGCCAATGACAACCACCCCTATCTATAAATGTGTTGCCATAGCAACGTCCCAAAAATGTGAAAAAGTCAATGGGAAGTGAAATTTTTAGTTTGTTGTAGGCAAATAAAACTTGGTACACACATCCACCATGGGCTTATGAACAAAAAAGCCAATGGGGACCACACCCTATCACACACAGGAAGGCGGCCATTTTGAATTGAAAATTTGGTCCGACTTAGAATACACCTCTTTTTAAAAACAACAAAAATAGCTGCTTCATTCCACAGACACCAAACTTGGGCAAAATGAGCTAAACACATGTATGTAAATGAGACAAGTGTTTTCTAGACTTTTTGCTCGAGTTATATTTTTTTATTATAATTCGGTATATATTTTTTATTATAATTTTTCTGCAAAATGATTCTCAATTTGACCCAGTAAACCAACAACTAAAAGTCATTTTTATTGGTCCCAGACTTCAAGCCCGGCGAAAAATTTATGTATTTGAAGTCCCCGAAAAAAAAATGAAAAATGACTCAGTGGCGACCCCTAGAAAAGTCAAAATACATTGGGCCTATGGAAAGTGAAAGTAACTTTTTCCAACGTAGAAAAATGAAACTTAGTACATCAATAGGACACCTCAGGGCAAACAGAAAAGTCTATGACAGCCACACCTAAACTAAACAGGAAGTCCGCCATGTGGGGTGAAACGCATGGCCACTAAAATCGCACTTTGCGCAAGAAGATGCAAATCATTGTGTTTTAATTTAAATGGCCCCAAATTTGGTGAGTATCATCTAGACACGTGTGCCAACCAAATTTGTGACTTTGTTGTTGATATCTTATCGGGTATGGGTGTAGCAAGCCTGTAACGAGGTGGCCATTTTGTGAAAATAAACGCTCTTAACTCTCAAACGCCTTCTCGGATCGAGTTGGAACCAAAAAGGCGTTTGTGCACATTCATGACCTGAACACAAAGATATGTAAATAAAAGGGTTATCTTTAGAAATGGCTCTCCAGCGTACAAACTTATAATGGGACCCAAGAATTTAGTTTGTCATAGACACATAAAATTTGGTACACACATCTCTTATGTCATCGAGCATAAAAGCCAATGACAACCACCCCTATCTATAAATGTGTTGCCATAGCAACGTCCCAAAAATGTGAAAAAGTCAATGGGAAGTGAAATTTTTAGTTTGTTGTAGGCAAATGAAACTTGTGTACACATATCCACCATGGGCTTATGAACAAAAAAGCCAATGGGGACCACACCCTGTCACACACGGAAGGCGGCCATTTTGAATTGAAAATTTGGTCCGACTTAGAATACACCTCTTTTTAAAAACAACAAAAATAGCTGCTTCATTCCACAGACACCAAACTTGGGCAAAATGAGCTAAACACATGTATGTAAATGAGACAAGTGTTTTTCTAGACTTTTTGCTCGAGTTATATTTTTTTATTATAATTCGGTATATATTTTTCATTATAATTTTTGCAAAATGATTCTCAATTTGACCCAGTAAACCAACAACTAAAAGTCATTTTTATTGGTCCCAGACTTCAAGCCCGGCGAAAAATTTATGTATTTGAAGTCCCGAAAAAAAAATGAAAATGACTCAGTGGCGACCCTAGAAAAGTCAAAATACATTGGGCCTATGGAAAGTGAAAGTAACTTTTTCCAACGTAGAAAAATGAAACTTAGTACATCAATAGGACACCTCAGGGCAAACAGAAAAGTCTATGACAGCCACACCTAAACTAAACAGGAAGTCCGCCATGTAGGGTGAAACGCATGGCCACTAAAATCGCACTTATGCGCAAAAAGATGCAAATCCTTGTGTTTTAATTTAAATGGCCCCAAATTTGGTGAGTATCATCTAGACACGTGTGCCAACCAAATTTGTGACTTTATTGTTGATATCTTATCGGGTATGGGTGTGGCAAGCCTGTAACGAGGTGGCCATTTTGTGAAAATAAAATGTCTCTTAACTCTCTAACGCCTTCTCGGATCAAGTCGGACCCAAAAGGCGTTTGTGCACATTCATGACCTGAACACAAAGATATGTAAATAAAGGGGTTATCTTTAGAAATGGCTCTCCAGCGCCCCTACAAACTTATAATGGGACCCAAGAATTTAGTTTGTCATAGAGACATGGAATTTGGTACACACATCTCCTATGTCATGAGGAGCATAAAAGCCAATGACAACCACCCCCTATCTATAAATGTGTTGCCATAGCAACGTCCCAAATATGTGGAAAAAGTCAAAAGGAAGTGAAAATTTTAGTTTGTCGTAGGCAAATGAAACTTGGTACACACATCCAGTATGGGCTTATGAACAAAAAAGCCAAAGGGGACCACACCGTATCACACACGGGAAGGCGGCCATTTTTAATTGAAGATGTGAACCGACTTAGAATACAACCTCTCTTTTAAAAAACAACAGAAAATAGCTGCTTCATTCCACAGACACCAAACTTGGGCAAAATGAGCTAAACACGTGTGTAAAATAGACAGGCGTTTTTCTTGTCGTTTTTGCTCGAGGTATATTTTATTTTATTATAATTTGGTATATATTTTTTTATTATAATTTTTCTGAAAAATGATTTTCAATTTGACCCAGTAAACGTGCAACTAAAAGTCATTTTTATTGGTCCCAGACTTCAAGCCCGGCAAAAATGTATGTATTTGAAGTCCCTGAAAAAAAAAATAGGAAAAATGACTCAGTGGCGACCCCCTAGAAAAGTCAAAATAATTGGTTCTATGGAAAATGAAAGTAAATTTTTCCAATGTAGAAATACAAAACTTGGTACATCCATAGGACACCTTAGGGCAAACAGAAAAGTTTATTACAGCCATACCGTAAACTCAACAGAAAATCTATGTTGGGTGGAATACATGACCACCTAAATCGTACACTTTGTGCTAAAGGGTTTTCATCTAAACAGCTCCAAATTTGCTTTAAAGCACGACATGCAATCCTCCGAATATATGTGTCCCCGCGGTCTCAAGGGAGGCGAGGGCCTTTATCGCCGCTTGCGGCTTTAATTATTATTATTTCTGCATATATTTGGTATGATGCTTAACAAATACTAGTCTTTATGTAAGTTTTGGAACAAAAGAACACCCACAGTCTTTTTTACTGTTTGAGCTGGGTAGTTCTACTGCACAGCACATTTACACACCATTTCTTCACATAATGAAAACTGTTAGTACAAAGTTAACTTGTGCTTAATCAGAAAAAGGGAGGAACACCTGTGGCACCAAATGAGCCGCTAAATTTGCAGAGTGGCATCTGTTGGGCCTGATTAATGTGATTAAAGACTGGTTTCTATGTTAAATGGAGCAGTGCTAATCTAATCAAGGACAACTGTTTTCTAAGGGGTAGGGTTTACTTTAAACCCAAAGACATTCACCAGCACCAAAACTAAAGGACTAAAAGTTTAAGAAATTAGAGGTGTTTACAAAACAGGAGCAAATAGATGTGACTGTGGCCCCTGCAGCAGGCCTTTTCCACAGCCCACTGCCTGCTCAAGTGAGTGCTGCTACTGTTCCGAACACATCCCTTGCTAGACTCGTTTTTACACCGACTAGTCTTGGGTAGCCACATTTACTGTATACTAATGTGTTTATTCTGGAGTCACAACCTTAAAGGCTAAATGGTAAGAACATTCACTTTTCCACTTAGTCCCGTTAGGGGTCACGGGTGACTGGAGCCTATCCCAGCAGCTTTGGGCCTGAGGTGGGGTACACCCTGGACAGTGGTCAGTTAGTCACAGGGCTGATACTTAGAGACAGACACTAGTCACTCTCACATTCATGCACTAGGTACAATTGCCAATTAACCTGTACATGCATGTGTTTGGACGGTGGGAGGAAGCCGGAGTACCCGGAGAGAAGCCATGGTAACATGTGGAGGACATGCAGACTCCTCACAGGAAAGCTGTTGCTGTGAAGCAGGAGTGCTAACCACTGTTACTGTACTCATCTATTAAACGCTAGTATTAATATATGCTCAACTGTTATTGTCCAATCTAGAGTTGTATGAGGTATGGAGCATATTGGCAGTTAACTATTTTAAATTGCTCTTGCACTAAAGTCTGTCCATGACATTTTTGTCATTGTTATAAATAACAAGACTGCTAGTCACTTAGTTTTTGACCTCAGGTATAAGCTAGGTTTGTTTGTGTTTTGAATGAACTTTGATTAACAAGTCACATTTAATTAAAATTTACCATTTCCCCTACATATGCATGTCTTTGTAAAGTGGCTGCAAGCCAAAGGACCAGGACAGAAGCTATGGCAGCACCAGAAGAGGATATGTAGACACAGGGCCGCGGGAAGTAATTTTGAACAGGGGGTGCTGTGAATTTTTTTTTTTTTTTTTTGACAAAAAACCTATGAGCCTATAGGCCTATTTAAAATACATTTTAAAAATAAATACATTGAGATTTACTACTTTATTGCACAGCCAGCCAGGGTCTGAAACACACAGACATCAGTTCTCAGATATGAATGCGCTATTAATCTGAAGCAGAATAAGACATAGCCTATACATCGTGCAACTTATTTAGATCAACAAATAATATTACAACAAAATATAATATGCGCTGACAATTTTGGTCAGCTGGCTTGAGTCACTGCACATCTGTGTCACACGCAACTCTATTCACTTAGAATCTTTTCACGCACACCACAAGGAAATAATCTCTGACTATTTAAGCAATTTGTTCATTGAACAGTTCTCCACATCCATTACGCAAAAAACACACGCACAGTATAAAGCTTTCTGTCTCCATCTCCAACCTTTTTACACAAACCACAAGGAAATAATCTCCGACTATTTAAACGTTATTTAACAGTTCTCCACAACCATTACGCAAAGAACACACGAACGAAATAATACTCTCCACCTCCATCCCCACCACCTTACAAAAATACTATAGTGCACTACTTACAATTGCTTGGCTAGTCAAAGCTGATCCCACACTTGTTGCAAAAAAAAATAAATGTTACAAGCGCGGCAGCACCATGCTCTTACCTGAGCTACATGCAGGTGGGGTGCCCTGCAGTGTGGTTACAGGTGTCCAAATGTCGAGGTGCGCTCTGGGATCGTGGAGATAAAGTCTCTCATGAGGGGACGAATGTCCAGGGAGTTCAGAATGTCTGTGTTGGTATGCATCAGCGAAAGGTGTGCGAGTCTTTTCTGGGTCATGGTGCTGCACTCCATGTCTTCAAAAAACGCAAGGCGGAGAAAGTGCGTTCGGATGAGGCCACGGAGATGGGTAGGCACAGACATAACTCGATCAGTTTTTCTATCTCTGAAAACATGGCTCTTGTTTGTGGCTGGAGCTTTATCAAACATGATGCTAAATCTTGGACTGTGACACACATAAACCCTCTGTCTTTTGTGACATCAGCTGCTTGGCGATGCTTGGCCTAAGCATTTTGAGCTGGAGTGCAAGGCGGTGACCTGCCTGCCTGACGTTGACCACGTAACTTCCGAACCTGATGATTAGGCCTCAAAATATGAAATAAAATCCAAAATATACGTAATAGCCTACGTGTGTCAAAATCATTTTCTAAAATATTCATAAGGAATTTATAAATTGTGCAAAATATTTTAATAGGTCTACATTTTTTTTAATCTCCCTCTCGTCTCTAGGGGGTGCTGCAGCACCCCCAGCACCCCCACTTCCCGCGGCCATGTGTAGACAGTAAAACAGGAGTGCTGTCCACTCTGTCAAAACGCAGCCTTATGTCAGTTAAGGTTTGCTCATTTTACCACTGAAAAGCACTCGTTTCAAGTTTTTACACCATTGATCTTTTCTGTTTCACCTTTTACAAAACGGAATCATGAACAAAAGAGGCACAGATGTGATTAACCTTCACAGTAACAGTGGTTAATAATTACCATACAACATGTACACACCTGGATTCTTCTTTCCCTTCAAATAGCCAATCACATTGTAGATCTTTTTGTAGGACCACTGGTTCCCAACAGTCAGTGTGATTGTCTTACGTTCTGAAAATATAAAGACACAGTGAGAGATCAGATGAAAACAGAGCACAGAACAGTCAAAGGAAAATATGGCATATGACATTGGTAAGCTCTAAAGATATAGTGTAAAGCACCTTGTTGAGTTTTGGAGCGTAGCTACCAAAAATATGAAAAGTACAGTAGGAGCTGTACGTTTTGTGTGGCTCACTAAAAATAGTCTGAATAATCAAAGACAAGCTGGTGCCACTCACCAAGGTCTCTTCACATCAAAGGTTTAATTTAGCCCTTTTTAGAAATTGTAATGCTATAATCTACACATAATTTAAAAACAAGACCCATCTTTGAGGTAAACAGGATTTCAGAAAAAAAAAGTTTTATTGTCACAGAGTCAGTTTGACGGAGCAGTTGAGGACACCCGCTGTCAGAGCTGCTGCCTGGCTGGACGGCAGTGAGCTCCAGGGAGAACCATGGCGGAGTATCTGAGGGAAATGCATGTGTGTTGCCAGTGAAAATGTGAAGCTGGGGCCCAAACGGTGTGTGACAGAGGCCCCAGTCCCAGCCATCTCCCACTACCTCTGGTTTAAAACTGAGAAACCCACTGTGGTGTGTCAAAGGCAACACAAAAGCCATTTATCACTCTTCACATTGGCACAAATGACTTTGGATAAAGAGCAGGATAGAACACAGGGACCGTTTGTGTATTCAGTCTACAGATGTATGCACAGAGCACCCATACATTTGTCATGGGGTAATTCCTCCGGTGATGAATGGCTGTCCTGACTGGGTCGCTCCTGCAGGTACGAGGTGACTCTCAGTTACGTTTGGAGAGTTGATTATGTCTGCCATAAATGTGAATGTTCAGTTTTAGATTTAAGTTTTTGTTTTGACTCCAGTTTTCAGAATAACAGAGGTTATAGGATAAATAGAACTTGCTATAGTTGGAAAAGAAACAAACAAAAAAAAAATCTAAATTCTGCATTGTGAATACTGCAACCCAAATACTGCGAATGCAACAACGGACATGTTCTTGGTTTAAAGAAAAAGGACTCCATGACAAACTGACCACCTGCTACAGCTACACTAACCCTAACCCTGAAGTGCCAACATTTACCAGGCACAAATAAAATAAAAAAATAAAGAAACCCAAATACCATCTCCTTTGATGGGATTAGGACCACTTTCTAATGGATAATGACCACTCCTGCTCATTCAGCAGGGCTCAATCTGCTTTCTTCAGTCCGAGTGGTTTAAAATACACACTGATAGATGCAGCTTAGCTGTTGGACCTTTTGAGGAACCTTTTCAGATAAAATTTAGCACATTTCCTGTGGTATTTTATAGTACAAAACGGTCATTTTCACATTCACATTTGGGCGGCAGTAGGTCAGTGGGTAGAGCGGCCGTCCTTCGACCGGCGGGTGGATGGTTTGAGCCCAGCTCGAAACATCCCAAAACATCATAACATCCCGCTCTCCACCACATACTGTTGTTGTGTCCTTGGGCAAGACACTTAACCTAGATTGCCTCCAGTGAGTGTTCTGTAACACTGGTAAATAGCTTAATCTGTGTAAAGCGCTTTGAGTGCCTACTACAGTAGGTGGAAAAGCACTATATAAAAATAAAGATTATTATTATTATGGAAAAACATTCAATTAGTTTTGTTCAGAAACATGACATGGATTTGATGCTAAATTTTTCTTACTTGTATTGCTTTGCAGTCAACTTTTACTTTCTCATGCAGGTTATTGAAGCCTTTAATGTAAATGTTCCTGTGGCAGCTTTTTCGATCTGTCAGTGTAGGCATTTTTCCAATTTAGTGAAATCTTTTTTTTTTATCCATCAACTATAAATGACCTGAAATTCAATTCATTTTGTGGTCAACGTAAAGATATTTTGACCGACCAATTTCATTTTCAATAAGTTGTATAAGGCCACATGAATGAAATAATAAAAACACACATTTTAACAAATTTCACACTGCAATGTCAATTCTGGTACAAACATAGGTCATTGCCATTCAAAACCAAACATCAACACCATCCTCAAGACTCTTGGAGATTTAGTAGTGACTGTCAAACAACAGCTGAGACATTGACAGCAAAAAAAAGCATGCACTACAAGCTTTAGTAAAGAAGCCAAAATATAAATTGCAGTAGTTGCACAAAGCTGTGAGCATGTGCAGGATAGGAAATGGGTTTTAAATAAATCATTACTTACAAATTCAGAGTAGGCTAAATACTAATTCCACAGAAGCACTATAGCTACATGAACACACACACACACACACACACACACACACACACACACACACACACACACACACACACACACACACACACACACACACACACACACACACACACACACACACACACACACACACACACACACACACACTGAGTACCTCATGGTCTCGTTAGGGTCTATCCATCTCCACAGAAGGCCCCTGAGCAATTAACCAATGGTCAGCCAATATAGCCAACTTTAATTGAATGGGAATTAAAAGAAAAGCAGTGAGAAAACATGAAAGGAGGCAGACAGATGGAAACAGATGATAGTGGTGTCCCCAGAGTGGTCGGCGCTGCACCAAGATCGATCGCACACAGATTACATCTCTCTCCTTTGTCTTACCTTTGGATTCTCTCACCTCTGCTCTCCCTCTTTAGAACTTATTTACTGTAATAGAAGCACTTTACCTTTGCTGCAGTACTATTGGCTGGACATAACACTTTACACATTTGCCTGTCTTGTTAGATTGGAATAGTTCTGCTAAAATTGGACCAGCATTTGACAAAATGTTGAAGTGGTAGTTGCCCTGAAGGGACCTAAAAAGTTTCTCCACTGGCTCTTGACATAGTTCAAAGGAATGGAGTAATAAGCCAGAATAAGCAAAGACCTATGGGAACAATATAGTGTTTCTAAAGACATGTTTGAATTTAGTCCATATGCATAAACAGGCATGCACTAAAGGTCACATAAATGAATTTCATGATTGGGAAACTGATTTGTATTTGGGGCAATACTATACTGTACATTATCAAACCAAAGTAAAGCCATTCTTGTATTTTTCTTTTTTCTGCCAAAATGGCCTCCTTTTTGAATTGTGGTTTCAGTGTCAAAATAGAAAAATAAATGACTGCAAAAGTACACTGACCGATATGGTTATCTGTGGAAATAAGAGTGACATTAAAAGATAAAGACATGCCACAACACACTGTATTGTGTTCTAAAATACACAACACAGAATATTTCTATAAAAAACAAAGCTGCAAATAACAGATATTTCAAATGACTTTTCTAGCCAAACAGCGCTGGATGCTTAAGCGTCACAGCTGAAAACAAGTCCGGAGCTAAGAGTGACAAGAGACAATCTACCCCCAGCTCGTACAGATCGATGTGTGCAGCCAGTGCTTTTTGGAGGTGCTCCATTGATCGCCTGACAGGCCTGGGCCACATCGTGTGGATCAAACCTGATAAACTGTGTGAGACTTTGTTATCTGTGCAACACGAGTAACAGCAGAAAGCACTGTTCCAGTCACCGACCAGCTGCTCGGATTTATTGTGGAATAAATGGAAATAGACAGACCATACACAGAAATTAGAGCAGAAATGCGACAAAAAAATTAATAAAATTGTGGGTGAAGGACAGAGGGGTAGAGGACAGAAAGGGCAGAGATAAGTAGGATTTAATCGAGCCAAAGCAGGAATTAGCTTTAATTCTAAATCCATCCCACAGTCAGACCATAAAATGAACTGTTACCCACAGGCCCAGTCATGTTGAGTCCTCTTTCAAAGGACGTGGTCTTAGACTTACTCATTTGAACTTCTTTCATCATGAAAACTATCATTTCTTTTTTTCTTAAATCTTTTTAAAATTCTGCCTCCATCATGCCGACCCTTCATGAGTTTGGACCAAGCCTCTTCCATGGAACCTCTTAAAAGGTCCTCGTGTAAGGGCGCCACACGGCGATATACAGCCATATACCGCCGACCACCAGAGTTTCTCCAAAAGCAGAAATATAAGGAGAAACCCTATGGCGACTTTACAAGAGTAAAACTCATTTTTACAGCCTGGTACAAAAGATGGCTCCGGTCTCTAGAGCTACGTTTTTACTACATGACAACGTTGATTAATATGTCCAATTATGCGATCTGAAAACTATTGAAAAAAGTCGAAAAGCCCGGATGTAACCGCCATTTTATTGCCCTGTCATAATGACAATACTGGTGAACAGGGGACCAATGGGCGGATTACATCCATTTTTTTTACAATCTATGGTTTGGACCAACTGTCCTCTGGCATCTCTTCCAATAGTCTTAGTCGCTCTGCCATGGTCTAAGTCATGTCTTAGGCACCATCTAAATTCACAAAAAAAAAACTAAAATTCACAAACAGGAAAAATACAGAAATATCAGTGACTTTATTTCAGTAAAATGTACTGGTCTGTTTTAAGGAATTTTTATCCAAGCTGGCTGCTTTTAGTTATTTGACTTGAAATAGCCACATATTTGGCTTTAGAGAATGATATTACATACAATATTCAGTACCAATGAACTGTTGGGCCAATTATTAGATAAATAATAAATCTTTTATACATGTTACTTATTGTATGAGATGCATTTCCTTACATTGAAAGTTCAGCATGCATTTGTGTTCTTTTCGTGGGAGGATTTCGACACAGAATAGCATCCCTAACATCTTTGTCTGGACTTAAACAGAAGGATTAGGACATGCCAATCATAAACGCTGTTACTTCCATCTCTGTGTAGTGTGTGGACCGAGGCCAGTCGGGCTTCTCTTCTCTCACCTCATTCACTAAAAGGTTAATGAGAAGAGCCTCTCGTTTAAGCTGACCGGACCACAGGGACTGAACCAGAGCAGGTCACATTTCAGAGCAATGACTGAGCTGGGCTAAAAATAGTGATCAAGTGATTAAACACCACAATGTAAGAGATAAGGATGCTAAAATAATGATAAAAATAAAAGGGAATGGTTAAAGGGCAATGTTATATAAAGCCCATCTAAATGCACACGTTGGTTATAGCTCTAAATGTTACCTCAGCAAGCCTCATTACCTCAGTCCATCTACTGTCCCAGTCATTTTTAATAATCTATGAGGAGCCTGTTGTTGCAATCAACTCTGAACTCAGAGCAAGTTTTGTACCATACACTAACTGGTTTGGTGTATGATAGAGTTAACTGGCTATCTCTGACCCTCTTTCACTGCAATCATTTAAGTCATAACTTAAATATTATTGCAATGAAATGTAGAAATGTAGATAAAGGGCATGTGTTTACTTTATGCAATCATTCCATCCTCGAGTGTTCTAGGAAACTGCTGCTGTCAGTTTTTATTCTGTGCATTTTTTTTGGCTTGAGTGTTCTGTGAGATGAAGAGGAAGAGGAGGTGAGAGGTGCAGACAGTGTGGGGCTCTTGAAAACTTCCAGCGAGTGTTAAAAGTGCAGACGAGGCGAGAGTGGGCACACGGA
Organism: Perccottus glenii; assembly: GCA_024416835.2. NCBI lineage: Eukaryota > Metazoa > Chordata > Actinopteri > Gobiiformes > Odontobutidae > Perccottus > Perccottus glenii. Next base: position 3,433,583 of record CM044559.2, on the reverse strand, counting down.
TGAGTCATGTAAGAAGATTCTAGGTTATGAGCCCAGTGACTCATCACAGTCCGACTGATATAACAGGAGGGTTAGACTACTTTTAGAATAATGGACAAATACAAACGGATCTTCTCACCTTAATAGTCAGTACACTCGGTTCAACTAGTGACTAATGTTCCAACATAGCTGCAGTTTCAGTTGGTTTGGTTCCCTTTCACAGTATACCCTACCAAACAAACCAAACCTACTAAATAATGCAGTGCAACTCTTAAATTAAATTGCATGATTCTCTATCTCTACATTTGTATTTTCTCTCTGCATCTCCTGTCTCTTTGGTTTGAATGAACATCTACAGTTCCCAAACAGAGAAAAAATCTTGCTTCTTAGTACAGAGAATTTCTAATCTGTGCTGTGTGTTGCTCCCGTTTCATCTCAAAGGAGTAAAAGATTAGGACAAGAAATTTCTAATCTTTGTTTGTGTGTTTAAAAATCAAACCGGTATAAGTATGAATATAGACAATTGTCTGATTTACAGATCAACACATTTCTTTAATATGTTTTGATTGCTTGAGTAACAGGTGTGGAATGGTTCTTACCTGCGTCAGGGGGCATGGCAAGTGGAGCACAGGAGTCAGCCTGGTCTGTGGATGGAGAGGACAGCAGGGCCTTGGCCAGGACTGGAGAGATGGGTTGAACCATGAGAGACGTCTGACTGCCAGCTGCCTCCTTAGACACACCCACTGTGGAGACGATACAGTCCAATAAGTCAACGCTCTTGGTTTTTTAAAGTCAGGCTGCAATTTGTCATAACTCTCATAACTGTAATATAGATACATTTTCAATGTACAAAGAAAGCCTTATTACAGGTCTATAAAACCACAAACACAAGTTTTTCCTTACTTAATTCTCAAATTTTTCATTGTTTACTTGAGTACGGAGTCTCTATCATCCAAACAGACTGCAGTGTGTAGATGCACCTTTTGAATAGAGTAGTGAACGAGCCACAAGCCAAGGGGTTATTAAATTGTGGCGCAGTACGTAGTAGACCTGTACATCTGTAAATGAGGCTTAAAGGTGTGCTCTAGTACCAGTCCAAAACTAAAACTGCCATTTTTGTGCTCAAGGTTAATAAGGTCACAACAACACGATACAGAAGCATGCCCGAACACAAAAAGCCATATGTGTTTTGTGCTTGGTGATTCATGAGCGGCAGAGAAAATCCTCAAAAACCTTGACTTTTTGTTGTCTGTATAGATCCCAGAAATAACAGGACACTCAGAGGACTGCGGCGCATGATAAGGCCCGTGCTGTTTGTTTGTGTCCTGTTCACTGGCTCCACGGTCATCACTATGGGCAGCCAGGCCTGCTGGGCCTCACTGCACTCTTATCTCAGCCTTCTTAGTTAGCCAGCACAGATATTTGTTTGTCCTTTACAGATCTGCTTCATAAGGATAATGGTGTGTGTTATCTTTAATCCCACCGTCTGTCCTGGCTGTCTTTCTATTGCCCTTCACTCCTTTTTTACAGAGTCTGACTGCTAATAGAATCCACTATTTTTACATGTTCGTTCAGACACTATGACTAAAGTTTGGGGCATTAGAAACTGCTGTTCTTTCATCTGTCTGTGAAAAATAGAGTTTTCTTTTTAATCCATTCTTCAGGTCTACACATTTTTACTTCATGCCACCTGCTCAGCCATTTAATTCAAACTTTTGTGTAAGTGACTTGGAAACGAAGCCCCGGTTCTGAGCTCAGAGTGTGCAGACAAACAGAGCCCAGAGAGAGCAGACAAACAGAGCCCAGAGAGAGCAGACAAACAGAGCCCAGAGAGAGTATGCAAACAGAGCTCAGAGAGCAGACAAACAGAGCTCAGAGTGAGCAGAACAGAGCCCAGAGAGAGCAGACAAACAGAGCCCAGAGAGAGTATGCAAACAGAGCTCAGAGAGAGCAGACAAACAGAGCCCAGAGAGTGCAGACAAACAGAGCCCAGAGTGAGCAGACAAACAGAGCCCAGAGAGAGCAGACAAACAGAGCCCAGAGAGAGTATGCAAACAGAGCTCAGAGAGAGCAGACAAACAGAGCTCAGAGTGAGCAGACAAACAGAGCCCAGAGAGAGCAGACAAACAGAGCCCAGAGAGAGTATGCAAACAGAGCTCAGAGAGAGCAGACAAACAGAGCTCAGAGTGAGCAGACAAACAGAGCTCAGAGTGAGCAGACAAACAGAGCTCAGAGTGAGCAGACAAACAGAGCTCAGAGTGAGCAGACAAACAGAGCTCAGAGTGAGCAGACAAACAGAGCCCAGAGTGAGCAGACAAACAGAGCTCAGAGTGAGCAGACAAACAGAGCTCAGAGTGAGCAGACAAACAGAGCCCAGAGAGAGCAGACAAACAGAGCTCAGAGTGAGCAGACAAACAGAGCTCAGAGTGAGCAGACAAACAGAGCCCAGAGTGAGCAGACAAACAGAGCACAGACATTGGAGAGTCAGATTATAATGCATAATGTACAGAACTTTTCACACAAAAGCCATCTGGAGATTAGATAATTGTAAAGATATTGTTTTTCCTAGATAACTTCATAATCAATAGAAAACCGAAGGTTAAGAAATAAAAATACATAAAAGGGTTTTTGATTTCGATATTAAATCAAATCATTCAAATGATCAAATCAAGTTTGCTTAGAGGCTTGATGCTTTACTTTCAGTTTAAATCCATCCGTCTCCCTGCAATACCATCAACAACAAAAGTAATAACCATTTATGAGAAAACTCTGAACTATGAAAAACAAGTGGAATACAGAGCCACTATAGTCTTGTAGGAAATGTGTCCCAGCAATGGTTGTCATGTTTTTGAACTGATGTTGCACACTGGCTGATTTAATCTGCAATGACAGTCAAGCAGACTACTTAGTCATTAGTAATTGCACTAAAGAGGAGGGTTTATATATCCCAGAAACAGACTGGTGCCCTCACTCATGGTGCTCACATTAACGTCAAAGATTAAAGGGTCTTAAAAACATTAAACACTATACTATTAAACAAGTCAGGTGTGTTTGTGCATGTGTGCACATTTCCACACATTAGTGTAGTCTAATTTTTGAGTTAGTTTGCAGTTTTCCAATTTGGCGCTACCTCTTCAGAACATAATAAAGCGGAGTATTTTCTTCACAATTACATGCAAAATATTTTTGTGTTTGGCCCGTGGCCCACTAGTACATTTCCATTTTGGTAAAGGTTTGGGCACCCCTTGTTCATCCACTTGCCTTCCTGTTGCCTTATATCATTGCCTGTGATAGTGAAAAATAATGCACCCATTACATTCTCCAGACATGTCAGAATCTTCTACGTTCACTTTTCTATTTTGTATGACCAATAACCTCCATGACCACACTCAGGGCTGTGGGCTGAGCCCCCTGTTGTTCTCCATCTACACCCACGAATGGACCCCCACACACATAAAATTTGCTGACGACACCATCTCGGTGGGCCTCATAACAAGTGACGATGAGGTGCAGTGGCTGGCTGAATGGAGTGAGAGAAATAAGTTGCCCCTCAATATAATGAAAACCAAGGAGATTATCAAAGAATTTAGAAGAAACAAAGATGCTCCGAACCCCTCTCCAACTCAAAGGTGGCTGTGTAAAGTTACAGTGCCTTGCGAAAGTATTCAGCCCCCTTGAACTTTGCGACCTTTTGCCACATTTCAGGCTTCAAACATAAAGATATGAAACTGTAATTTTTGTGAAGAATCAACAACAAGTGGGACACAATCATGAAGTGGAACAAAATTTATTGGGTATTTCAAACTTTTTTAACAAATAAAAAACTGAAAAATTGGGCGTGCAAAATTATTCCGCCCCCTTAACTTAATACTTTGTAGCACCACCTTTTTCTGCGATTACAGCTGTAAGTCGCTTGGGGTATGTCTCTATCAGTTTTGCAAAACAGCTCGAGCTCAGTGAGGTTGGATGGAGAGCATTTGTGAACAGCAGTTTTCAGTTCTTTCCACAGATTCTCGATTGGATTCAGGTCCGGACTTTGACTTGGCCATTCTAACATCTGGATTTGTTTATTTGTGAACCATTCCATTGTAGATTTTGCTTTATGTTTTGGATCATTGTCTTGTTGGAAGACAAATCTCCGTCCCAGTCTCAGGTCTTGCAGACTCCATCAGGTTTTCTTCCAGAATGGTCCTGTATTTGGCTCCATCCATCTTCCCATCAATTTGAACCATCTTCCCTGTCCCTGCTGAAGAAAAGCAGGCCCAAACCATGATGCTGCCACCACCATGTTTGACAGTGGGGATGGTGTGTTCAGGGTGATGAGCTGTGATGCTTTTACGCCAAACATAACGTTTTGCATTGTTGCCAAAAAGTTCGATTTTGGTATAAAATCAATGCCATTTGCCATTTGTGCTTATTTATATTTATACGTATAGATTAAGATTTATGTATGGATCATTGGTTGCGCTAGACTTACTCACCCTCCATCATTTTGACGGACAGAGTTGTAAAATTTCTATTAGAATCAATTATTACTAGGGATAGGCATGAAAATTTTAATAGTTTAATTGTTTAATAGTAAATATTTAAAACAAAACACTATTTGAATTTTACTAATTAATTTAATTAGTTAGTTATTAAATATGAATGGAATTAATTAATTATGATCACAACTGGCAGTGTATTGGTTAACTGCAGTAAAAAAAGTCCTGTTCCAGCTCTGTTCACTTCTGCCACTGAGTCACGTGACGACACGGCAACACACAGAGCAGAAGGAGGAGGAGGCGGAGGTGACAGCTGCACACACCTGTCCGCTCACTCCGAGGAGCAGCGAAGGATCTGTATGGAAAAAAGAACGGCTCGTAGCCTAACTGCGACTTGATTCCCATCGTTCGTCTTAAAGAGCCGTTCAAAAGATTAGGTTCGTTCATGAATGTCATGGCGTTCTCCTCTAAACGCAGCAAAGTCTGGAATTACTCTGAACAAAATCATTTCATTTCATTCATTGTAGCAAAATTTGTCAGGTGAAACTAATTTATCACAATAGCAAACATTGTTTAATTCTCAGCTACAAAACACAGGATGGTGCCTGTAACTTTTTAATTGAATTTTCCTAATTATCCCTAATTATAACCTGTAATTTACATACTTTAATAATACTTATAATGACTTTTTGTTTAACTCACATTTTAAGAAATAAGGCTACAAGACAAGCACAGAAGACATATTATTCATTTTATTTATGAACAGATGAACAAAAACGGCACTTCAGGTTTTTTTTTTTTCTGCCCTGACAGCGGGAGGATATTTTGTGCTTGAACAGGCAGCTATAGAACGCAGTATATTACACAATATGATTCAATGGCTGTTCTGTAGATCTGTCTGTCGTGTTTAGTGTCTGTTTGTTTCCTTCATCCTCCACTGCATCCTCTTTTTTCACATTTAGTAACAATATCAGAACTATTTGGCGGTTTGAAGAAACTACTCACACTCAGCTGGCGTGACATTTTTGAAACTGAATGTAGAATGACAAAGACGAGACAATTCAAGATAAGATTGATTGATAATTCTGATTGATAATTAATATGTACTTTCTGCACCAACTGGACAGGAATAGGGATTACAATAAATAACCCTCAGGGCATTCAGATTTTTCCATCAAAAAGTCAATAATGGAAAATATTCAGTTGATGCAAGCTCTGGTATGGATTTTAAATTCTTTAGTGATTTTGAATGGTCAAATTGAGTGATCTTTATTTTCATACAAGTTTATGACAGATTTAGATGTTCCGGGATCACCAACCCCTGAATTACTATGAACATTCTTTTTTCCTCTTTGACTGCTGTCAGAGGATTTCCTGCTCCACGCAACCATAAATAATAGATTGTAGATGAGACTGTGGGGGGGGGCAGAGGTGTGGGGTGAGGAGTCAGGACCACAAGACCAGGATGGAAATAGAAGTAAAACATGAAAGCATGAAGTCACAAAGGAAGAGAGAGTGGAGTGAATAGTAGATGACGACTGACAGAGGTCATGTGACCTAACGAGGTGTGGAGGACAGAGGACATTGTTGGTTTGAGCAGAAGGAGAGGGCGAGAAAAAGGGCAACAAGGTGAGGAGAGTTGGAGGACTATGGAGTTATGAGAATAGAGTTAAAGTAACATGTGGAACAAAGTATGTACAGTAAATATACCACACCACTTGAGTCCGCCCTCTGCTGTGGTCCAACATTACGGTTTCTTAAAAGTGTATCTTCACACCACAGGCTGAGAATGCTTACTAATGCAAAAAAAAAATTAAAACAGCAACATTTTCTCTTGTTCTAATGATAAAAACACAAGAATGCTAAAGATTGACTGTTCTAACCCACTCTGTGTGGCTCATACAAAATATTAAACTGCTCAGAAGTCACATGGTTCTTGCATGCATCAGGTTCAAACATGTTTCAAAGACAAACTACTATAATCCTGATAAACATGGTATACAAAATCTTTAAGTAGGTAATGAATGTTTCCCGCACTCTGCTGTTTATCCATAACATGTCTACCAGAGCTGTCACATTTGCCAAAGCCCTAGGCTCCACTAAACCTCTGCTGTTGGATATTTCACCAGGATGTTGGCAGTAGATATGTCCTGGAAGATTGGGTTCACCTTTCTTCCTAATCACTACAAAATCAGGAACAGCATTGATTTAGGAACCAGACGTTTGCAGCTGTCATAGAGTCCTTGCATAATATTCTGGAAATTTTTGGGACTGGTTATTTAAGGCAAAATTTCAAGTGTTAGTTGGTTTGGTTCTTTCACACTGGACTTTATCAACCCAAATCCTCTGAACCAAGAAATCACCAACTGTCTGTGCTGTCGCTAAAGCAGTGAATACTATGGGAAGCCACAATGAAAAGGGAAGAAGAATTGTGTCCATCTTTTTTAAATAGTAGGTTAATTTCTGCTCTATGATTAAAACAGCATTTAGATTATCTATGCAACACTAGGCTCCACTGTTTTTATGAGGACCAGTTTGTCTGGTCCAGAGTTCAAATGCACATTAAACATTTTAAATTACTATATAAATTGGTTTCTATTTTTAGGGCTGACCAGATGGTGCCCTTGGTACACATGTAAAGGATGAAACAATTCCTGTCACATTAGAGCACTAATCAGAAGTAGTTAATCAAAAGGACTCTTATTTAGCACTTTCTGTTTTTGTCAAACAGTTTATACTTTCTCCCCCATCTTTTATTTTCTATCCATTCACTGAACAAAGAAATTAAATTAAATCAATCCAGGGCAGTGTCCATGCTCTGGAAGGCACACTTTCCATCATTGACATTGATATGAACAGATAAGTGGACTGACAGTGCAGCTCCAGCAGTGGGTCAGAGGTTAGTGTGTTGCCTCTGACATCTCGACATATTCACAGAGTGTGACTTGCGCCAGACTGTGGGCGAAAAGCATGGCAGAACCTGACCCACTGTGTGAAGATAAAGAGGAATTTGAAAGGGTTGGCCTTAGAGACAAGTTCTTGAATCGTAGACTCAATGAAACAACACAGCACATCGCTCGACCCTTGATGTGGGGCGCCATTGTCCAGAGACAAAAAACAAGTAAAGCAAACATTTTAGTTTAGTTTATTATAATAGTTTTGGTAGGCTCAGTGCCCAGTATGCTATAGATATGACTGCATGATTTAGATCAAACTTACGATATTAGCAAAATGGAGGGATAGTGCATAGTTTGTAGTTACCAGTTTAACATAATGAGCTGCTCACTATACCAGTCTGATTGGGTTTGGATAATAAATAACAGAAATGTTGGTCAATTAAGTCTATTTTTAATAATTAATAAAACAATTGTGTGCAAAAAAGTACGATTACTCAACTCGAACTAGTTCTTTAGGACTTGAACTTGAGTCAAACATTTAGGACTTGAAAGTGATTTGGACTCAAGCTGTTGGCCTGTACTCAGCAGTACAGTACTCAGCTTTTGGCCGAAACAGTGAATGGTGTTAATAGTCTCATCGTATTCACACAAGTGGCCTTCCATCATCTGCATGATACCCACGTCTTCAACACATTCGCAATATTACAACTATCCATCCTTGTGTGATCCATACAAGACCAGCCTCAAGTTACAACTGCTGTGCATTAGAACACATTCACTTAGGAATAGAACATGCATGCGACTTAGCATGGTTTACATGGTATTTGTCTGATAAAAGACAGTGTGTGAGAGTGGCTGGCACTACGTCATCTTGCCTTGAATGCCCAGCAGGACCTTTGTCTAGGACTGATATTTTTCTCCGTGTACATAAATGACGTGCCAATGTATGCTGATAGTATAATTTTTACATCTGCTGAAAGCATCCAGAAGGCATCATCTATTCTTACAACAGGCCTGGAAAATATACAGCAGTGGCTTATGAACTCATGTTTATTATTAAACAAAAAGAAAACAGTGTCAATGATAAAAAAAAAAAAAACACACAAAAAGCTAGATTGGTCCAATGTGTTCCTGGGAAAAGTAGAACCATGTTGAGCAATTCAAGTGTCTTGGGATCACACTGGATCAAACTCACAGCCAACATAATAAAGTTAAATGTACAAAACTATAAACAAATTAGATCATCTATGGCAACAACTGATGCAAAACTGTTTTTACATTCAATATTTTTTTTTACATATACTGTAGATTACTGCATTACTACTTGGTCTCTCACTGAACTTACAAAAAAAAAAAAAATCTATAAACATTTTTTATTTCACCACTGTCATATTTTAGACATATATAAAATGCATAACTTCCAAAACCAGGCATTATTAAATTTAAAAACTGCTGTTTGATTTACAAAACTCTTGCAACATGTTATCAGAAAATACTGGAGAAAAATTTCGGCTTCCTCCCATCGTCCAAACACATGCAGTGTACCCCTAGTGAATAAATGTGAGAGTGAATGGTTGTCTGTCACTGTCTGTCTCTAAATGTCAGCCCTGCGACTGACTGGCCATTGTCCAGGGTGTACCCCACCTCAGACCCAAAGCTGCTGGGACAGGCTCCAGTCACCTGCGACCCCTAACAGGACTAAGCGGTAGAAAATGAATGAATAAAAAAACATGTATGAATTACAACAGCACAAAACCAACACTGAGTTGTGTTTTTACATGCTTCCACAAGAAACAGGCAGAAGAAGCTGTCACAGGAATTGTCACATGATCTCCTGGAGCGATCAAAGAGAGGAGCACGGAACGTACAGGAGCTAATGAGCGCCGCAGGAGTGACGCCTCACCATCAGACAATAACACAGCTTTGACTGCCACTGAGAGCAAGAGAGGTGTAACACAAAAAGGAAAGAGGGTGAAAAATAAATAAAAACTACTAATTAGTCATGTTTGATCTGTGCTAAATTTTGTTTCCATGGTGATGTCTAACAAGTAATAGAACATCTGCAGAAGGGCCACTTCATGAAAAATGTGTTTTATTTTTTTATTATTAATATTATTATTTTTAGTTACTGGCAAATAATGGCATGTGTTCATGTTTTATTTATGGTGTTTTTATGACAGTGTTGTCCAAACTCTCTGCTCGCCTCTGACGCACAAAAATCTAAATTACTCTTTATTGTCCCCGTGGGGAAATTCATTCTCTGCATCTAATCCATCCAGTGGAGCAGTGGGCAGCCCCTCAGGAGCACAGGGACCCTCTCTAGATCTGAGCCGGTAAATGGTCATGTTACTAAAAGGAGACCACAGGGCATCTGTCTGCATATTTGCAGACAAAAAAAGCAGCCTGTTGTCCTGGGCTGACAGTGGCTTTACTGGACTTTGGTGGTTTGTGGTTCTTCATCAGCTGCACAGTTCAGGGAACAACAGATTCTTCTTAATGATGATGGTGTTTTAATGACGAGCTCTGGATCCACTCGACTTACTCTCAGTGTTGGACATTTTCCACATCCAGGCATTATTATACATGTGGTTTAAGCCACATGGTACAGGACAGATTGTCACTATGGTATCAGTTACTGGTACCCAGTTTGTTGATTGTTGTTTTGTCAAATTCTAATCAATGACAATTTGGTTTATTGCTTTTTCCTTACATTTATTGCTTAAATTCATTGTAAACTGAGCTGTTGAGATTTGTTCATTTGTGGGTGCAGCTCTGATGCTAGCACAAGTCTGCCAGACAGAAAAACCTGAAACCCACACTGATCTGAATTGTGGAAAAGGTATTTCTATGCTATTGTTAATTCACAATCACCATAACTGCAAATGACGCTTTAAACAGCACAACAGTGGCGCCTGTAGATTTTTCAAATTAGAGTGACCAGGTATAGAGCCATATAAAAATTTAGGGATGGCCGACCAAAATTTAAAGTGGACATGTTCCGGTGATGAATGTTGTGTTATTGATGCTTTAGTGCCGTGCCTGCTGCCTTCTTCTGAAGAGAAAGAGCGCGACCAGATTTTGTGGCGCATTCACTGACCCTCGGTCATTGCAAATTAGTTTAACATTACGAACGTGTCAATTAACTAACGTATTACATTTACATTTATTAATTTAGCTGACACTTTTATCCAAAGCGACTTACATTAAGGTTCCATTCTCAGTGTTACAGCTGGAACACCACTGGAGGCAAGGTGGGTTAAGTGTCTTGCCCAAGGACACAACGACAGTATGAACTGTGGAGAGAGCAGGAATGGAACCACCAACCTTCCGGTTGAGGGACAACCGCTCTACCACTGACTGTATTACATATTATTACTAAGCTGTGTGTTAAAATGTGTCCACAGTTTGAACTATACCTAAAGATTTTTTAGGGTCCAGCAACAACATAAATTTTACTTACCCCTTTGGTGAATACCCTGATAATGTCTGTCAAAATCACAAGATCTAGTCAAGAAAACATGCACCACACCTGGTGCCTATGAGCCTGAGTTCAGAACTTCACTCATTGCAGGACGTCATTATGTTCCCGAACGTCTCCAATGGCTTGTTAAAAATTATATTTCAGTAAACACTGGCGGTGGAACAATCAATTATCCATATCTTTTTTGTGTATTCTGCTAAAGATCCTGCTTTGGGACAGATATTCAGTAAAGAACAAAGCTTTTCACACAAAATAAGGGAATGTGCAGTTCTTTAAATGGGGCACTGGGGATGCTCATCTGGGAGCTATACTGAATGTAAAGAGGAAAACTTTTGGTGTACTGTTAATGTTTCTGCATGTACACACAGATATAATGCCGCATTATGAATTCAGGATTACTATTCTATTGTTATATGCAAATGCAAGTGTTTTGATTCACATGCACATCACTAAATGTACTGTAAACTTTAAAAAGGCAGCTTTTGAAATGTGTATTTAATGCCATTTAGGCTGTTACCTAAGATACTAATTCTATTAAGGCATTTGAAATGCATTGAAACATACAAAGGTAAATTTCAGTGATAATATTCAATCAATATTTCAGTGATGTATAATACAACATAGTCACACTTAGACAGCATTTTTGTTTGTATATTCATAGCAGTTTTTTTGCATTTATAATGCACAAATAATGTGAAATGGAAGTGCCCTTACAATGCTGATGAATACGGACGGTTTATGGAAGTTTGCCCAACCAGTCCACATGTGACCGAAAGATCTCGGTTACAGGCGGCCAAAATGAGTTTTCTCCGCAGGGTGGCGGGGCGCTCCTTTAGAGATAGGGTGAGGAGCTCAAAGTAGAGCCGCTGCTCCTCCACATTGAGAAGAGCCAGCTGAGGTGGCTCGGGCATCTGTTTCGGATGCCTCCTGGACGCCTAGACGCCAGAATTTGTAATATGATGATAACACAAAAACCTTTCTTTCCTTTAGTTAGTGGTTGGGTAAAGCTTTTACTGTCAAACATTTGTGTTTACTCTTTATAATAACAACAGGAACTACACAAATGACCCCGATCAAAATTAATTGGTAATTTTGGCCTGATAACATGCACACAATTTGACAGAAACCAGTTCAAATGGTTACTAAAGGCTCATCCACAACTACCACAAAAGATTTAAGACTGTATATTTTGCAAGATTTGATTGTATCAGACTTAGGTCCAGCTATTTTTTTTTTTATCTTAAAGCAGACATATAATTCACTTTCTATTATTGCTCGTCCTGGATGTTAGAACTGGTAATTCTTCACTTAGCAAAATGAGTCACCTTGGTCGATGCTGAGTGCAGATAACTTGAGATTAGTTTTTACTGAATTAAGTTGTCTTTTGAGATTCTCTAAATAGAATCAACAATCGGTAAGAATTTGAAATAAATTGGCTTGTAATAAAATAGATAGGATAGAGCCAGGACATGAAAAGAGGAGGCAAGAGTGAATGAAGGACACACAATAATAATTTTAAGACAGCACACACCCACAACTCACCCAGCCGCCGCTTTTAGTTGACAGTCTGACCTGGATATTTAGAGTTTTAAGCTTTTACGCACTATTCCCTTCAGATTGAGACATCCTGCAGTGGCTACTTCTCAAAACAAACCAGTACATCAACAAATCAGATACATGGCTTGTGTTTGAAAGGACTGCGCACATTAGTCCTTTTGTCTTTTAGGATGACTTTGTTAAAATTGAGATTAAAAATTCATATTCGTCAAGCTGCGTTTACTAACATAAGAGTGCATGGATCCGGCTGATGAATTGATTCTCAGTCTGATACGACCCATGAACTAATTGTTCACTCTAGTAATAGCGCTGCATTATATGCCTTTTTCCAGATACTGCAAAACAGAATTTCTGTTGCAGATTATGGCCTGTACTGTGCAAATGATTGTAGAAATGTTAATTTTCTGATGCCTTGATTACACACAGGCAGACAAGGAACACTTGATGAGTTTGCTTAAAGGCGACCCCCAGCCACCCCAGACCAAAGTAGTCCCTTGCAACTTGTAAAGTAGAAGCGGCAGAAAATAAATGAATAAAGTTGGGGGCCTGCTACAATAGAAAAATGCAGCATTTCTTTGGGGGTGCCTTGGCTAATGTGCTATGACCCATTTGGTTGTTCATTCTCTTCCTCTGTTTCTCTGATTGTCTTCTGGCAATCTGTACATTTCAATATAATTGGAAGAAAAAAAAGTCTTAATTTGTTCAAACCATACAGTTTTACATTAGTTGTTTAATGTTTCATTCTGTAGCGCACGCTTGGATTGTACTTTATAAAGGCTATATTGAAACTTTTGATTGTGTGAGGATATTTCCTCCACAGCCCTTGGATTATATTTCACATTTGAATCAGATGCAGTTGTTTTGCTGCTGGGAAGGCTACACGGTCACGCTACTGACAAATCCTCATCGAATGAAACACTCTGGCCAGACTTAAGTGTGGGTCTCATCCCCAGTGAGTGAGAAGCGGGGGTTAGATGCACAGGGAGAAGAAAACAAGCAGAATACAGCTTAATTGGCCTAAGGAGGCAAACAGAGACGGTCGGGTGACTAATTGTACCTCGCTGCTTATTGTCATTCAATTGAGGTCACTTTCAGGCACAGTAGTAAACCCTGTGGAGGATAAACAAGACTTGTTACAGCCTGCTGAACAGAAAAAGAAGAAAAACGAGTCAAGAAGGATATTCAAACAGTATCAATGTAACAGCCTCAATTTCATCTTTCGCTGTCTGCATTTGAAAATATGACCAACAACATATCCATCATTGCACTCAGTAGTCAGGTACTAAGTGGGGGGTATGAATGGGCACAGGACACATTAAACTGAATATGCTGTAAACGTTATTAGACTCATTAAAAAACGGACAACTTGGAAGATCTATTTAGCTAAAAAGAACAAATCTAAATTATAAATATCTGTAACCATAGCAATAGGTGATGGATTACATTTCATCTGAAAACATGACCTGAATGAGTCATCTGTACATAGATATCTGAATCAAACAGAGCAAGATTTCCAACTACACATGGAATATAAGGATTTGGAGCTTATGTTCTCTGTTTTAGTGCCACACAGATGTGAAGCAGTTTTAAAAAACTGTGGTTATACAACTTAATATTAGTTCAGTGATTCACAGGATTGTTAAATCCTAGAAACAAAAACAATTGTTCAAAATAGTTTTGAGTTTGTTCAGTCAACGGCAGACACACCCCTTTCAACTTATTGCCCAATTGCACAGCCTTAAGAGCGTGCATATCATGAATGCTGGGTCTTGTTTTTTTTCTGAGAATCTACTGCACCTACTGGGAACTTGTTTGTCACTTAGCAATAAAAAAATATACTAAAAACCTGGATTATTCTGGTTACCGTAGTCACATTGTACTGCTATTATTTTGAACAATACTGTGAGTTTGATGAACTCTGACATTACATTCACATTAACACCTTATATTTGTCATTTTTAGAATAAAATCTTGATTCAAAAAGATTTATTATACATTTTTTTACACCTTTCCCCTCTCTTGTACGAAGTGTTGTGGTCTGGCTGTGGCACTGTGCAGCTGAGACTGTCCTACAGGAAACATTTGACTTCTTTAAAAGTGCATGCTTCCATAAAGGACGACACAATAATGCAGCAGAAATCTATTCAAGTGTAATGAGTCCAATCTGCTGTACAAAAGTAGAAGTAATTGCCAGGTTAACCATATGTTACATATAAATATATATATTATATATTATTTTGAGCATCTACCTACCTGCAGAAGCGGACTCTGCATAGGCAACCCATTTATTCTGAGCCGTCTCCTGGGCTTAGGCAGTTCTGAGACACAGATGTTCAAACCTCCCATTGGACGCTATTCTTACACACAGCATCAAAGTGGCACAACAGCCTTCTGCTGGGGACCAACTGTCTTGAGAACAGCAATAATTATGCCAACGCAATTAAGCAAATATGCTCCACATACAACATAAATTCATTTCTTATGGTTTTAAAGTAAAACTCAACACATTTGGTCAGAAGAGCAGCTTGTTGTAAACTAAGAACCTGGCTCATGCATGATTCTGCCAAAGACTGATGAGACAAAGGAAGAGACACTTTTCAATATTAAATATTTCTGTGTGCTTTTATACTATTGAGATGTCTTCTGCCACCTTCCCCAAATATTGTAAGAAAAAAAAAAAAAGCCTTTTTATGCAGGATGTGCATGCCCTTTAGCCACAGCGCAGTAGAATCAGACTTTCTGGTGCTCTCACAAGTAACACTGGGCAACATCTAGATTCCAGAAGAAATGTACCGTTTTAGTTAGTTCTTGAATGACCAATCACAGAGCTCCATACCAATAGGACTCAGTGTCTCCACCCCTTGGTTTAAGAGACTTTGGCGCACTTACCTATAGCAGGGGAGGAGAGAGGATAGGTTGGGTGGCCATAATTTCTATTGACCGCTACGGTTCTGTTTGTTTGTTTTTTTTCTTCATTTTTAGTTTATCTACGGTATACGTCCTTTTCCATCAGTATTCGCTGTGATAGCGTGTCACAAATCTATGTACAGGACCCATCTTAACCTCTCAGTGGCTATAGGAAGTGTTCAATGTGTATAAAAACATACAATTCATAAAGTATGAGGTTGATTCAAATATGGAAGACACATTATTTATTCTAAATGTTTGTTCAAGACAAGCATTTTCACTAGATTAATAGTTATTTACAACTTTAGAGAAGTCAGAGGACTTGTTTTGACCACGAAGAGTGACAGAAGTGAAGTCAGCAGAGGACAGTTTGCAGACTGAGTGCACAGAGCTCCATTATGAGCAGACTGTTCATCCAGGGCTCAGTGTGATCTTCGTTTGGTGAGTTTAATTGCTCATCAGAACTGAGGCTTTGACAGTTTAAAAATGTGGAGCGGAAATGAAGGGCGGGGATGTGTTTGAATACCTCGGCTTTGGTAAACACAGAACAGCAGCGTGGAAAACTTTGATCACCGCTTCTCTGTGTTTCTTCCTTTATGTCGCAGCCCTCCCCACCCCCGCGGCTGTACTCTGTGATACAGTGTGTGACAATACAAACACCTCATTCTGTCACTGTACTGTGCTAACAGGCTCATTGGAACGCCTTGTTATCCAACTCAAACAGCCAGCACCCGAGAAGCCATGGCACATTTCCATAATGTTATTGACCGAGCGCCGGGACACGACTCGACTTGAGATATGTGCACACACTTGGGCTATTTGCATGTCTATTACCTTTGAAAACTCCAGACGTGAAGCAACCAAAGCCAATTTGAAGCTCCACTGCTCAAAAGCCACAACATTTAGCATGGCATCACAGCGGAAACTGCAGAGCACTTTGGGAGAGACAGAAAGTAACGAAGGCCACAGAACTCATGAAAGTGACGGACAGACAGTCAGTTGTGCAGATGCACTTCATCACAATAAACATTGATAGTATTAAAAAGGAAAAACAGATCATAATGCTTTGAACAGATTGTCAGGAGAACAGCACAAGGTCTTTAAACTGTTGACTGAATGTCTGACAAACCCGTGCCCACATTCATTTATTTTCTGATGCTTAAGTTGTCCTGGGTCAGAGGGACTGGAGACTTTCCCAGCTGCTTTGGGCCTGAGGCGTGGTGCACCCTAGATGATCACCAGCTTCTCTCAGAGACCTACACTAAAGCCACTTTTACACATGCACTAAGATTCGCTCTGTGCGCCAGTTGTATCTGATTGAACAAAATCCGCCCAACTTTCACACCCGGATTCGATCGTTCAGGGACCCTAGTGTCAAGTCCCCATTGTAAGAACAGCAGGTTTCAATGTGAGCTCATGACAATTGTTGGGACCAACTGGGTTGAGCAGAAGACCATACTTGGCTCTCAATGCTTTGACCATAGAAATAAGGTTCAGTAGATTATCTCAAAGTAGCACATGGTATTGTGTAATTAGCAAACCGTGCCAATTACAACATCTCAGTTTGAAGACATTAGAAGACAGACAGGACTGTTTTCTTAATAGAGGACTTTTTAATCAACAGAGCAGTGACAAAACTTACATGGGAAAGTACAATACTGTATATTTTAGATCCATCATGACACTTTTTCTAAAAGAAAAATTCTTTAAAACCTCAGTGGAAACTGAGCTCAAGAGTGTCCTTTAGTGGGTTAAACACACTTGACATGACTCTTGTGCCATAAAGTTTTTCTTTTGTCTTTACAGAATTTACTGTAAGATTTTAACATATTCTTGACTTACTTAAAACCTCAGTGAAACTGAGCTCAAGAGTGTCAGTGAAACACAGACCAGACTCTTGTGCCATAAAGTTTTTCTTTTGTCTTTACAGAATTTACTGTAAGATTTTAACATATTCTTGACTTACTTTAATATAACAACGGTGATCGTAAAAAGAATTAAGTCAGAATTCCCAAAAAAATAAATAAATAAATAAATAAATACATAAAAAGAAATCTACTAAAAATTGGATATTTGGATTTGTTTTCCCCACTTGAAATTAAACTGTCTGGACTACACGATTAAGCGTCCAAAAGTTTCACTTTGTTTAAATTTTCTTTTTGGCATATTTTAATGCCAAAAAGCAAACAAACAAACAAGCACAAAGTGGATGAAACCAAGTAGACAACTTTTCCCAGGCTTTATGTTCAAATCATAAATGATAGTGACAGAATGATGGAGATGAAACAACTGATTGAACTACCAGGACTAAACCAGGACTGAACCAGGACCAGACCAGGACTGGAACCAGGACCAGACCAGGACTAGACCAGGACAAGACCAGGACTCTAACCAGGACCAGACCAGGACTAGACCAGGACTAATCCAGGACTAGACCAGGACTAATCCAGGACCAGACCAGGACCAGACCAGGACTAGAGCAGGACTCTAACCAGGACCAGACCAGGACTAGAGCAGGACTCTAACCAGGACCAGACCAGGACTAGACCAGGACTAGAGCAGGACTCTAACCAGGACCAGAGCAGGACTAGACCAGGACTAGAGCAGGACTCTAACCAGGACCAGAGCAGGACTAGAGCAGGACTCTAACCAGGACCAGAGCAGGACTAGACCAGGACTAGAGCAGGACTCTAACCAGGACCAGACCAGGACTAGAGCAGGACTCTAACCAGGACCAGACCAGGACTAGACCAGGACTAGAGCAGGACTCTAACCAGGACCAGAGCAGGACTAGACCAGGACTAGAGCAGGACTCTAACCAGGACCAGAGCAGGACTAGAGCAGGACTCTAACCAGGACCAGAGCAGGACTAGAGCAGGACTCTAACCAGGACCAGACCAGGACTAATCCAGGACCAGACCAGGACCAGACCAGGACCAGACCAGGACCAGACCAGGACTAGAGCAGGACCAGAGCAGGACTAGAGCAGGACATATCGTAGCGGCTGTTTATCGTTAATTGTGTGTGACACAGATCACTTTCCGCTCTCACTCTGTCCTTTTCCGTCCTTTGAAAGTGACATTGCGGGCATTACCATAATATGCCGTATCTATTATTGACATAAAGACACGGTGTTTGATTTTTTCAGATTGTTATGGTATTATAGCGCTATTGTGTTACTTCCTACGCGGAGGGGAAGGCGGCATAGGTACACGGGAGGGACAAAGACTTCCCACTAGCTCTCTAACAATTTTACATAGATTAAGTATTACAGTATAAGTAGAGTAATAAGGTTCACACTTCCTGCGTTTCACTTAACAGTATGACGTAAAGAAGCTGTTAAACATGACCTTGTCCTAACTACTGATGTAACAAACAGACTTTAGATCAGGGGCTGTGGCCAAAGTTGCATGGGTTTTTTTTCCTCATACAAACAAGTCCAAGATGGGTTTTAGAAAAGGAGGAAAATATTTCAAAGCGTTAGTCAGTGGGTGGAGCTACTAGATAAGAATACAAAAAATATGAAAGAATTGGTAATTGCAAATAGAATGAGAATAGATTACAAGCCCAAAGAAGCTCATGTTACCTGTCTATTCTCATTGTCCGATTTATATTACGTCTGTCCATTCACAAAGAGGGCTAGAACTGAGGCAGTGAACTAGCATTATAATCAATATGCTAATGACTCCATTTCCCATTCATTGGCTTCATTTGAATCCAGCAGGGGTTTTTAAACAACCCCAGGGACACTGTGTGAGGAGCCACCTGTCAAACGGCAGCGAGAGCGTCTCTGTCTCCATCATACCATTATTCAGACGGCACCAAAGGTTAACGCAATAATACAACAGCAGCCATACACACCAGCGCTGCTGGCTAATATCACAGGCAGCAGGCCAACAGAGCAATCACATGCTGGTGACCAACACTTCTCATTTGTTTAACCCAGAAAATGGAAGGACAAAGCATACACATGCAGCTACATGGGGAGGATGGGGAATAGGTGCAATAGCAGAGGGGACAGGTATGGCAGGGGTTTCAATAGGTAAAGGGCAATTGTTTAGTACAAAGAATGGAACAACTATGGCTTTTTCATGTCTGGCTTCTTCCAATTCCCTGAGAAATTTGGGAGGATTTTATAACAAGGATAGAGAATAATAATAAATGAGTGTAATAGGACGTATTAGAAAAGCATGAATGCATTATCCAGTTATCCTTTACGGTCAACAGAGCTGGTGTCTTTCCCACACATGAGGCAATTAGACAATCATGTAAAGCCACTGACAACCATTCCATCTCTGTCATTTGCTTGGGACAATTTAGTGACCCATTGGAGTGACTACTTACCCTATGCATCTGAAGCCTGAGTCACAAGTGCACAGGGAGAACATGCAGACTCCAGACAGACAGACAAGTCGTAGGCAAGTTAGATTTAGCTCAGTATCACAACACAACTGACCCCAAGGTGTTCACAGACTTAAAAAAAATACCACCCTTTGTTCTTAAACCCTACATTATGTAAAAACTCAGGGAAAGCCACCAGGAGCCCTGGAGGGATCCGGAATTTTCTGTGACAGTGGCTCACACCGGTTTCTCAAAACAAGAGGAAGCGACAAGTCAATATTCTGCATATATATATATATATATATATATATATATATATATATATATACACACAACGTTCATATAGTAATTTTGTATCTCAGTAATTATATTTCCTCAATCTGTCGGGCAGTAGAGCACAGTAGTGTTTTGCCTCTAGGATTTTCCCTGAGAGTGTGTTTTCTCATGAAAACTATGGATAGTTTATGTACAAATAATAATGAAAAAAATAAAATTATGATAGACACTACAGTATAGTGCAATGACATTATAGTGCCTGTTTATTAGATATAGGCACTGGACTCAAAAGCCCTGATGGCAAATCTAATTATCATTGATTATGTGTAAAATAAAAATGTCAGAGAGCTACTTGTGTTTGTAACATTTATACTCATAGTTTTTTTCAACACAGACATGATGTTAAAACTAAACAACGCCATTCCAAATGCACATTGTGTAAACTCAGGTTTACACTTATGGACTCTTTATTAAATGTTCAACTGTCAGTCTGCTTCTGAACTTACTTTTATGGTCCTAAATAAAGTTTCAGTCATAGCCTCTTTTACAATCCTGCCATCAGTGAACATCAGTTTATGGCTTTGTTCAAGATGTGTTCCACTTTAAACGGCTCTTCATTTTACCACTTATACCTTTTATGTTTCAGACAAATATAGGGATGTTTTGACTTAATAGCTTGTATATGTAGACATACAATTATTTTAATAATAAATAAATAAATTATTCAATACATTATTTGTACTTATTCAAAAGTAAAAAAAAAACAAAAACATTTTCTTTCTTTAACGCCATAATTCTACCTTTGTATTTTCACAGTTTTTAAAATGCATCCAGATGCTGCTTCTGTTCCTCCTGTCACTCACTTTGGTATTGGTGCACTCCTCTCTCCTTCTCCTCTCCCCCTGTCCTGTTCAGAGCACCTGTATTTAAGCCCCGCCCCCTCTGCTGGGTGGTATGATCCTGTCTGTCCTCACATGATTGGTTACACAGCAGCACGTGACATTCAGTTGCATAAAGGAAGCACCTGTAGCACCAAGCTCTTCATTGTACCTTGTATTACTTTACAAAAAATAAATAAAATGTCTCAACCCATCACTAATTCATTAAGTCTTTGGCAAGCTACTTAGAAGTGGCCGCGAGCAACGTGTAGGAGACCCCTGCTCTAAGACATTTCTGCTTTATTATGCAGCTCTAAGAAAAATTTAAAAGCCCCCTATTAACATGAATCTTTTTCAAAAATGTTATATGCACTTTGAATATTAAGGCTTCACCTCCCAAAAATATATTTAATTTGTCAGTGCTTTGCTTTGAATTGTTCTTGACATATTATACGTAAAACAATTTGTGGTGATAATGAAAATGTTCCTCTGCCGTCAATAGAAACCTCAAGCAGTGTGAAGTGGAACTCCACTGACAGATGCCTGTGTTGGCTCCAGACTGCAGCCACTGGGCTCCATCAGTATCATCCGTTGGAGATGACTGCTCTCATCAGGCTTAAGGCTCATAAAGCTCCGGCGTCTGCTTTAAAATTGACTGACAAGTGTGACTGACATCTTGAGATGTATGGATAGAGCTAGACATTTTTAAATACTGGCCTCTTTATTTTGCTTTGCTTATTTGTACAACAAAAGTCTGTATCTTTTTACAGAATTTCAATAGCATTAGCTCAAGACGTGTCCTACAGTAGTTAAGTTGCCAGTAGGGTTGAAACGATTCAAATAAATCAAGTAATTTGATTAAAAAATCGCTTTGAATATTTTTATGTTACTTTGATTTTTCGGGGGGGTGGGGGGGGAACATCCACTGAGATCTGCACCGTGCACCGGTTGTATCCGCGTGCCCTGGTTGGATGAACAAGTGAGCTGATGATGAGAACAACGTGCGCCCGGAGCTGAAACCTTGTACTCTCTGCAACTGCTTGAACTTTAAAACTTTTAAACTGTTTGGTTAAGGTCCTCACATGTTCCAATAACTGTTGTTTCAATATTAGCGCAAGCTATGTACCGCAACCATGCACAAAGCACTCCTGCTCTGGCAAACGTGCTGGGCTTAGGACCTCCCACTTTAAGGACAAAACTTATTTCTCAGAATCTATCATCCCCTGTGGCCCAAGATAAAGTGTGCACTAGATTTTTATTTATTTATCCTAGTTGCATGTTTTTTTTATTCCCTTTTCTTTCATTTGAGATGAATTACAGCATTGTAGATTAAGGCACACAGTATGTATTACTTATTATTTTGAGAATGTTTACTTCGGCCATGCTTCAGTTGTGAAGCCTATTATGATGATGCAATTGCAGAGCCACATTCTGCCAGCAGATTACTACATTGTAGATTGCTTACTACATGAGTGCCTGTGCCTACAGAAAAGAGAAACAGAAAAGAATTCGGCCTGCCTGAGGAGTGATGGGACAATCTGCATTTGGTATAAGCCTAACTCTTTGAACTGGTAAAGCAGCCTGCTTATAACACTTGGAGATGATAATCAATTAGATAGATGGCCACCTAAAGCTCATACTCCTAATAACCATTTACTTTTATTGATGAAAAGATATCATTTGAAAGATGTTTGGAGAGAAAAATTTCAAACAGACTGTTTTTACTTGGAACAATTATAATGGCTCTAATAATGGCAGTCACATATTGGTTTCTGGCTGGTGTCTGATTGCCTAAAAGCTGAGGACATTGATGTAGACATCCTTCCCACTCCACTCACTGATCATAAAGCAATCTTTATATCAATTTATTTATCCCAAAATATGTCCCATTACAAGAAAGCCAACTGGATTTAAAATAACTTAAGACAGTTCAACAAAGGTTTATGGAAACAGACTCTTAATTTAATAAAACTGAAACAAAAAACTATTATGGTAAAAACTGGGAAATTTTTGTTCTGACTTGAATAATACACGTATACAAGTATTTTTATTAACACAGTACTTTTGGTCGTTGTTTATAAAATATCTCTGTCCAGACGGCTCTACTGTAAAACACAAAGTAACAGTTAGAGCATGCACAGTGAGTCGGTTTGGTTTTGGCAGCTCTAAACTCTTCTGAAAGTATCTGCGATGCTGAGTCTGAAGCAAAAAGTGATTGATATGTGTCTCGGTCATTGAGGTGGAAATGTTAAATGTTTATTTAAAGTAAAAAGAGAAGAAAGGTTCCGTTACTGAAGGATTTTCAGCCGTGTATTTTGATACACAACAAATCCAAGATTCTGATCGTGAAAGATGTGATTCCCCTCTCTCATTTAATGAAATACTCTACGCTCTTTAGCTCTGTGAACCTAAAGCTAACACCCATGACCTACAAAAGGACAAGCAGTAGAGGATAAACTAATAATCCATCAACTGTATATTCCTTGATGAAATTGAGTTTAGTTGATGAACTGCAATTTCCTTGATTGTGGTGACAAAGTTCTACAATACGAAGATTATGTAAAAGAAAAGCACATTTCACATTGGGTGCAGTAAATAGCCTTTTACAGTGTCAGACTGAACAGTGGGATGTCTCAGTTTCCGACATTAGCAGAAGACCCCCCACGAAGGTGAATTTATCAGATTAGAGCTCAGAGTAAAAAAAACAGCAGGGGTCTGTAATTTAGGCCACACTCTTCGCTACACATGTATGCACGCTGCAGATTATTTACCTGCAAGCCTGAGAAAACCCTGCTCATGGCTGATTTCTACTCGCAACACATTTCTACCATTAATTCAAGGTTAAGCATGTGGCCTTCATTTAAAGAATTTGTAGATGCTTTCAAATACTTCTCAATCATTCTGCACACTTATCACAACGAGGTAAGTGTGCCACTGCCACTTGAAAATAGCCCAATGTCATACAGTACGGCTTTACAATGTCAATCTGATTGTGAGCAAAAACATTCTTCCTTCTGCCCTAAACTCCACAGCGTCCACTGGCACTTTACGGTTATCCTCAGAACAGGACATGTTGTGGCTAATATATCTGTTTTTATTATTATATTGTTTATATTGTTTATAGTTACTGGGTGCTCATAGTTCTCTGCAGGTCATGTCAAATGCTTCATGCTATTACAAACATAGACCTAGACACAGCCACCACCACCTGGCGTCTGGGTGAGAGGACTGCAGAGGGCCTCCTCCTTAACACTGTGTACTGCTGCGTATAAAACCACATGGATTGTTTACTTTGTTAAGCAAACCTCACTCTGTAGCCTTGATACATGTTTGTGTGCTTTTGCTTCATTCTTGCAAGAATTAAACCTGGCCATTTGCTTTTTAAATATACTCTGTCTTCGTCTACATGTCTCTCTGGAGGATATAGAATTCTTATAACAATCTCACACTCTGCTTAGTCTGTAGGATCTTAAAGCAAAACCTTAAATTTCTCTAAAGCTTTTTTTATTGTCTATTTCATTTGTACATTATAATTGTTTTCCAAGTTTACATTTTGGCAACGTTTATTCAGACCTAAGTTTCTTTAATTTCATCTGTAGAACAAGGATCACAGATTTATAAAATTAGGTTCTTAATCCAGCTGTTTAACATTTGATTCACAGATCTTTACACTTCATTTGCTATGCATTAGTTTTCTGTCCCAACACTGATACCCATACTCAGTATTCAGGGGCATAGATCCTGAGACCGGACAGCACACAGGCCAAAATTCACCCGTTTCAGACATGATGGAAAGTGTCACATCTGTACAAAGTTCTGTACTATTCAAGCCTGTTGCTGCACTGTCACTAGGTTAGTTATTCACATTCTTAAACTCTTATGAACAGATTTGTTTGTTTGAGTATTGGACCTATGGCATGCCACAGTTACATCATGTGAAAAACTGCACTGCTGAAACCTTCGATGGAATGATCCTGAAAACACTGGCCATTAATCAATGCATACTGAAGTATAGACACACATCTCTTTCAAGCAGCAATTAAAGCCCAAAGTAATTGAACATAATGTATAGCATTGTAAACATGTAGGCATTTGTTAAATCTGC
Source organism: Perccottus glenii (assembly GCA_024416835.2). Taxonomy (NCBI): domain Eukaryota; kingdom Metazoa; phylum Chordata; class Actinopteri; order Gobiiformes; family Odontobutidae; genus Perccottus; species Perccottus glenii. The sequence continues at coordinate 3,408,678 of CM044559.2, read as the reverse complement.
TTTTTTATTTTATTATTATTATTATTATTATTATTATTATTATTATTACTATTATTATTATTATTATTATTATTATTATTATTATTTATTATTATTATTATCTCTTTGACCTCCAAACATACTCACACATTCATACACCTTTGCCACACACACTGAAGGCAATGTTGAGACCGAGTGACGTCTATAACCTCTCCTGCATTTTAATTATGTGATTATGTCATTGCTGTTCCTAATGTGTATATCTGCATTCTGCAAATATTAATATAAAGTCTGAAAAGAGTGAAGAGTTGTAGCTACAAGCTAAAGTGCGGAACAAAGCTCATAGTTAGGCTCATAGCCTGTGAGCTGTAGCTTTTTACCTGGTGCATAAGTTTCAGGGATACTGATTCTATAAAATTTTGTACATATACCTAAATAACTGTGGTGCCTAATGACCTTGTGGAATCCTGACATAGTGACCGAAACCGGTTATATGCTTAGGAAATGTCCTTACACCTTTCAACTGACCTGGATGTATTTCATAGTCGACATGATTAGAGCTGTCCAAATTCCCACTTTAGTATGGAGGAAGGTTAACAAAGGAGCTTCAATGCTTCCTTTCAGTCCTCCTTTAGCATAGGGACCTTAACAGCACAATTCATTGCGCAACTACCCACACTTTTCTGAAAAGGCTCGACTGAAGCGGATCTCCATGTAATGAATTTGTAAAGAGTTTAAAGTGACTGTACATCAACTGTTGCATTGAATTGTTCACATTTGATGCTGCTGCAGTAAAACACCGCTTTGTGCTCATTTGTTTACATTTGTGTGTAACAAAACGTCTCGGGTTACTTGACTGTAACCCTGTTCCCTTAAAAAGCGGGAACGAGATGCTGCGTAGCATTACGCTATGTCATAGGCCAATGGCATCCCTCACCCAACGTGATATAGTTTGTCTGGTAGCTGCAGCCCCCAGCTTGCAGCCCCCGTAGCATATAAACAGCTGTTCGGACTTACGCCACTGGCTAGTGCGGTGGACATAAGTCTGGAGGGCACGTACTGGACACAGTAAGTGAAGTCTCTCCTGCTCCGGTATTGTAAATGGTGGAGGACAGAAGGCTTCAAGAATGACTGGATTTAAGGTCGAGAATGGAACTTTTGGAAGATAGTTAGGGTGAGGATGCAAAATGGCTTTGACCAGCCCAGGAGCAAAGTCTAGGCAGGAGGGCGAAACTGACAGAGCCTGCAAATCTCCAACCCTTTTGAGAGTGGTAATGGCCGCCAGAAGAACCATCTTTAGAGTCAGAAACTTGACAGACGCTGACTCCAGTGGTTCAAAAGGAGTGCTTGCTAAGCCCTCCAGCACCAAAGCTAGGTCCCAGGAAGGAACTCTAGCTCTAGTTTGGGGTCTCAACCCCGCAATCAGGGCGTGGCAAGCCAAAATGGCGGCCACGAAAACCCTGAGTGTGCTAGGATTAGTGCCCGAGGACAGTTTGTCCTGCAGAAACTCCAGCACTGAAACAATCTGGCAGTGGCATGGGTCTGTATGATGTGTAGCACACCAGGCATCAAAGACACGCCATCTGCAGGCATAGGCTCTCCTAGTAGAGGGAGACCTAGTGCTCAGAATAGTCTCTACAACAGGGGCTGGGAGCCCGACATCTCTTAAGTGGTCCCCCTCAGGGGCCAGACGTAAAGGTTCCAGAGCTCGGGCCGGGGATGAAACACTGTCTCCTGTGCCTGAGAAAGGAGATCCCTCCTGATCGGAATCGCCCATGGCGAGCCATCGAGGAGAGATATTAGGTCTGAGAACCACACTCTGGTTGGCCAATGGGGCGCTACTAGTAAGAGGCGCAACCCCGTTGTGGACGGACCTTCGCCAGGACTCCCGGGAGCAGAGCCACCGGGGAAATGCATAAAGGCGCAGTCTGGGCCACACATGGGCCATTGCCCAGACCCAGGAGCTGGAGGAGTCAGAGAGAAGTAGAGGGACATTGTGCTGTCTGCTGTGAAGCAAAGAGGTCCACCTCTGCTTCGTAAAATCTTTCCCAGATTTGGCTCACAACCTCGGGGTGGAGTTTCCACTCCCCATGTGTCACAGCCTGTCTGGACAATAAATCTGCTCCCACATTCATGCGCCCGGGGATATAAATCGTCCTGAGGGACAGGAACTTGTCCTGAGCCCAAAGCAGCACCTGCTGCGCTAGCTTGTTCAAGCGGCACGAAGGCAGTCCGCCCTGACGATTTATGTAAGAGACCACCGCTGTGCTGTCTACTTGTACTAGGACATGGTAACCCCTTAGCTGCTGGAGGAAGTATTTCAGGGCCAGAAATACAGCCTTCATCTCGAGGCAATTGATGTGCCATGCGAGAAGATGGCCTCTCCATATCCCTTGGGCTGGACGGCCATCTAAGACCGCGCCCCAGCCCGTGAGGGATGCATCTGTCGTTAGCATCATGCGACGACAACATGGACCAAGGGTGGGACCCAAAGTGAGAAACTGGGGTCTGAACCACATAGATAGGGTATGAAGCCCTCGGCGCGTAACCCTTATTTGCTTCAGGGGGTTTGCCCTTGGATGAAACCCCCTGGCTCTGAGCCACAGCTGAAACGGTCTCATGTGCAGAAGGCCCAAAGGAATTACCGTGGATGCAGATGCCATGAGACCCAATATTCTTTGAAAGAAGTGCACAGTCACTTCCTGGCCTAGCCTGATAGCTTTCAGGGTAGTTAGAATGGACCCGACACGTGCAGGAGACAGATGTGCCTGCATCTCGGTTGAGTCCCAAACAACCCCTAGATATGTTGTCCTCTGGGCGGCCGAGAGAACGCTCTTCTCGACGTTGAGTCTCAAGCCTAGAGAGTCGAGATGAGCTAGGACGACATCCCGATGTCGAAGCACTAGCTCCTGAGACTGAGCTAATATCAGCCAGTCATCTATGTAATTCAAAATGCAGATGCCCTGGAGTCGCAAAGGAGCCAAGGCTGCATCCATGCATTTTGTATATGTACGGGGTGACAAGGCCAGGCCGAACGGAAGAACCCGATACTGGTACGCTCGCCCCGAAAGCGAACCTCAGGAACTTTCTGTGCTGTGGCAGGATTTCTATGTGAAAATACACATAGATCGATGGTGACAAACCAGTCGCCTAATCGGATCTGGGACACAATCATTTTTATTGTGAGCATTTTGAATTTTAATGCTTTGAGGTAGCGGTTTAACCCGCGAAGGTCTAAAATCGGGCGCAGCCCCCATCTTTTTCGAACTAGAAAATACCGCTGTAAAACCCGGATTGTCTGTCTGGTGGGGAACACGTTCTATGGCCCCTTTGTCCAGCAGAACCTGCAGTTCCTGTGTCAATACATGGCTCGCCGTTTCACGGAAGTGGAGACCACGCCGCTGAAACGCCGGAGGACGACATGAACGAAAAGTCTGTAGCCTTTGGCCACAGTCCTTATTAACCACGGGGAGATATTTGGCAGGAGCATCCATGCTGCCAGTTTCTCCGAAAGGGGCAGTAGTTTTGACACGTCGGTTTTTTGGGGGGATGTAAGACACCCGCCGTCCTGAACCAAGGCAGGAGACGGCCGGACACTAACAATTGCACTGGAGACTGCTGCTCCCCGAAACGCCAGTGGCAGCGGAGAAAAAACAGCGGACTCCTGAGGGTGTCGACATAGAGTCTTTAGACTCTCTTGGATTTTGCGCCCATGGCTCCCGCGGCCATGGGCGCGCCAATTTCAGGGCCTCTGCTTCTTGACGGAGATAACATTCCGCAGGTCCGTTCTCTTTTGAGCAGCGCGAGAATCCGCCCTCCAGTCCTTATGAGGGGGGGCACGATATGCCACACTCTCCTTCTGGGCAGCCCGCTTTTCTCTGGAAGGGGCTGGACCTGGCCGGGACAGGGTGGCCAACGGTCCCGGCTGCTGAGCACGGCGAGGAAGGAACCTCACAAACGCCTCCTCGTAGCGTTTAGCCTCGCGGAACTTAGTGGCGACGGAGTCCACCGCGTTGCCAAAAAGACCAGAAGGCGAGATGGGTGCATCCAGGAGGAAGGCACGGTCCTTCTCTTTGATGCCCGTGAGGTTAAGCCACAGATGTCTTTCCGTCGCAACTAAAGCAGACATGGAGCGGCCAATAGCGCGGCCGCCTGCTTAGTTGCACGGAGAGAGGTCTGTGGCACGCGTAGCTCAGAAAACGCGCCCTCGCCCACAGTACCCCTGTGCTCAAATCTTGAGCAGCTCAGCCTGGTATGCCTGCAAAACCGCCATGGTGTGCAGTGCTGCACCAGCCTGACCCGCCACCTGGAAAGCCTTCCCCACCAGTGATGACGTGAACCGGCATGGCTTGTTGGGGAGTGTAGGTTTTCTTAGGAGGACGATGTCCCGGGGAGAGATAGCCGCAAGCATCTCTTCCACCTGGGGCATCGACCCATAGCCCCGCACCTGTGCGCCCACGATAGTCGAATAAATCGACGTCGAAGGCACAAAAACACGGGACGAATAGGGCTTATTCCATGAGCGTGCCAGCTCCTCATGGAGGTCCCCCGAAGAAGAGGAGAGACCGCTGTGATCCCTCCCCCTGGCCACCTGACAGAAACCTGTCATCCAGTTTAGAGTATTTAGGTGCCCTGCTCCTGAGGCCACTCATTCAGCCTCGCCACTGCTCTTGTAACCACCTCAAGCAGCTCCTCAAACGCCGCACAGAGCGGGAAGAGCGCCCGAGGCTGCGCGCCCCAGAAGCCAGGGATGAGGTTCATCGACGTGCTCACGGAAGCGCCAGAGCGCCCGCCCGAGCACAGAGCCGGTGTCTGCCACATCTGGTGAGAGCGCGAGGGACATAGGACTATCTGATCCCTGCGCCTCAGCCAGATCAACACGCAAACCCCACGACCGGAGTGGGGAGGCGGCTCGCTCCTCTGCAAAAAAAGCGAGCCGGGCACGTAGGATCTCAGCAGGCAAAAGATCACAGTGCTCACACTCCCCAGAAAGTCCGAGGGCCGCGTGTTCTTTCCCGATACACTCAAAACAAAATTCATGCTGATCATCGTCAGCAATGTGTCTCTGGCAAGGAGGAACACATTTCTTCCTGAACCCAGCCATGATACTTTTGTATTTATTATTTTATATATTTTCGTACTGGCACAGAGAATAGGTTTGCTCACACTTCACACAATGCGATCTGAAGACAAAGAAACCTGAAGACGCTCCCGCGTCATGTATTATTATACCCTCTGTTCAGGTGCGCGCAATCACACAGCTGCCGCTGATGAGCTGCGTCACCAACAGAGGTATTATAAGCCAATTCTTGGCGTGTTTGACACACGTGTTTGACACACGTGCTTCACAACCGGTCACACAAAGAATGTTCCCCATAGCGTAATGCTATGCAGCATCGAGTGTAGCTTTTGACAGGGAATTTAGGCTGCGTGGCTCATTTGCATAAATCCACAAAGACATTCACTGTGTCATTAACACTAATTAATAAATGTAAAGGACGTGGCTTTAGTGGATTATTTGGCCAGACCAGGACCAGACCAGGACCAGGACCAGACCAGGACCAGACTAGAACGAGAACAGAACCAGACCAGGACCAGGACCAGACCAGGACCAGACTAGAACGAGAACAGAACCAGACCAGGACCAGGACCAGACAAGGACCAGACCAGGACCAGGACCAGACCAGGACCAGACTAGAACCAGACCAGGACCAGACAAGGACCAGACCAGGACCAGACTAGAACCAGAACAGGACCAGACCAGGACCAGACAAGGACCAGATCAGGACCAGGAACAGGACCAGACAAGGACCAGACCAGGACCAGACCAGGACCAGACCAGGACCAGGACCAGACAAGGACCAGACCAGGACAAGGACCAGACAAGGACCAGACCAGGACCAGACCAGGACCAGACTAGAACCAGACCAGGACCAGACAAGGACCAGACCAGGACCAGACCAGGACCAGGACCAGACAAGGACCAGACCAGGACCAGACCAGGAACAGGACCAGACAAGGACCAAACCAGGACCAGACCAGGACCAGGACCAGACCAGGACCAGACTAGAACCAGAACAGGACCAGGACCAGGACCAGGACAAGGCCAGACCAGGACCAGACCATGACCAGGACCAGACAAGGACCAGACCAGGACCAGACTAGAACCAGAACAGCACCAGACCAGGACCAGACCAGGACCAGGACCAGAAACAGGACCAGACAAGGACCAGACCAGGACCAGACCAGGACCAGGCCAGGACCAGACCAGGACCAGACCAGGACCAGGACCAGAAACAGGACCAGACAAGGACCAGACCAGGACCAGACCAGGACCAGGACCAGACTAGAACCAGAACAGCACCAGACCAGGACCAGGACCAGACCAGGACCAGGACCATACCAGGACCAGACCAGGACCAGACTAGAACCAGAACAGGACCAGACCAGGACCCGACCAGGACCAGGACCAGACAAGGACCAGACCAGGACCAGGACCAGACCAGGACCAGACCAGACAAGGACCAGACCAGGACCAGACCAGGACCAGGACCAGACAAGGACCAGACCAGGACCAGGACCAGGACCAGACCAGGACCAGACCAGGACCAGACAAGGACCAGACCAGGACCAGACCAGGACCAGGACCAGGACCAGACAAGGACCAGACCAGGACCAGACCAGGAACAGGACCAGACAAGGACCAGACCAGGACCAGACCAGGACCAGGACCAGACCAGGACCAGACTAGAACCAGAACAGGACCAGGACCAGGCCAGGCCAGGACCAGGACCAGGACCAGACTAGAACCAGAACAGGACCAGGACCAGGCAAGACCAGGACCAGACCAGGACCAGACCAGGACCAGGCCAGACCAGGACCAGACCAGGACCAGGACCAGACTAGGACCAGACTAGAACCAGAACAGGACCAGACCAGGACCAGGACCAGACAAGGACCAGACCAGGACCAGACTAGAACCAGAACAGGACCAGACCAGGACCAGACAAGGACCAGACCAGGACCAGGAACAGGACCAGACAAGGACCAGACCAGGACCAGACCAGGACCAGACCAGACCAGGACCAGACTAGAACGAGAACAGAACCAGACCAGGACCAGGACCAGACAAGGACCAGACCAGGACCAGACCAGGACCAGACTAGAACCAGACCAGGACCAGACAAGGACCAGACCAGGACCAGACTAGAACCAGAACAGGACCAGACCAGGACCAGACAAGGACCAGACCAGGACCAGACTAGAACCAGAACAGGACCAGGACCAGACTAGAACCAGAACAGGACCAGACCAGGACCCGACCAGGACCAGGACCAGACAAGGACCAGACCAGGACCAGGACCAGACCAGGACCAGACCAGACAAGGACCAGACCAGGACCAGACCAGGAACAGGACCAGACCAGGACCAGACTAGAACCAGAACAGGACCAGGGCCAGGACCAGGCCAGACCAGGACCAGACCAGGACCAGGACCAGACCAGGACCAGGCCAGGACCAGACCAGGACCAGACTAGAACCAGAACAGGACCAGACCAGGACCAGGACCAGACCAGGACCAGACTAGAACCAGAACAGGACCAGACCAGGACCAGGACCAGACAAGGACCAGACCAGGACCAGACCAGGACCAGGACCAGACCAGGACCAGACTAGAACCAGAACAGGACCAGACCAGGACCAGGACCAGACAAGGACCAGACCAGGACCAGACTAGAACCAGAACAGGACCAGGACCAGGAACAGGACCAGACAAGGACCAGACCAGGACCAGACCAGGACCAGACCAGACCAGGACCAGACTAGAACGAGAACAGAACCAGACCAGGACCAGACCAGGACCAGGACCAGACAAGGACCAGACCAGGACCAGACCAGGACCAGACCAGGACCAGACTAGAACCAGACCAGGATCCGACCAGGACCAGACAAGGACCAGACCAGGACCAGACCAGGACCAGGACCAGGACCAGACAAGGACCAGACCAGGACCAGACCAGGAACAGGACCAGACAAGGACCAGACCAGGACCAGGACTAGACCAGGACCAGACTAGAACCAGAACAGGACCAGGACCAGGCCAGGCCAGGACCAGGACCACGACCAGACTAGAACCAGAACAGGACCAGGACCAGGACCAGGCAAGACCAGGACCAGACCAGGACCAGGACCAGACCAGGACCAGGCCAGACCAGGACCGGACCAGGACCAGGACCAGGACCAGACCAGGACCAGGACCAGACTAGGACCAGACTAGAACCAGAACAGGACCAGACCAGGACCAGGACCAGACAAGGACCAGACCAGGACCAGACTAGAACCAGAACAGGACCAGACCAGGACCAGACAAGGACCAGGAACAGGACCAGACAAGGACCAGACCAGGACCAGGAACAGGACCAGACAAGGACCAGACCAGGACCAGACCAGGACCAGACTAGAACGAGAACAGAACCAGACCAGGACCAGGACCAGGACCAGGACCAGACAAGGACCAGACCAGGACCAGGACCAGACCAGGACCAGACTAGAACCAGACCAGGACCAGACAAGGACCAGACCAGGACCAGACTAGAACCAGAACAGGACCAGACCAGGACCAGACAAGGACCAGACCAGGACCAGGAACAGGACCAGACAAGGACCAGACCAGGACCAGACCAGGACCAGACCAGACCAGGACCAGACTAGAACGAGAACAGAACCAGACCAGGACCAGGACCAGACCAGGACCAGACCAGGACCAGACCAGGACCAGACCAGGACCAGACCAGGAACAGGACCAAACCAGGACCAGACCAGGACCAGGACCAGGACCAGGACCAGGACCAGACCAGGACCAGGCCAGGACCAGACCAGGACCAGACTAGAACCAGAACAGGACCAGACCAGGACCAGACCAGGACCAGGACCAGAAACAGGACCAGACAAGGACCAGACCAGGACCAGACTAGAACCAGAAAAGGACCAGGACCAGGACCAGACCAGGACCAGACCAGGACCAGGACCAGGACCAGACCAGGACCAGGCCAGGACCAGACCAGGACCAGACTAGAACCAGAACAGGACCAGACCAGGACCAGGACCAGAAACAGGACCAGACAAGGACCAGACCAGGACCAGACCAGGACCAGGACCAGACCAGGACCAGACCAGGACCAGACTAGAACCAGAACAGGACCAGACCAGGACCCGACCAGGACCAGGACCAGGACCAGGACCAGACAAGGACCAGACCAGGACCAGGACCAGACCAGGACCAGACCAGACAAGGACCAGACCAGGACCAGACCAGGACCAGGACCAGACCAGGACCAGACTAGAACCAGAACAGGACCAGGGCCAGGACCAGGCCAGACCAGGACCAGGACCAGGAACAGGACCAGACCAGGACCAGGCCAGGACCAGACCAGGACCAGACCAGGACCAGGCCAGGACCAGACCAGGACCAGAACAGGACCAGGACCAGAAACAGGACCAGACAAGGACCAGACCAGGACCAGACCAGGACCAGGACCAGAAACAGGACCAGACAAGGACCAGACCAGGACCAGACTAGAACCAGAACAGGACCAGACCAGGACCCGACCAGGACCAGACAAGGACCAGACCAGGACCAGGACCAGACCAGGACCAGACTAGAACCGGAACAGGACCAGACCAGGACCAGGACCAGACCAGGACCAGACCAGGACCAGGACCAGGACCAGGACCAGGACCATTCCAGGACCAGACCAGGACCAGACTAGAACCAGACCAGGACCCGACCAGGACCAGACCAGGACCAGGACCAGACCAGACCAGGACCAGACAAGGACCAGACCAGGACCAGGACCAGACCAGACCAGGACCAGACCAGGACCAGACAAGGACCAGACCAGGACCAGACCAGGACCAGGACCAGACCAGACTAGAACCAGAACAGGACCAGGCCAGGACCAGGACCAGGACCAGGACCAGGACCAGGACCAGACCAGGACCAGACTAGAACCAGAACAGGACCAGGACCAGATCAGGACCAGACCAGGACCAGGACCATACCAGGACCAGACCAGGACCAGACTAGAACCAGAACAGGACCAGACCAGGACCCGACCAGGACCAGACAAGGACCAGACCAGGACCAGGACCAGACCAGGACCAGACCAGGACCAGACCAGGACCAGGACCAGACAAGGACCAGACCAGGACCAGGACCAGACCAGGACCAGACCAGGACCAGACCAGACCAGGACCAGACTAGAACCGGAACAGGACCAGACCAGGACCAGGACCAGACAAGGACCAGACCAGGACCAGACCAGGACCAGGACCAGACCAGACCAGACCAGGACCAGACTAGAACCAGAACAGGACCAGGACCAGGCCAGGCCAGGCCAGGCCAGGCCAGGACCAGGACCAGGACCAGATCAGGACCAGACCAGGACCAGACCAGGACCAGGACCTGACCAGGGTCAGACCAGGACCAGGACCAGACCAGGACCAGACTAGAACGAGAACAGAACCAGACCAGGACCAGACCAGGACCAGGACCTGACCAGGGTCAGACCAGGACCAGGACAATGGGTGGATTATAGTTAATAATTGGCTTTATAATTGGCTACATGCACACACTCTGTGCTGTTGTGTGTTGTAAAACATTTAATGATGATTTTTAGTGTTGTACAGAGCTCTTTATTTAAAACAGACAAACATTATTGGTGTGGACTAGTTTACATTATTTCTCTAAATTGTTTCCTCGTTGAACACAGCGCTTGGTGGAGCAGAAGGTGTGCTTGTTTTTATTAAGCTGCATAACATAACTTCTTCTCATGTTTTTGCTGAGAGGTTAGTTGAGTTGGATTGTGGAAACACCACTGAAGCTCCTTTTCCTAATCAGTAATGTCTTACTGTTGACCTCATGACGTAGCTCAAAAAGGCTAAGGAATAGTGGTTAGGAACAGGACTCTGGAGCTACTGTATCTTATTACCGGTTTCGGATTCAGCCCTAGTCACTTTTCTCTTGCATTTTCCTGCACATCAAGAACTCTATAGACAACAAATTTCAAATGAAACTCTATTAGAGCTTTTGAAACAAACCACCATGTCTGTTTTCTACTTGAAGAAAGCTTGTGTTGTCTTTTCCATAATTAATGTAAAAGCCCTTCACAGGGACAGTCGGTGCCAGAGCCATTATATGAGTAATGAGGTGTCCTTCACTTCCTGTGTTCCATCAGCTGTGGGACCTGAAAAAGAGTACTGTTGAAGAGCAGACAGCCAGCATCTGTCTCTGCACACACACAAACGTTAACGCAGCAGCAGCGCAGACATCTGCTGCCGCTCTGCTGGGCCCTGCTCCGAGAAATTTGGACTGGAACAATGACTAAAGATACCTAAGCCGTAATGACACATCCCCATTGGCCAGCCCAGGCAGACCGACAGGAAGTGGGGACAAGACTGAGGGTCAGAGGTCAGCCATTGGGGGACCACCGTTTAAATACAGAACACAAGATTCAGACAGTGTTGTAACGTCCTTCGCCTTGAGACAGTAAGACTGCTGTGTGAACCTGAACTAAGACACAACTACAGCTTTAACAGTACATTTATGATACTCAGGGTGTAAAATAATGTTTTCCACCACATAAATACATTAGCTATAGAAGAAATATAAAACCTAATCAGACCATGTGATTGATGGTTTTATTCGGATCAGTGGAAACAAGCAGGGTTACCAGACTTTAGGGTGTTTTCTCACCTGCACTAAGAACTCAAATTGGTACGCAACATTTGTTTGGTTACTTTTGGTTTCACACTAAACTTTTACAAAGCGGACTATCAGACTTTCCCTGAGGCTGTGATTACTGTCGTCATGACAACGAGGGGCATGGTTTATCAGTTTAATAAAGTTCTAATCAAACTGTAATTGTATTTACTAATAAGCTAAGAAGTTCATTTACACAATAAATGTAAATCCATCTATAACGTACATACACTGCTCAAAGATAGTTACACATCTCATAACTGGAGCTTGACAAGAGTTGATGGGTGTGTGTCTGTGTGTATTGACTCACCCACTCCAGGGTTTCCTCCAGGGTTCAGGGTCACTCTGAAGGCCTGGTTATACATATTCTGACGCAGGGGAGCATCACAGGGGTCCAGATAGAGCAGGACGCCTCCGAAACCCATGTCTGACAGAAGAGACAGCTAGACAGGGGAAATAGATAGGTCAGTACCCTCATCCATTTCAACTAGTGCGTTTTTCCTTAACTAATGCCATGTGATACTACCATTCAAGTTTGTATAAAACTTTCAATGGGAACTTATCAAAACAGGTTTGTGGCCCACTTTTCATTTAATTTACAAACCCGATTCCAAAAAAGTATGGACACTGTACAATTTGTGAATAAAAACAGAATGCAATGATGTGGAAGTTTCAAATTTCAATATTTTATTCAGAATACAACATACAGTAGATGACATATCAAATGTTTAACCTGAGAAAATTTATAATTTTAAGTGAAAAATAAGTTTTCTAATTAACACAACACATCTAAAAAAAATAAAAAATGGACAAGGCCTTGTTTACCACTGTGTGGCATCCCCTCTTCTTTTTATAACAGTCTGCAAATGTCTGGGACTGAGAAGACAAGTTACTCAAGTTTAGGAATAGGAATGTCCTATTCTTGTCTAAAACAGGCTTCTAGTTGCTCAACTGTCTTAGGTCTTCTTTGTCACATCATCCTTTTTATGATGCACCAAATTTTTTCTATGGGTGAAAGATCTGGACATATCAGAACCTGATCCTTCTTCTACAAAGCCATGATGTCGGAAAATGCAAGGTCTTTCCTTAGGAAGACGACGTCTGGATGGTAGCATATGTTGTTCTAGAACTTGAATATACCTTTCAGCTTTGATGGTGCCTTTCCAGATGTGTAAGCTGCCCATGCCACACGCACTCATGCACCCACATGCCATCAGAGATGCAAGCTTCTGAACAGAGCGCTCAGAACAACTTGGGTTGTCCTTGTCTACTTTAGTCCAGATGACATGGTTTCTAGTTTTCCAAAAAGAACTTCATTTTGTCTGACCACAGAACAGTTTTCCACTTTGTCATAGTCCATTTTAAATGAGCCTTGGCTCCAGTGAATACACCTGTGCTTCTGGATCATGTTTGTTGTGTGTTGTGTTCACCGACAATGTTTTCTGGAAGTATTCCTGAGTCTGGTTTTCTGACCTTGACCCTTACTCACAGAGATTGTTCCAGATTCTCTGAATCTTTGGATGATATTATGAACTGTAGATGATGATAACTTCAAACTCTTTGCAATTTTTCTCTGAGAAACTCCTTTCTGATATTGTTCCACTATTTTTCACCGCAGCATTGGGGAATGCCCATCTTGATTTCTGAGAGACACTGCCACTCTGAGAGGCTCTTTTTATACTAAGCATGTTGTCAATTGATCTAATAAGTTGAAAATTGGTCCTCCAGCTGTTCCTTATATGTACATTTAACTTTTCCGGCCTCTTATTGCCACCTGTCCCAACTTTTTTGGAATGTGTAGCTCTCATAAAATCCAAAATGAGTCGATATCTGGCATGACTTTTCAAAATGTCTCACTTTCAACATTTGATATGTTATCTATGTTGTATTCTGAATAAAATATTGAAATTTGAAACTTCCACATTATTGCATTCTTTTTATTCACAATTTCTACAGTGTCCCAACCTTTTGGGAATCGGGTTTGTAAATGCATCAGTTCATTGCTTTCTAAAGGATGCCACCTTCCACAAGTAAGAAAACCATACTAACCCATTTTAGTTTTTTATTTTATTTTTGCTTTCAGGGTGCATAATTCACTTCATATTGTTTCGTCACAATTATTAGCCAGATTGCAACAAATGAAAGCTTTAATTGTTAATGAATGACAGTTCCTTTAGTAACACCAAGATCTGATTCATGTCATATCTTACAGTTTACTCCAGAATAATCTTTTATAAAAACGTTGCATTTTTGACGTCCTTATTTGACTGGTTCCGGAGGGCACAAAACTACTCCTAAGTGATGCTGTTAAGTATCACTGAGATGGCATCAGCAAAAAATACAAGCTTTTAACTTTTGAAAAATTTGTCAATTTTAGCATTTTAAAACGTTTTTTTGAATGTTTGAACAATCCTGTTTTCTGGTCTCGCTGTCAGACATCAGAGCTCTCTCAGATTTTCCACCCGAGCCTCTGTCAGTGGAGACTGTATAGATCCAAAGTTTAAAACATCTTTTGGACAGTCTTGCTTCTACTTTTTTTAAAGGGAGACAAAATATTGTGGAAATCTCTTCCCACTGACCTAAAACTGCAGACGAACGTTATCATATTTTAATAGAGGCCTAAAGCAATGACTGGGCAAAGTTGTTTACGTGTAATTATACCTTGGTTAACACTAGTGTAATTTGAAGGTTCACACACATAGTGTTCTTTTTATTTTTTTTAAAGCATCCTATAAACAGGCAACAAAGCATCTAGTTTGGTCCAATGTATTTGTGTTGCCTATACTAAATAAAAAGATCTAAAATGTATTCAATAAAACCTTTCATTAAAAAAAAAAGAAAATTGACACTTAACTAATCCAAATGACTGTTCCCTGATGCTTGTTCTATCGGTGAAGCTTGGAACAATGTGACCACCTAATGCTCTAAAGTTCTGCTTGTGTATTGCTTTTCAGAGATGGGTGTTAATGTGACAGAAGCTGTGAGCAGAATAATATACTATTTACAGTAGATTTGACATTGGCCTCACTGTTCTTTATGAGCCCACTACATGACAATGTATCTAATGTGTGACATTCATAACTCATCACAGGTCCTTCACTGACACTGGGACACACCCAGACTATAGTGTACAGTTAAGCCCACGGCTAATGGAAAAAAGGACCTGACCTGGAAGGGAAGGGAACTAACACTAAAACGTGTTTTGAATTAAATTGTGTAGACAAATATAGCCCTAAAAACATTTCAGGATTTTTTTGCTGCAGGGAATGTCCAGATACATGCAGACATTTGAATACTTGAATAGAAAAATACAAAGTGTGTTTGTACAATATTTTAATATTTTAGGTCTACCATTACACATTTTGTAAGATACTGGTGCCATAAACCTTCATATAATCCAAGTATGATCTACTGTTTATATGACAGGGAAAAATTAATCAGTTGGTCATAAATCAAACTGAAATTCAGCCCAGTTGTGATGTTGACAGTGACTGCAACATAATATGTGGGAGCCTTCATATGATTAATGTGTGTGCCATGTTATTAGAAATTAATGACTTAAATCATCTAATTGGGCCATTAAAGGTTTCCTGAACTAATCAAGCAGGAGTGAATGAGATTTTAAAATATATAAGAGAATGAAATTGAATTGAATTGTTCTTTTAAACTGTGGCAACTGTTGCTGAAATAATCCGTTATATTCAAATACATCAACACAAAACAATGACTAGTAAGAGGTCAATTCTGTAACATTTAGCAGCTTTGGTTTGTTCCCATTTTACAAAACGTTGGTCATGAAGGTGAATGTTGCGTTTAGGTTTCTTACTGTACATGGTTGTATTTTTAGCCTAACCAAACATTCAAGCCTTATATTTTCTTTGGGAGAGACATTAAACAACCATAACCTTAATTGTCCAGGGTAAACACTTATATATAAAACAATATATATATATATATATATATATATATATATATATATTATATATTTGTTTTAGATTGTTTTAGATGCTGTGTTTTATCCACACACCAGTTAACCAGCACAGTCCGTTTCTCATTTGTTCCTGTTTATTGTTGCACCATTGACAGCATAGTATAATATGATAACTGTTTAGTTATCATCAGTCACTCCCACTCACATGTACAGTATAGGCCCATTATTTATATTACATATTACAAGGCACACATATTTCACTTTGTCCAAACTGTGGGCAAAGAGGAAAACTGGGTCGTTGGCCTGTTGCTGCGAGCCTCCCCTGCCACTGCAGTTCTACTTTAACTTAATGGGTTTTTAAAAGTCTACAATGTTCATGTAAATGCCGGAGAGTGACCCCTCCTTTAATGCCTCCTTCCCTTTTTGCCTTAACCTCCATTTGCTCCTGTTCTGCCTCATTAGCCTGTCATTTATCACTAACCTCATATGCAGAGTCGACTAATAGCACAAGGAAACAGCTGTTACAAGAAATCACTGAATCATTCACTTCAGCTCATTCAGGAGCGCATTTATCAAACTGCTCAAAATAGAAGCAGGGACTGTAACGGCTCCATGTTTTACATACAGTTACAACCCTGTAGGGTAGGGGTCCCCAACAGCCGGACTCCGGGCTGAATCCGGACTTTGAGAGGCTTTGATCTGGACCGCATAACATTTAAAATAATTACAAACAAAATAATATGTTTTTGAACCGGCACTCCTATGACAGCAATATATACACACAGCTGCAGATTAAACTTGCTACGCTATGCTAAGTAGCCTGATAAATTAGTAAGAAATTACAAAAAAGTCAAAGCTTAGGATCAGTTCACCGCATTACAAACCTTTACTTGATGGTTATGGGCGTAGTTAATTTATCAGAAAAATACAGCTCCTAAGCTCCGTGTCAAAGTTAAATGACACCACTTTATCCCCCAGTCCAGGCCTGCTGTTGTGTAAACACAATTGTTTTACAATTAGTGGCTTTACTCAACCACTAACTAGAGAAAAGAGAAAGAGAAAAAAGTTTTTTGTGTTATCATTTACTGTATTTTTTTTTAAAAATGGGCAAATAAATCCCAATTTCTGCCAAGGTATGAGCACAACTGTATGAAGGAGCATTAAAGGCATGTATGCAGGATATCAGGCTGAACAAACAAACCTGGTCCTGAGCCTTTTCCTTTCTGTCAAATCCAATTTATTGTGGCTTTTAATCAACTCTAGCCTCTTTTGATTTTGTAGTATTTTCCATTCTTCTGTGAGCTGTCACTCAGAAACATCTTTCCTCATGTAAACAAAGTAAAAAATACAGAAGACAGTGGATTACCTAAATTTATCTCCAGTGTTCAAAAGGCTGTAGGTGTGGAATAAACAAGACTTTACTTACAGAAAAGTATATTTAAACACATTTCTTAAATAAAGATTTTCCAGACACCTTACGTTGAGGAAAGTTAACTGAGCGGACCTCAACCAATTTAAGTTGAGGACCCCTGCTGTTGGGTGTAGAAATATCATGGTTGCATAATGATTTACATAATAATTAGTATTTATGCATTTTTCTCTTGTGAATTCTCTTCTGATATTGTGAGCTTTAATGTGAGATTTCATTTGACTCAACTTTACTGATTTAATCTGGGATGACAGTCGAGCATCCATTGGTAAAGGACTATTTAATTGAATAGGAGCCAACTGGTAATTGAAATAGATTGTTATGTCCACTTTTTGCCATTGTTCCATCTACTTAACTCCTGATGAAGGCCCATTAAAGGCTGATGCAAAATGAATACAACTAATATGATGAAAATGAATTTGTAGAAATATGTCCTCTTTCTGAAACCCATTACACTGTTACGACCAAAGACAAACACATCAACAGATACAAACTATACAAAAACAGCAATTTACACAGTTTTTTGCATCACAAATGTGAACATCAAAGCCCGAATACACAAAATTTCATGTCAGAGACTTTAAATTTGGACTAAAATTGGCTCCTAAGCCTTGGTTTTGTCAATGTGTCAGTGTCATTTTGGCAGGACTTCCGCCGGGTGCTGTTGTGTTTGTTGTGGACGAGGACTTACCTTGTAGAGCAGCGGGGCCCGGCCCAGCTTGAGCACAGCGATCTGGTTGGTGATGTTCCTGCTCTGTCTGACTCTCCTCAGCTCGTCCACACTGCCATACTGGACATCCACCACCTCGCCCTGACAACACATGTTACAAGTTATCAGAAGCAGGTTCAACAGGTTCAACTTTCCACTGTCAACTTACTTATAAGGTCATACAACAAATTATGCTATACATTATTGAAATACATTTTCTTGGTCTCCTTCTGGACTAAAGAATTACCGTTACGTCAAACACCATTACATATTTTAAATCAATAAGTCCAGAAGTCTCACTTGTTCAGTTCTTTATCAAACTTCATTAACTTTGGTTTACTACTATACAATATATAAATAAACACACATCAGTCACATATGTCCCAACTAGAAGCAGATTTGAGGAAGTTAATCAAAATTATAATCTTCAGTGACACATACAGGGCACAGGTTATTTTTCCTACTGATCAGTGGAAATGTTAGGAGTTTAAATTTTTCCACTGGGCTGTGCCAGAGTAACAGACGCTTACCAAAAGACAAAGACATTCAAATGAGTACACTAGTCCATCACATAAAACGTCTCGGGTTACTTGACTGTAACCCTGTTCCCTTAAAAAGCGGGAACGAGATGCTGCGTAGCATTACGCTATGGGGAACATTCTTTGTGTGACCGGTTGTGAAGCACGTGTGTCAAACACGCCAAGAATTGGCTTATAATACCTCTGTTGGTGACGCAGCTCATCAGTGGCAGCTGTGTGATTGCGCGCACCTGAACAGAGGGTATAATAACACGTGGCGCGGAGCGCCCTCAGGTCAACTTTGTCTGAAGAGCGCCCGGACACGCCCAGTGCGGCATTGCAGCGCAGCATCTCGTTCCGCTTTTAAGGGAACAGGGTTACAGTCAAGTAACCCGAGACGCGTTCCCTGTCAAAAGCTACACTCGATGCTGCGTAGCATTACGCTATGGGGAACGAGAATACCAACGCCGCCGCACTGTAAGTGTCTGGACCCCTCGGGTTGTGAAGTGTGCACAAACACAAAAGAGGTCTCAAACACAGTTTTGGGATGATGACTCAAGGACATGCGAGCCCACAGTAGCATGAACATCCAAGCTATAGAATCTGATGAATGTGTGCGGAGAGGACCAGCCTGCCGCATCACAAACTTGCTGCAGAGGGGCACCTTTGCTAGAGCTGTTGAAGCTGCAACCCTCTAGTAGAATGAGCCCTCACACCTATGGGCGAAGTTTGACCGCGCGCGTCATAGGCCAGGGCAATGGCATCCTCACCCAACGTGATATAGTTTGTCTGGTAGCTGCAACCCCCAGCTTGCAGCCCCCGTAACATATAAACAGCTGTTCGGACTTACGCCACTGGCTAGTGCGGTGGACATAAGTCTGGAGGGCACGTACTGGACACAGTAAGTGAAGTCTCTCCTGCTCGGTGTTGTAAATGGCGGAGGACAGAAGGCTTCAAGAACGACCGGATTTAAGGTCGAGAATGGAACTTTGGAAGATAGTTAGGGTGAGGATGCAAAATGGCTTTGACCAGCCCGGGAGCAAAGTCTAGGCAGGAGGGCGAAACTGACAGAGCCTGCAAATCTCCAACCCTCTTGAGAGTGGTAATGGCCGCCAGAAGAACCATTTTTAGAGTCAGAAATTTAACAGACGCTGACTCCAGTGGTTCAAAAGGAGTGCTTACTAAGCCCTCCAGCACTATAGCTAGGTCCCAGGAAGGAACTCTAGCTCTAGTTTGGGGTCTTAACCGCTTGGCACCTCGAATGAAGTGGGCAACTAGAGGATGTCTCCCTATCGAGACCCGTCAATCAGGGCGTGGCAAGCCGAAATGGCGCCACAAAACCCTGAGTGTGCTAGGATTAGTGCCCGAGGACAGTTTGTCCTGCAGAAACTCCAGCACTGAAACAATCTGGCAGTGGACTGGGTCTGCATGATGTGTAGCACACCAGGCATCAAAGACACGCCATCTGCAGGCATAGGCTCTCCTAGTAGAGGAGACCTAGCGCTCAGAATAGTCTCTACAACAGGGGCTGGGAGCCCGACATCTCTTAAGTGGTCCCCCTCAGGGCCAGGACGTAAAGGTTCCAGAGCTCGGGCCGGGATGAAACACTGTCCCCTGTGCCTGAGAAAGGAGATCCCTCCTGGTCGGAATCGCCCATGGCGAGCCGTCGAGGAGAGATATTAGGTCTGAGAACCACACTCTGGTTGGCCAACGGGCGCTACTAGTAAGAGGCGCAACCCGCTGGACGGACCTTCGCCAGGACTCCCGGGAGCAGAGACACCGGGGAAATGCATAAAGGCGCAGTCTGGGCCACACATGGGCCATTGCGTCCAGACCCAGGGAGCTGGAGGAGTCAGAGAGAAGTAGAGGGGACATTGTGCTGTCTGCTGTGAAGCAAAGAGGTCCACCTCTGCTTTGTAAAATCTTTCCCAGATTTGGCTCACTACCTCGGGGTGGAGTTTCCACTCCCCATGTGTCACAGCCTGTCTGGACAATAAATCTGCTCCCACATTCATGCGCCGGGATATAAATCGCCCTGAGGACAGGAACTTGTCCTGAGCCCAAAGCAGCACCTGCTGCGCTAGCTTGTTCAAGCGGCACGCAGTCCGCCCTGACGATTTATGTAAGAGACCACCGCTGTGCTGTCTACTTGTACTAGGACATGGTAGCCCCTTAGCTGCTGGAGGAAGTATTTCAGGGCCAGAAATACAGCCTTCATCTCGAGGCAATTGATGTGCCATGCGAGAAGATGGCCTCTCCATATCCCTTGGGCTGGGCGGCCATCTAAGACCGCGCCCCAGCCCGTGAGGGATGCATCTGTCGTTAGCATCATGCGACAACAACATGGACCTAGGGTGGGACCCAAAGTGAGAAACTGGGGTCTGAACCACATAGATAGTGCAAGCCCTCGGCGTAACCCTTATTTGCTTCAGGGGGTTGGCCCTTGGATGAAACCCCCTGGCTCTGAGCCACAGCTGAAACGGTCTCATGTGCAGAAGGCCCAAAGGAATTACCGTGGATGCAGATGCCATGAGACCCAATATTCTTTGAATGAAGTGCACAGCCACTTCCTGGCCTAGCCTGATAGCTTTCAGGGTAGTTAGAATGGACCCGACACGTGCAGGAGACAGATGTGCCTGCATCTCGGTTGAGTCCCAAACAACCCCTAGATATGTTGTCCTTTGGGCGGCCGAGAGAACGCTCTTCTCGGCGTTGAGTCTCAAGCCTAGAGAGTCGAGATGAGCTAGGACGACGTCCCGATGTCGAAGCACTAGCTCCTGAGACTGAGCTAATATCAGCCAGTCGTCTATGTAATTCAAAATGCGGATGCCCTGGAGTCGCAAAGGAGCCAAGGCTGCATCCATGCATTTTGTATATGTCCGGGTGACAAGGCCAGGCCGAGCGGAAGAACCCGATACTGGTGCGCGCTCCCGGCGAACCTCAGGAACTTTCTGTGCTGTGGCAGGATTTGTATGTGAAAATACGCGTCCTTTAGATCGATGGTGACAAACCAGTCGCCTAATCGGATCTGGGACACAATCATTTTATTGTGAGCATTTTGAATTTTAATGCTTTGAGGTAGCGGTTTAACCGCGAAGGTCTAAAATCGGGCGCAGCCCCCATCTTTTCGAACTAGAAAATATTGGCTGTAAAACCCGGATTGTCTGTCTGGTGGGGGAACACGTTCTATGGCCCCTTTGTCCAGCAGAACCTGCAGTTCCTGTGTCAATACATGGGCTCGTTCCGGTTTCACGGAAGTGGAGACCACGCCGTTGAAACGCGGAGGACGATTGGCAAACTGGAGTCTGTAGCCTTTGGCCACAGTCCTTATTACCCACGGGGAGATATTTGGCAGGAGCATCCATGCTGCCAATTTCTCTGAAAGGGGCAGTAGTTTTGTCACCTCGGTTCTTGGGGGGGATGTAAGACATCCGCCGTCCTGAGCCAAGGCAGGAGACGGCCGGACACTTACAATTGCGCTGGAGACTGCTGCTCCCGGAAACGCCAGTGGCGGCGGAGAAAAAACAGCGGACTCCTGAGGGTGTCGACATGGAGTCTTTAGACTCTCTTGGATTTTGTTGCGCCCCACCCGGTGGGAGAACACCCCCGCGGCCATGGGCGCGCCAATTTCAGGGCCTCTGCTTCCTGGCGGAGATAACATTCCGCAGGTCTGTTCTCTTTGAGCAGCGAGAGAATCCGCCCTCCAGTCCTTACGAGGGGGGGCACGATTCGCCACACTCTCCTTCTGGGCAGCCCGCTTTTCTCTGGAAGGGGCTGGACCTGGCCGACAGGGTGGCCGACGGTCCCGGCTGCTGAGCACGGCGAGGAAGGAACCTCACAAACGCCTCCTCGTAGCGTTTAGCCTCGCGGAACTTAGTGGCGACGGAGTCCACGCGTTGCCAAAAGACCGGAAGGCGAGATGGGTATATCCAGGAGGAAGGCGCGGTCCTTCTCTTTGATGCCCGTGAGGTTAAGCCACAGATGTCTTTCCGTCGCAACCAAAGCAGACATGGAGCGGCCAATAGCGGGCCGTCTGCTTAGTTGCACGGAGAGAGGTCTGTGGCACGGCGTAGCTCAGAAAACGCGCCCCGTCCACAGAACCCCTGTGCTCAAATCTTTGAGCAGCTCAGCCTGGTATGCCTGTAAAACCGCCATGGTGTGCAGTGCTGCACCAGCCTGACCCGCCGCCTGGAAAGCCTTCCCCACCAGTGATGACGTGAACCGGCATGGCTTGTTGGGGAGTGTAGGTTTTCTTAGAGAGGACGATGTCCCAGGGAGAGATAGCCATAGCGTCTCTTCCACCTGGGGCATCGACCCATAACCCGCACCTGTGCGCCCACGATAGTCGAATAAATCGGCGTCGAAGGCACAAAACACGGGAATAGGGCTTATTCCATGAGCGTGCCAGCTCCTCATGGAGGTCCCCGAAGAAGGGGAGAGACCGCCGCTGTGATCCCTCCCCCTGGCCACCTGACAGAAACCTGTCATCCTGTTTAGAGTATTTAGGGGGGCCCTGCTCCTGAGGCCACTCAATATTCAGCCTCGCCACTGCTCTTGTAACCACCTCGAGCAGCTCCTCAAACGCCGCGTCCGAGCGGGAAGAGCGCTCCGAGGCTGCGGCGCCCCAGAAGCCAGGGATGAGGCTTCATCGACGCGCTCACGGGAAGCGCCGTAGCGCGCCCGCCCGAGCACAGAGCCGGTGTCTGCCTCATCTGGTGAGAGCGCGAGGGGCATAAGACTATCTGATCCCTGCGCCTCAGCCAGATCAACACGAACCCCACGACCGGAGTGGGAGGCGGCTCGCTCCTCTGCAAAGAAAGCAAGCCGGGCACGTAGGATCTTGGCAGGCAAAAGATCACAGTGCTCACACTCCCCAGAAAGTCCGAGGGCGCGTGTTCTTCCCCCAAACACTCAAAACAAAATTCATGCTGATCATCGTCAGCAATGTGCCTCTGGCAAGGAGGAACACATTTCTTTCTGAACCCAGCCATGATACTTTTGTATTTATTATTTTATATATATTCGTACTGGCACAGAGAAAGGTTTGCTCACACTTCACACAATGCGATCTGAAGACAAAGAAACCTGAGGACGCTCCCGCGTCACGTGTTATTATACCCTCTGTTCAGGTGCGCGCAATCACACAGCTGCCACTGATGAGCTGCGTCACCAACAGATGTATTATAAGCCAATTCTTGGCGTGTTTGACACACGTGCTTCACAACCGGTCACACAAAGAATGTTCCCCATAGCGTAATGCTACGCAGCATCGAGTGTAGCTTTTGACAGGGAACAGAAGACTGACATCTAAACACTAAACAGTGTCTGGCTTTGGAAAATAGGTCAAAACTTGGACAAGCAACAAAAATACTCTAAATGCATGCGTCCTAGATGCCCTTCAACAAAGTTCACTTAGGTCAGGCTTCGGTGACCTGCGGCTTCTGGACCGTCTGCTTTTTGAACCGTCTGCTCCCTGGAGCTTTGATCTGGGAAAGAATTGTGTAATAACTTAAGGCTATTATTATATTGTATTGAGTATTTTAAGTGTAAAAACTTGCTGTAATATTTTGACAGGTTAAGGGGGTTTATAACAAATAAAATAGTTTTTAATATTTTTTCAATGAAAATGTAGCCTATACGTCACGTCCGTCATGCCATTTCATGCCTTTTAGGTCGCACATTCCAGGTTTAGGCTATTATTTAGGTGTCTCTTCAAACCTACCTGACTGAATATTTTGTGATCATTTATTTAATTTTAATTAGGCCTATAAGACAGAAAACAAAAACTAAAGGACTAGTATTTTCTTGAGGTTCATTTTCTTTTGTGACAATCATTCGTTTCTTCTAACATAAGACGAAAGTTAAAAACATAATGGGCTGTATCCTGCAGCGGCACAGGCCTGGCGGTGCCCAAGACGGTGGTATATTTGCTATCTTGTGCCTGACGCAGCTACCTCGTGCTCGTCTGCATCTGGAGGTGTGTCATGGTGCAGGCGGGTTCAACAGCTGATCTACGTCAGAGCGTGGACTGATGCACACATTATCAAATTCAATAAGAACGTGTTATTACCACACACATTTGTGCTTTCTTTACAGACGGAGCATTCATCAGCACCGCCCCTGCACACCGGACATGTACTCCATATACACACACGTACCACCAGCTCCACTCCACCCTTGACTATGTGTCCTCATTTACATATTAGGAAAGAAAAGCAGATTTTATGGAACCTCATTACAGTCCTGGATAATATTAATACATGCCTTGATTTATGTGGAGACAGCATTTTCTTAATAAAACTAATCACTTTAATTACATCTTTTATATATACTGTATATTTCATATAAATTGGCTGATTGGAGTTTATGCAGCTTAAGGGACTTGTTCATTTACAGCTATTCCCTTTCACATTATTCAAAAGAATAAAATCTCTTGGCTTCTATGGCTGCTTGGGAAATAAGAACTGAGTGAATAACAACATTTAGTATTTGTTGTAAAGATTCTAATTAAGGGGGCATTTAGCAGAATGGTCAAAATTACCAACAGTGTATTTACAGTAATTGACAGAAATGCTTGTCATGAATAAGTCAAGACAAAAAATAAAACATGGCCTTCAAAAATGAATAAAGTTATTATTGTGCTCATTAAACTGGGATATGTTTGGTCAATCATAGAAGAAGGCAATAAGTTATGCTAAATGTTTACTGCTGTAATATGAACCGGCACAATAAACTAAAGGTTTGACTATGGGGTGCCATCTAGGAACATTATGTCTGCAAGCCTGTCACCGAGAACAAAAGGGCTTTATGGGTCAAATATTTTGAGGGAAACAAAGTTACCAAGACTTGACTAGAACAACTGAAAAAAGGACTGACAGAAACCATGGAAAAAGGAATTTTCAGAAACTGTCTGGACTTCCTCTCTTTGTGGTGCTGAAATTTGTGTTTTAAATCATGTTTTTCTGTTGTGTTCATGTAGGATTGTGTTCTGTGGTGTGTTCTGTTTGCTGAAGGTGCCGTGGGCTAGCAGCTCCCAATTAAGTAAAATAATTAAGTGTGGGGACCTCGGGGCTGACTGAGCTGCAGAGTTGGGGAATATAGTAGAGGTGGTTGAACAAGTATATTTGATTTGTAATACTTTATTTAAGTATTCTAAATGTATTAGTTGCTTTGAACCTGTGTTTTTGAGTTTTAGTTTAAGTTTAACATCTGTTTTGTTATTGTGTCTAACCCTGTCCCTTCCCTGTGGGCTGATGGGGATTTCAGGAAGGTGAAATGGCTTTCAATTTAGAAGCTAATTGTGAGGAGAGGCCAGGTCCCTGTTCTACAGAGCTAGTTGAACCTATAACAGATATGTCTCTTTTACCAGTTTTCCTTTCCCGGTCTGGATGAGCAACTCGAAAGTTAACAAGACGTTTCTCTGACAGCTCGTTCATGGGAAACAGGTGCAAAACCATCTGAGAAAAACATGAGGAAAAACACCAAATTATATTAAGCTCTACACTCACTATGTTTACATGCAGACCGTACTCTGATTAAACTCACAGCTCGATAAAGCCTTCACAGCTGGAGTTCACACCTTCTCCTTGTTTACATGAACAAGAGAGAACCAAAGTACTGTGTCCGCTCGAGCTAATGCTGGATTCATGTGGTCTTTGTATTTAACAGCATAATGCCGTTGTTAAAAGGATAAAAGAAACTAAAGTTAAACCTGACTTGTTCATAGCGTTGAATGCTAATATACCTGGCTGATTTGTTCAGTAATCATCAAGCCAATAATAAATAATATTTATGTATTATTGGCTTGATGATTATATATAATATAATATCTAATATCTAATATAATAATAAATAATAAGCCGTATACATGCAGCAGTAATCCGACAACAAACTGCATTATTCAGCTGTCTTACTCCGATTTCAAGAAATTTTAATGATTACACCCCCAATCGAAGTTAGATGTTTACAGCAGTTTAAAACTCAGATTATAATTGGACTAAAGCAATAATTTGGTTTTCTCTACCTGCATGTAAATGTACTGAATTTGACTCACTGAACTGCATACACACCAAATAGTTAAAGACCAACATCAGAAGTGTGGAGTCTATATTTTAAATGCTGCATTAAAATAAATATCCCAGAGTCAATTAATCCTTTAATCTCAACATAAACTCATTATGAGCACAATGTCATTCACCTGTTTAAACCTCTAAGTTACAATTTGACATCACTGTACAGTGTCACTAGTTCACTGTAGCTACATTTGTGCTCCAGTCAGCCAGCGCTTGTTCAGACACTTCTCTTTTCTTTCTAACTCTGGGCACGAGCAGAAGGCTTGTCCCAGAGGTTCTCAGAGTCCGAGGAGGTTCATGTCAGAAATATATTCTGGTGCTAAACCATTAAGAGACTTGTAAACCAGCAGTGCCATTTTAAAGTCTATTCTCTGAGCAACAGAAAAACCAGTGCAACTGGCGTAATATGGTTGTACTTCCTGGTTTTGGTGAGAACCCGAGCAGCCGCGTTCTGAATAAGCTGCAGCTGTCTTAACCCTCGTTTTGAGAGACCAGTGAGCAGGCCGTTACAGTAATCTAACCTGCTGGAGATAAAAGCATGGATAAGTTTCTCTAAGTCTGGTTGAGACATCATCCCTTTGACTCTGGAAATGTTTTTAAGGTGATAAAATGCAGATGATGTAATTGACTTAATGTGACTGTGGAAATTCAAGTCTGAGTCCATGATGACCCCTAGATTTCTAACCTGGTTTTTAGATTTTAGAGAAAGAGACGAGAGGTGGCTGCTGACACTTTCTCTTTGTTTTTGTGGCCCAAAGATGATTAGTTCAGTCTTGTCTCTGTTCATTTGGAGAAAATTATTTTTGCATCCACACATCAATCTGTTCGATGCAGTGACACAGTGAATGGATTGGTCCATTTTCAGCTGCTGTGAGTGAAATGTAAATCTGAGTGTCATCTGCAAAATTATGGTAGAATACGCCACAGCTGCGTATTAACTGGCCTAAAGGAAGCATGTAGAGATTGAATAATAGAGGTCCCAAGATAGACCCCTGTGGAACCCCACATGTCAGGGCCATTTGGTCTGACACACAGTTACCAACCGAAACAAAGTTCTTCCTGTCTTCAAGATAGGACTGAAACCATTTAAGGGCAGTTCCAGTGATAACTATCCATTCCTCTAATCTTTGTGACAGGATTTCATGGTCCACTGTATCAAACGCAGCACTCAAGTCCAACAGAACTAAGACAGAGACTTTGCCCGCGTCAGTGTTCAGACGGATGTCATTTGTGACATTGATAAGTGCAGTCTCAGTCTGTGATGTATGTTGTATGTCCTGTGGACTGTATCGCATGTTTAATGCTTTGAACCTTGTCGTTGAAAAACAATGCAAACTCATTGCATTTAGTCGTGGAAACTAATTCTGGAGGAAATGGAGCTGGAGGGTTTGTTAATCTGTTCACTGTAGCAAACAGGACACGCAAGTTGTTACTGCTGTTGTTGATGATCTCTGAGAAGAATAGTTCTCTTGCTTTTTGCAAAGTTTGATTGAAAACATGCAAATTTTCTTTGTATACCTCATAATGAATTAAGAGTTTCAATTTACGCCATTTTCTTGCAGCTTTTCGGCATTCCCTTTTCTGTGCTCTGACAGAGTGAGCATTGCTCCACGAACCCTTCTGCCTCGTCCTGATCACTTTAACCTTAATAGGAGCAATGGTACTATGACATTTAAAACAACTGAAGTACAACAACTTGACCTGATGAGGCATTTTCAAACCTGATTGCCTCCATAAACTTGTCCTGGTGTTATCATTAATGTGTCTCTTCTGAACAACTGTAGGTCCAGCAGCAACCTTTGGAATTATGGACAGATAGAAAAAGACACAAGAGTCACAGCAGAGACACATCTGACCAATCAGAAAAGAGCTTGGTGGAATCTGCTGCCTTAAAGCGAACAGATGATAAAATCAAAATAATTTCATTAATTCTAGTTTGTTTTTAAACAATGTCAAAAATAGCTATAATATGATATGCTATAATATGATAACGGGTTCTTTGTGTACGGTAAAAGCTTATGCTGCTGCTAGCATCCAGAAGTGCTTCAATAAAAGACGGAGACCCTAATTGATAAATTTGTGCATTTATAAACAGGACCCAAGTTTTGTAGACAGAGAGGGCAGAGTGAGTGAAATAGGCAAGAAAATGTCTCAAGAGTGAGCTCATAGTAGCAGTTCTCTTAAACCTGCAATCGCAGCAAACTACCTTTGTGCACTACAAGATGGTCATGCACACTGACATGTTGCAGGTGCTCCTGCTTTACTATATATACTATAGCATTGCTCTCATGAAGACATTAATAATAAAACTGAACTGTCTTTTCTTTTTAAGTCAATAAATTGAAAACTGAAAAGTTGAGATTGTATTTTTTAGCCATAGCTTATTAGCCCCAGTGACAGTACTGACTTGTACTGGGCTATGAACAGATCACCTGCTGGTGTGCCTGTATAAACCGGCATTACAGCAAATACTTCAGTTAAAAGAAGATCTGTGCTAATGAATACATTCTGACCTCAATCAGCTCTAATCAACATTTTTGGTCATCCTCTTTGTCAGCAGTTAGCAGCCAGTGTCAGGTCACTGACCTCATTTGTCTCCGTGCCTCTGACAGCACACAGCTCATAGACTTTCTTATAAAAGGGCACCATGTCACGCGTTCAGTCTTTCCTTTAAGAGTAAAGTTCTGTTCCTCTCCGTCACACTGTAAATCTGCTCTAGCCTGAAGCCACCTCAGCACAGCGCCACATCACTCTCGTTTCAACCTTGGTGAGCGGAGGTGCGTCACTGTAAAGTGGGCTGGTATCTGCTGTCCTTGGCCTAATCTTTTTCACAGCTGTGTGAGGACAATACAGCCCTTTGACCCCTGATCAAACTGCTGCATATCAGTTCTGTCTATATCAGATGGATGCACAGAATTACAATTATTTTTATGCTGCCCATATAAAAATGCTGTAGCATACAGCCCTAAATAAAAGATCTGTTGGATCTTTGTCATATTTTTTGATGGAAATGCATTAAAAAAATTGTATTTACCATACAGTACTAGTTTAGATGAGATTGTTGATTCATTTGAATGTGTCTTCACTCCATCCAGCCCTGTTTGCTTCATAATAGTGTTTTAGTGTTTAGTGTTGAAGGGAAGTTGGGAATGTGCATCAGATCAGATTCTGGTCTTACATCAGCTGGGAACTCAACCAAAAACTACAAAGATTACAAACTAATTAGTGGAGAAAGGAGAGAAGCGGATTTGGCAGATCTCGCTCAGTAATTGTTTTTAATAGTCTGTCTTACGACAATGGCTGCGCTGGAGGTGGAGGATTCTAGGTGAGGCGGAGGAGGCAGAGAAAGCTCTTATTCCAACCTGCTATAAAGATATTTGCAGCTGAAGGGGCAGACTTTAGACCAAAGGATGAGTAAGGTTTCTTTTTCCGCTTAATGATGTAGCGCCCCCACAGGTGAGGGGGTGTGTGAACACATGCTAAAGGTTACAGGACATTTAAAACTGCTATAACTTCCGTTCCCAATCAAAATGGGTCTATAGGACTACAGGCTGTGAAAATGAAGTGAGCCCATAACTAATGTAGTATCTGAGCCCATTAATTTCTGTAGCAGTCTCCACAAAAGAGAAGTGCTGAGTGGATCTGGGACGTAAGTCTTTCTAAAGCTGCTGTATTACTCAGAAGCCTTTCCCCACAGTGTGTCCTTAGAAAGCCTCAGTGAGCTTCTGATTGTGAGTCACATAATGAGCCGTTTACTCTGGCCTCACTTGTTCTGTTCAGCTCGCTTCCAGGGAACTGCATTTTAGACGTTCTGGAAGTGGTTGAGTTATTTTATAATTTATGCTGCGTTTGAAATATAGAACAAGCTGACAAAAAAACAGAAAGTAATAAAGTACATGTTCCCCAGAAATAACCATGAGGGAATTGGGAGCTGGCAGCATTTCACTCGGCTGCTGGACTGTGGTAAATAGAACCGACTCCAGACAAGACAAATTGGTGAACACAGCAGGAAAAAAACTGTATCTACAGGGCCATCTGTGTCTGTAATGAAAGTATCATGTCTAAAGGTGTTAGACACAACAACATCCACAAATGTGTAGCATCAGATATCAGCATTTTGTTGGTATTGTGTGTCTAAAGGTCAAAATGCTGGGACAGTCGGCTCTAACACAACCTTATAGCATATACACTGTGTTTCAGACAAACACAGGCTCGGATTCATTTGTCACTCTTTTACCTTTCCCATAATCCCTAGAATGCACAATAATAACTATCCTTCAAAATATTTACCACATTTACATTAAAAAAAAAAAAACCTGACATACACATTTGGTTGACAGATATGGTGACGTATGAGTTTTCTGAGAGTGAACTTAGTCCACATAAGACCCAAGTTTGGATGCTGCAACATAAAGTCAAGGTTTAAGTTCAATGTCCAAGATTAAGTTTACATTAGTTTACTCAGTTTACTTTTTCTTTCAACCAAGATTCATTTTAAACCAGTTTCTCATAAGTTGTAAATCACATTAAACCTATATGCTTTGAAAAAACTGCCTTTTGGGATCAAGTATATTAAAATATTGATTTGATAGTGCTGTTGAACATCTTAGACTGTGTATCATACTTTTAAAAGAGAAGAGCTGTATTGTGTAACTGTAGCAGTGTGAAGGCTTCACTGGTGTCAACAGATCTGCAATAGATCTGATCTAAATTTAATATGTTGTGTCACATGTACCTCAAAGACTCTGCTGAGAGTGCAGAACAAACAAGCTAACTCATTAACTTAGCTGAAGCTGTGTTGTAAATAATGCAGTGCAGCCACCACTAAGTTTGGTTTTACCATAGAGTCATTTTCTAGACTTCATTTGAATATGTTCAGCTTTACTAAACCCAGTTTTATTTTACAAGGGCAAAACTTAAAAACTGTTTTATCAAATTGGGATTAGCACTGGTCTAAATATGACCCAACTCCTGCTCTCTCTGTGGATCTTGTCAAAATCATTTTATATAATGCAAAGTCTATTTCTTATGTATTAATAGGATAGAGCACACTAAAACATCACATAGAAGCATTTGAATTGCATTTACCACCTTCAACTGTAATTTTAATCACAAAAAAAGCATTGTTTCCAGCTCTCCTACATAGATAACAGTACACTCCATATGTCTCTGCCTATCTCCTGCTGTTCTTGTAGCTGTGACCGAACGCTGCAGCTCCACAGGAGCCTGCTCCGGCTGCAGCTGATGGATAACACCCTCAGATGGGAGTGTGCTACGCCCTGAGGATTCAGTGCTCTCTGGATGGTGATGCTGCTTATTTGTATTTTTACTGGACTCCCATGGCAGCGTGGGTTAGAGTTGGGGACATTTTTGAGTTTTTTATATCTTTAAATGACAGTGTATTGTCTGCATAAGGAACAAAGTCTAAGTTAAAGTCTCACAACTCTTTGCAACTGCTCAAAAATCTGTTATTTGAGCCATTAATTTTTTCCCCAGTCATAACTCCCTAATTCTTCCGCCTCTTCAAAACCACTCAATTATATCTGTTCATTTTGTGGAGGTGGAGGAATTCAGTCTTTTTCAGATATTCAGATGCCCCAGTCACTTTAGTTACCCTAATGTCTTGAAGCAGGTCAGTTTGTTGTGTTAGCATTAGGGTAGTAACGGTACACAAAAGCTTTTGGAAGTTTCGGTTCGGCACACAAATGTTGACTTATCCACTTGTCTATGTTATTGTTTTTAACGGGGAAGGCAAAATGTTCCCATACAGAAGACCATAATGATGTAGGAGCGTCAACATGCTCTAGCTTCTAGTTGAGCACATATAGTTTATTAAGAAGACTTATAATATATAGGTATAAATCCTCAGCCGAGTATGTTTGAGTCGGCCGAGTTTTGAACTCAAAACCTTCTTGCTGTGAGGCAGGAGTGCTAACCACTCTGCCATGTGCACTTCAATTTCAAATACAAATATCAGCCATTAGAGCCGCAGCTTAGTAAAACACGAGTTCTTACACACTCAACTGAACATGAAAACCAAAAAAATATAAAAAACATTTTTTTTTTCATAATGCCAAACCTATGTGTCCTGTGTCAAATATTTCACATGATCTCACTAACTTAGAGTAAATCCCTGATGTCTAAAAGAGACATAATACTTTTGATCATATCATTATCTGCTCTGACCCTCTTCAGATTTTAAATTAAAGTGAGACAAATTTTTGGTAGTTAGACCGTGGCTATTTCCATTTTCCATTTTTACAAAATGGCCCTTTTTCGAAAATTTCTCATTTTAATAGGCAAAAGAAATGATAATTGGTACATTGTATTATCATACAATGATAATAATGTATTTTGAATGTGTCTAGTAGATTAACATTGCAACAACATGCAAGCTTCTCTTGTTTCTGTGTCTCCAAAAAGTCTATATGTGTCACCAAGAAAAGAAAAGGAAATCTTTACTGGTGAAACAATAAGAATGTGTCCATATAACCCAAACATGGTTTACTTCATTTAGCACCATTTATTTGTAATTTTCTGAAATTATTCCTGCTTCTGATTGACAACAGTCAACAACAACAACGCCCTATTCTTATTTTAAATTAGAAAAATCTAAATTAGAACACTTTTTTGGCCAAACAGACAGTCACTTCTGTCTTTTGGAGTGTTCCCATTGGTCAAGTGGGTGTGTCCTTTCCAGTTGTATCTGCCTTTTGTAAATTTCTTTTTGTGTTGGTTAAAATATTCTACCTATAAATTTGTTCAAATCTTGTATATGAAATTTAGGTACATTCAGAGGAAGTGTTTTGCCAAAGAAAAAAATCATTCAATACAGTGTAAAAAGCTTTTTTTTTTTTAAATAGAAGAAGAGTTATTAATGTGTTTTGTACTTTGTACATTTTTTACACTTCCAAGCCACTGTAGTTTATAGGTTTTAGTTTAAAGGCAGTATTCAGAGTTCATTTCCAGGTACAGTCAACTCAAAGAGGTGACATTTAAGAACTCATGACTAAACCCAGGACCTTTTCCCAGCCTGAAGACCTCTGCTGCTGGCAATGACAACAGCTCTTTCAACTCTTAGAGCACCTTATATTAGGAACTGATTGTGTTTTTAATGGACAATTTGGATTTAAAAAGCTGAATCTGTTGTGGCACAGAGTTTAAATGG
This sequence comes from Perccottus glenii, assembly GCA_024416835.2. Lineage (NCBI taxonomy): Eukaryota > Metazoa > Chordata > Actinopteri > Gobiiformes > Odontobutidae > Perccottus > Perccottus glenii. The sequence goes on along the minus strand of CM044559.2, from coordinate 3,375,112 downwards.
TAATGACAACACAAGGGTTAAACACAAGGGTTGTGTGCATTGGTTACAAATGGCATCTCTCTGCAGCAGTGCGTACACATGTCAGAGCCCAGTTTCTGCCACTATAGCACAACAGCTCCAGCCAGCAGCAGGACTTATTAGACCACTATACTCGGCCCGGGCCAGCGTCCATCCATCACACATGCCATAGTTAATTGTCCCAAAGCTGTGTTTAGATCCAGCAAAGTGGCGCTTAATTCAAGGCAGCGTGCAGGAGTGGAGCTGAGAAATCATCTGCAGATGGATGACTGTGACCCTCCTCTGGGCAGAGCGCGACAGGCGGACAGCTAAATGGATCGAGGGAGAACGGAAAGAGGAACAAGAAGGAGAAAAGAAGTTGGTATTCAGCAAACATCTCCAACTTTTCATGTGCCCTCGGGCCCAGCACGTGCTCGAGGGAATAACACAAGTCTCCTTCTGCCTGTGTCTGTGTTCTGGGATAAGCACCAGTAAAAATAGTGCTGCTGGATCTCTGAGCGTGGTCGAACTACTGCATAATAACTTCCATTAACCTTTGCAGCTCTGAAGGAGGATGTAGTGCAGTGTATGATTCAAATATTATTCCAATCCAAATGTATTCAGTAGGCAATTAAAAAGAAGTGTTGAAGAGTGCTTTACACTTTTCACTTTTCAAGTTCTTAAAAAAGTTAAGGACTGAAATAAACTCTAAGGTTGTTCATCAGACCAAAGTTATTCATCATGTTACATTGTATTTCTTTGGCTGGTTTTGGCTGGTAACAAATGGACTTTTCTCAGGTCATGAGTGAGTCATGTCCTCCTTTACACAACACCTGACTGCTTTATAAAAGCAACAGCTGTTAGCTCTGGGATGAGTGTCACTTTAGCCACATCAGGCTTGTTATAATTTTATGGTCTTAAAATCTGGAGTTATTCTTTGACCCTGTGTTCTTGATGCAACAGCTCTCTCAGATCTTCCACCCAAGCCTCTGTTAGTGGAGACTGTGTAGCTCAAACAGCTGTTTAGAACATGGTTTGGACAGTCTTGTTTCTTTCTTTAAAGGGAGACAAAACACTCTCTTCCCGCAGACCAACGTTAACATCTTTAATAGATGTCTTTAAAGCTTCTCACTCATCCAGGACATCTTAAAAAACAGGTTAAAGCAAAAGCATCTGGACTCAGTTTTCAAGGTGAAGAACGTTTTACGTTCCTCTAATTCTAAAGAGACTTTATCAATTCTGAGATCAACTGGTAAGAGAGCTGAGCTTATATCTCTAGAGGGAGGGGTTTGACCTGAAACCAAACCTGATGGACCAAGCTTTTCTGGTCTCATAGTTGTTAGCTATGAAAGGTGTGTTAGTTATCCCTTATTTCTGGTTTACCTGAAAAAAGGATTTTTTTTCGCTACTTCCGGTAACACTTTAAACCAGGGAATGCTCTGCGTCAAAACCTGGAAAAGCCCTCTCTGAACAGCATTAGTTTAAACTGCCCTCTATAAAACATCTTTAATAGAGGCCTAAAGGGCTGGGTAGAGTTATAATGTGAAATTATGTCTTGTTTACACTAGTGTAATTCCTATGTACCCATTTTCATGCTCACACACATAGTCTCTCCAGCGTGTCCTAGGTCTTCCCCGGGGCCTCCGAGGCCACAGAACACAACACACATTGTGTTCTTTTAAAAAACAAGCCTACTATGGATAAGTGTTGAAAATTAGCATGTGTGCTAAAAAACTCAAACAATGCTTCTGGTTTGGTCCAATATGTTTGGGTTGTCCATATTAATAAATAAATAAATACATAATAAAAATAATTCCAGATGTTATTGCAAAGCAAATATTAAGACGAGGGCACCTTTTTTCAGAACTCCTCACTTTTGTTTCAGCTTGAGCATTTATCTTTTCAATTATTAATTAAAATTGCAAATTTAAAAAAAGTATAAGTGGACCTCTTGACCTCTGTTTAACATTTTGGTATTGACCTTTGGTTCTGACCTTTTATGGTACCCTCAAAGGCCAGGGTCTGGGACTTGTGACAGTAAAGATTTAACAGATGCTGTGGTGAGGAGCCATGACAGACACAGCTTCAGTAAAGGTCAGGGATGTACCTGCAGACTGCCCACAGAAGAGTAGGCAGCGTAGGACGAGTGTAGCCGGGACGCTTCTCCAGCTCCGCTCTGGTCACATGAGATCCCCTTTGGCAGGAAACAATGCAGACTGGGGTGCTCTGTGATAGTGTTGGGGGTGGGACCAGGCAGGCTGAGCAGGACTGTGTGATTGGAGAGCTGCACGTCAGTCAAACCCAGCCCCACCCACTGACGGTACAGGTACCGGGCTCGGGCCTCTTCACTGGGATCTGACTGACTGGAGATGGACCTGGACCAGAACAAAGAGTCATTTACACTTCATCCCCTCTCAACCTGCACTGTTAGATCCAAATCTTTATTAATTCATTACTATTGTTATAAGATAATAAGATTATTAAGGCCAAAAAAAAAATATCAGTTCATTCTCAAACCATTATCAAACTCAGTGTTTTTTTCAGAGCATTGGATAATTCATTTGAAAGGTTTAGGGATGTAAGAAAATAGAACCTACTAAATAAGGGTTTTTTTACATGATGCCAAAATGCAAGAGCGGGTCCTTTTAAAACCTGGAGTTTTCTGGAGCAAAGCTGATCAAATCTAAATCCTGAGAGTGGATTCATATCTAATACTAACAAAAGCTTTACAAAGATAGTATTTCTTCTTCCTCTGTGCAGACGGCAGCCGATAGCTGTCTCAGATGTTTACATGACAATGGAGCAGGTGCTGCGACAGTGGTATAAAGGACACAACCACCATCTGGAGCCTGAATGTTCTTAAGATACTACTACTGTAGTATTACAAATGATGACACTTTGGGCTGATTGGTTTTATCTGATCATTTTAGAGCAGAATCATTGTCAAAGAGAATGTGTATGCACAGACCACTATAAATCCATCTAGACATTTTCTATTTTCTTCATATTGCTCAGTGTGCATGTATGCTTCCAGGTTCTGAATACACCATTGAATTGGCAAATAAATGTTGAAACCAAATGTAAGACGTTTTTGTCCAAAAAACACACACAAAATAATGAAATGTATCCAGTGGCCAGTAATATTTGAGTTTTTGGATGGTCTCGATCTAAAACTGAGAAAAGACCTAGTAGAAATGAGTTCAGCATATTTTACTTCACATTTATATCTGGT